>JAEVLN010000041.1:0-309022 GCA_018350325.1 Globodera rostochiensis
GCAGCTTGGAGCCGATATTCAACAAGCAAACAATGGAAAGACGACGGACAGAGGCTGGGGGATTTGGACAGAGCGTCGACGACCCTCCTAAACCCCCCCCCTCCAGTGGGGGTCTTTTCGGCCACGACGTTCGGCCGCCTTTCGGCCCGCGGACTTCGGCCCCGGACGTTGGCCCAGACGTTGCGGTCCCAGACGTTTCGGCCAGACGTTTCGGCCCAGCTTTCGGCCCCGGCCCAGACGTTTCGGCCCAGACGTTTCGGCCCCACCCTGCAATTTCTTTCTTGCATATTCACCGACCAATTTTTATTCAGAAATTTTTTTCAGATGAATTAAAACATAACATTTTTAATCTGAAAATTTGCAAGAAATTTAGGGGCTCATTGGTAATTACTAGAAAGCCAAGAAGAAGTTCCAAAATTTTTGACGTGTAGAATCCGATTCTTCAAATTCAAGCCCAGGCTCAAATTCTAATTCAAAAAATCAATTTTGACCTCGAATCATTTAAAAAGGGCTGGGTTTCTTTATTAGGCCTAGGCCTAAGCCAACCTAAGCTTAGGTTTAGGCCTAACTCACCCTAAACTCAAAGATGTAAAAAGTACGTAATATCGGAAAACTATGATGTATTTTTCTTTATATGCATCTGGGTTACGTCGAAACAGTTCTATAATTTCGAGCTTTTTTTCGAAAATCGAAATAAAAAAATTTCGTTTTTGAAATTTTTTTTTCGATGAAACATATTTTTCCTTGGGGCCGAAACGTCCTGTTCCCCCCTCCCCCCCCCCCCCCCCACTCGCCCTCTCAGCGCCTTCCTCCCGAAATCGAAGGGCCATGGGGGGGGAGAAGAAAATAGAAGGCAGACAGACAGACACAGTGGTGACCAACAAACTATCGGAAAGGCAAATATTGAACGAAGAGTGGGAGGAGGTTGAGAAAAGGTGACGACTGTACAACGGGCAATTGGGGACAGAAGGAATGTGAATGTTTATGTTGTTTAGGGGTGGGAGAGACGAGACGGATCAGCGGTTTAATGAAAATGATCGGAAAGGTGTGTAATATGTGCATATATGTAAGCATGTCGGTTTAGAGTATCCCATCAAAAGGATGAGAATCTTCTCCTCTTTCGAATGAATACAAACAAACAAATTGTTCATTGCATTTGGAAGGCCCGCGCACATCTTCCATTATTCTCTTCCCATCTTGAACGCGGAAATGGATCAGAAAAGGAATGATGTTGATGTATTCTTTGCGTTTTCAAATTAAAAATGCTTCAAAAAACGATCAAATTGATAGAAATGGGAAAAGATGACGAAGGGAGGAGTCGAAGTGCCGAGGGAGACGCCATTTTGCCGAAGAGCAAATCTATGAAGTGGGAGGCAGGCAAGCGAAGCAAAGAGGAGAGAGTACCCGACATTTGGACAGAGGGAAGGAAGCGAGAGCATTCTAAAAGCAGAAAAGGGAGGGGGGAGAGAGAGAGAGCATGGACATGGAGTGGGGCAGAGGGCGGGGGAGGGGCGGACACATCACTTTAAATATAAAAAAAATCTAGAAAAACCGAGTTTTTTTAATTCTTTGACAAGAAAAATTCGTATCCTTTTGCAAATGAAAATATGGTAGTCGAAAAGCAATTTTTGCCAAAAAGGGGGCGCTAGATATGTATGTAGTCAGTTGGGTCTGGAACGTGGGCCGTATCTAGCCAGTTTTCAGTAAAAAAAAAGAAGTGGGAGGAGTTTTGGCGGGGGGGGGGGGGGGGTTGGGGAATTGGGAAGGTCATCTCAGCGGCAAAGAGAGGTTGAAGATGAATGGCAGGGAATTGAGTGGAAGGGGCTGAAGGTGGGGGAATCGATGCGCCTGGGGTAAGGGAACCAAGCGAGCTGGTCAGTGGGGGCTAAGGGGGGGGGGAGGGCGACCATATCGTTCATTTATTCTCTTAGAATTTATGAAAATGCAAAAAGCCTTTGAAAGGAAAATGCAAAGAATCGCGCTTACAATTAGCAACAAATCAATCACATGCAAAATATGAAACAACAAAAGCGAGTGCATCAAAATCTGTAAATAAATAAATCGAATGCCTTTTCGTAATTCGAAATAACTGAGTTTAGCAGATGCATTCACAATCTTGAAAAACAAGAGTTATGGGTTACAGCAATTAAAAGTATCAATTCCATTTTTATATTCCATACACAGGATCCACTTTTGGGACCTTTTCAATTGGAAGTTTCTCTCTTTGCTGAGGTGGCAAAGCCGAATGAACAATTGGCACCGTTTCTCTCGGCAAAGCATTTTGTCCCAAGCCATCATCCGGTTGTTGATGCTGATTCGGCATTTGCTGCTGAGAAGACACCGGGTCATAGGCGTGCTCACCCCATCCTAATTTGGGATAAAACCAAAGTGACACCGTTCATTCCAGGGGTCACTCCATGGGCGTAGCCAGGGGGGGGATTTTTTTTGTAAAAAACGGAGGACCTTTTCAAATTAAAATTTGTTTTCTTTAAAAAATGCACTCCTAAGAATCGACTTTTTTTTTTGGCTCCCCCCCTCCCCCCACCACCACCAAGTTTTCTGGCTGCCCGGGTTTGAGAATATTTATGCAAATGGACCTTTTTGTTTTCCGTATTCCTTTTCGAATTGCGCCAATTCCTCATCAGTGTAAATCTTTTGTGCCCCGATGTCCTGCCATCCCTCATCCTTCGTCCCCTCAGGCGCCTGCGCTTCAGTGTCCTAGGCAAGTAAATCAACAATTTACTAAACAACAATAACTTTCTGAGAGACAACAAATTTTAAACGCTTTATCGATCAGACCTGAAGGAATTCCTGGAGAGAGATGAGTCTGTCCCCGTTTTTGTCCATCTGCTTTACCACGTGCTCTCGCATCCTGTACATTTCCTCGATCCTAAAAATTCAATAAGTAAATTGAAAAATTCTATGCTCCAATACCTTTCCTTTGGGTCATCATCCGGCGATGTCTCATTGTACACCTTTTCTAGTTGAATCTGGAACAATGCTTCGATTTCTTCGTCATTCCAATGACCGTCGCCGTTCAAGTCGTGCAAATTGAAAAAGGATTTCGGGTCGAAACTGTCCTTGTCCATCTATAAGTATAAACAATTGTATTCGAGGAGAGGGAGAGGCTGAGAGGCCCCCACCCCAAATTAAGGAAAAAACTTTCTTTAAAAAAAAAATGCATCCACTCAAAATCGACTCACATGGTCTCTCTCCTCCCAAACCTCCTCCAACTGGTCCTTGCCGCCCGGGTGCTTCAACGGCTCGTGTTCTTGATGTCTCTTTTTTGAGCTCTCCAGCTCCTTCTTCTCTCTTTCCCGATCCTCCGGGGGCAGTTCAGCCAATTTGTGATCTTCCAGTGCTTTCTTTTCCATTTCATACTCCTTGAACTTCTGTTTTCTCCCCTCATCTATTTTATTCATATCGGTGACCGTCTTAAGTATGAAACTAACAAATTTATGCATTTATGAATTATACCTTTTGGATCAGCTTCCGCAAGTCTTCCTTGCCAAACTTTTGCCAGTCATTTACGTCCAAATGTTCTGGCAATTGCACGTTCTTCGCGTCCCCATCTTTCTTTATCTGTTCCTCAACGACGGCTCTCAGCCGCTCGACCTCCTCGACTTTGGCCTTCGTCAATTTGTCGAACACTTCTTGGTCCAACTCATCAAGATGATCTGCTATTTTTCCCGCCTATATTTCTTCGTTAATTATTTTCTTCACATTTAAAGCACACCTTTATGTCCTGCTCATTCATTCCCTTCAATCGTTCTTGGAACTTTGGCTGACTTTCAAGAATTTGCACCACTAACTCCAAGTATTTTGAGTAATGAAATTCGTACAGCTAATTGATTATTAAAATAAAATTATTAAATTACCAATGGATAATTAATAATTACCTTTTCGGGTTCCTCTTCAATTCGATTTTCGGTGTCATTTGGTTTATCCCCATGTTGCAGCTCGGCCTTTTGACGTTTAGCTGGCGGTGGTGGACAAAAAACAACCGAAGTTAGTTCGAAGAAAAAAATAAAAAATAAATAAATTGGTAGGAAAGATTTTATTGGCAGCATTTTAAAAAGTGTGAAGGAAATGTCTAAAACCAAAACTTTAGGGTTTTACACAACGAATATTTCGAGTAGAGGCCTTTATCAAAAGTGGGGGACCATCCGAACCTTTACACGTAATTTATCTTTACACAACTAAAAGCCAAATAAATTCAACTCATTTTGTGAAAATTTTCGAAAGTTGAAAAATAAAATTTTTACGAGTGAATTTTTTGGTGTTTTTTTGGAAAAACGGAAAAGTCGGGCCGAGACCGGTCGGGAAATTTGGAATGCCGATCCCAGAAAAGGGCCAAAAAACAAAGAATTCAAGTGAATTAAAAAAAATTATTTATTAAGGTAACTTATTCAATAAAATATTATTTGCAAGAGAAAACCCCCTGTACTATCTCGCTTTTCCTTTTTATCTCTAACATGTCTCTCACCTTTTTTAATAATATTTTGACCATCCCGCACTTCACTCTGGAAAGCTTTTTTTCCCTCCGGCCGATTCTTCTCAAATTTTCGCCATCTTTGCAAAAGACAGGGTTACACACGGGGTACACGTGATTTTAGCCCGTGTAGGTCGTTAACCCTTGCCCTTGCCCGTGTCATTTGAAAATCCGATCTCTAGTACCTAGCGTGATTTGGGCAAATCAATTTCCGATTATTCAGAGAAGCATTAAATGTCCGATAAATCAGATTTTAAGCCTTTTTTTCAATGTTTAAGTAAATAAAAACGGTCATTTGTTGCTTTACTTTTGCATACCAATGTATAAATATAACATTTTTTAGGCTTTGACATTAATTTATTTTAAAAATGGACATGGATAAAATTCTCAGTGATATGCGCCAACACATATCAAATTTGCAAGATAAGCTTCAATTGGCAAATTCTGCTGTTAACAATGGGCAAATCGTTAATGAAAGAATCACACTAATGAAGGAAGTACGTGTAGAATGAATGAATTGTTACAAATAATCGGTCTACGATTTCAGTACCAAGACAAAATTGCTTCGTTGAATTCGTGTTGGAGAGCCAGGAAAAGAACTCAATTGGTGCATAATTTGCAGCAAGAGAGTCGCCAAATCCTTGCGCTTGAAGAGGAAAATCGTCAGCTTAGATTTGCACTCAAAGAAATGGAAGATGGACTTCACCTTATCATGAATGACTACCGGAAAGTAATTTCCGACTTTATGAGAGCGGATGCGTTGACGGATGTTGCGAATGCTCAAAACAAAAAGGTTTGGCGGCGGTTATAACATAATAGGGAAGAATTGGCCATATAACCGGGTGGGGGGGGCGCTAACGCTACTCCATAATTTATTCTTTATTTCTTTTCACCATTTATATGTATTAGCATTTTAAGGTTTTTATTGTCGGTGTAAGTTATGAGCAATACATCGGAATTGCGCGGGCTGCCGAAAAATTTATGTCGATTGCAGAATCTAAAATTGCTGAGGGCGACGAGGTCGACATAAATGAGAATTTTTGATTTTTATGTTAAAAATCAAAGAATAACAATATTTTTTAGTAAAATTAAGAATACTGGTCCCGTTTTTTTAAATTGGGGGGGGTATTGGGTTGTCGCAAAGTTTTGAGCTTTTTTCAACATAATCCCGATCACTTGGTGTTCTAGGGAGGCCAGAATGAAGCACCAATAGCTCCGGCCTGTACTGCTCGAAGTCGGCGCAGACTTGGCAAGCAGTACAGCCTCGGGGAGGACCCGCAGACTTCAGGCGAGGGCGGGAGCTTGTTGCCCGCTTGCGATTATCTATTGGTGCTTCATTCTGGCCTCCCTGAACACCCAGTAAATTTATACATAATAAATCACAAAGGACTCAAAACTTATACTACAACCTATTATGCAATTCCGAGAAGTTCTCGGAGGTTAACTACGTAGCTGATCACGAATATTGAAGCAGATTAATCATATGACACCATCTAATACGTGATTAACCCTTTGAAAAGTCTTCAAATATGCAACAAAAGCATGAAAAATAGAGCAAATGCACACAAACATTAAAATTTAAAAATTCGAAGATATCTGGAAAAAACATTTTCAAAAAGTCAAAGATGTTGAAATCATGTATTTATGTGATGATTTGATGTCAAATTAGTGATCAGCGCCTCGATAACCTCCGATAACTTCTCGGAACTGCATAAAAAACCCACATTTAAAAAACGTGATCATATTTTTTTTAGTCGATTTAAACACTTTTCACTTTAATTGGGGTCTACCCATTTCATCATCACCAATCAAGACCGGACAATAACTTGCCTCAAGCTTAACCCATTCAGAAATTCTTAAAGCCACTCGAAAGATCTCGAAGAGTTGAAGCTAAATTAAGTTAAGAGCTTTGTGATTGGACAAACATCAAAAAAAAATTGGTCAGAATTGATGATGAGTTTGGGTGGTCATGAGTTGGTGAAGTGGGGGAGACCCCTTTTAATTTTATTAGATTACTCGCGGTTTTTGTGGGGGGGGGGGACGAAAAATGATATGATTGGAACTCCAACGTTCCTTCTGACGTATGAATTGGAAATTCCAGAAAAAATGTGAACGTTTAGAAAAGTTGATTAAAATTCTAAAAGAATTTAATTTCTACTAATTTTGTTTAGTAATTCGATAAAATATTAATTTAGGTGATCACTCAGCTCAGGCTCGAGAATCAGACCCTCAGGGCTTTGTTCTACGGACTTTCTCTTCCTTCGTTAAAACAAACTCAAAAGTTGGCTTTCAACCCAATAAAAGATGCCGAATGTGAACCTCGAGAATGAATCAGATTGAATCTGGTTAGACGACGACCGACTCTGATTAGCACCATCATTATTAATAATATACATACATCATTTGTATCTAATTTATTCAACCACTTTGTTTTTGTCAAATTACGAAATAGAGTTAAATTTTTGAAAATTGAATTTCACCTATTTTTTCGGTGCAACTGAATGCGGCCATTTCTTATCAATAATGCGTTAGTTGTCGTATTGTAAGTGATTCGTCGTTTCGATCTTATCATTTTTGATCAGCAAAACACATTTTATTCTTTCGTCATTGGTCGTACTTCTGGATGTATCCGAGAAGCTCCTCCACGTCATCCTTGGAGCCCAGAAAGATGGGCGTTCTTTGGTGGATGGACTTTGGATGAATGTCCAGAATGGGGCCCTTCCCCGTGTTGGCCATTCCCCCCGCATTTTCCATTATAAACGCCATCGGGTTGCACTCGTAGAGGAGACGCAGCTTCCCGTTTGGGGCGTCTGTTTTGGACAACGACATTATAATTTAATCATCTGCTTGTTATGTGATTGACCCGTGGTCGCCGGGTACATAAAAATGCCCCCGTAAAGCAACGTCCGGTGAACGTCGGCCACCTTCAAAAGTTGCACAATTTGTTTTGGCATATTCAAACAAAGCTGCAATACCATCGAACCGACATAGCGCTGCCCATAAGCCGATTTGCCTTCGTCGGGGAATTTGCGCGTGCGGATGTACTCCGTTATCCCTTGAGGGGCGATGCCTTTTACCCAATACTCAAATCCCCCCCCCCCCCGCAAATTGGCGACCTTTGGACCATTTTTTAGCATATCCCTCATTTATGCTGTAGATTTTGCCCTTTTTCGGCACTCGCATTGCCGGATTCGTGAGAACGAATTCGCCGATGCTCTAAATTGGTGAGGGCGCCGAATATGTGGGGCGCGGAAACGAACTGGGTCCAACGTGAACCCGTCGACGCGACCCGGGGTCGATAGCACCACCATTGTGGCAGAGCCGTACAGTGCTTGATTTTTCGTACGGAGTCGTGGATTCTGTATTCGATTTACCTACCGTACCCAGCAGCTACCATTTTCCGTCCTGTGAAGAACCATTCAACCCGTTTTGGGATTGTACAGTTTACCTGGCTGGAGAGTGTCCTCGTCCTTTGTGGATCCGTTGCTAATCTTTTTGAAAATGCCAAAAATGGTTCCAATGGACACCAAACAGTCGATGTTGGACGAGCCGTCAAGGGGATCGAAGGTGACGATGTATTTACCTAAAAGGGTCCAATTTCAAAATGTTTCTCCGTGTTTAGAATCCGAAATCACCTTGCTTCCCGATCTCCACCTCAATAACATTTTCGTCCTCCTCCGACACCAAAGCAGCAACGGCGAAGGAAGACTTGAGCATGTTGATCATTAACTGAAATGCGCACAATTCACATTGCCAAGTGCCGCCTGTCTTTGGCGTCGCTTACTTCATTGCTTAGCACATCCAACTAAAACAAAAGGGCCATAACCAACTGCAACAGACCAGCGAAACGGACTGACTTTCTTTACGTCCTCTCCCTGCACGTTCACATTGCCCGCCACTCCGTACAACTGTGCCAGCCCGGCCTTGCGGACAGCCGAAGAGATTGCCTAAGGGAGTGAAGGAGAAGAATGAGAGGCTGGCGGCATCTGTTGGAGAAGACCAACTTTGAAGGCTGTTAGCAGACTGGTCAGCAGAGTGGTCAGGTCGCCGGTTGCATCCGGAAATTTCTTCTGCTCATTTAGCACGAAACGCTGGAGGGTTATCGCGTCCGTTTCAAATCCATACTCGGAAGGCATTTGAGCTACTTCTTTTTACTAAAAATAATTCCGTATGATCTGAAAGTGTATAAGACGGAAATATTTTATTTTCGATGGAATAATTGAACTGAAGGACCTTTACCCATTCGCTCACCCATAAACAAATCCATATCGTCGTCTTCATCATCATTAGTCCTCTCTGCTCTCAACGGGAGGACCTTTTGGTCTTTATGAGGCAGGGGGGGAGGGCGGTTCGCTGTCGTCGTGTTGTGGGGGTTTCCATCATCAAACATCGGCAAAAAGAGGGTCAGATGAACAAACGAGGCAATCAATTTTCGATTCTCCACGGAAGAAGTGACCGAAGGGCGATTAAAACGAAACAAAATGGGAAATGGTCGAAGCAAAAGATGAATCCTTTCTTGCGCTTCTGTTATCGGTGATACGACATTTGCGGATTTGACATTTGCGGATTTCTAGCGACTTTTGCGGATTTGACATTTGCGGATTTCTAGCGACTTTTGCGGATTTGACATTTGCGGATCATGCCTTTTGCGGATATCAGAACGACATTTGCGGATCAAACTCCAACTTTTTATTTATACTGTAATCATTATAATTACGGGCGACATAAGAAATGAAAACCAGAAAAGCGGTCGTTGGACAAAGAAAAGCCGAGTAAATTAACATTTTAATATTAGGCCTTAAAGAACGATCATTAAAACGTTGGAGGTCCGAAGGCTTGACCGAAAATGTAGGTTAAAATTTACATAGGTAGTCTAGCGAACAAGTCCGGAGGTGTCGATAGC
The DNA here is from genome assembly GCA_018350325.1 of Globodera rostochiensis. Lineage (NCBI taxonomy): Eukaryota > Metazoa > Nematoda > Chromadorea > Rhabditida > Heteroderidae > Globodera > Globodera rostochiensis. The sequence continues at coordinate 9,396 of JAEVLN010000041.1, forward strand.
GCCACCCGAGAATTAAAGAAATTTTAACGATTTTGGTTGCTCCAAATTTCAAAATTCGACATATTTGCCTTGAGAATTTCGTTGGTATGTGTATGGAACCGATTCTGGCATTGAGCGGTTCCGGTTCCAAATTTTCGCTGTTCCGGTTATGGAACCGGAATTGCTTTGAAACCGGTTCCGGAACCGGGTCATCCATCGCTGTTGGGGTTGTTTGTATACTCTTCTCACTTTCCCCCCATTGACTCTTCACAAAAGCCAAAATTGGTTGGCCACGCCATTGCTAATCCCCCAACCATTTGGTATTAATCCCTCGCCAACAACAACAAATAAATCGCCCTCATTGGACTGGCTCTCCATTCTAATCACTTACAATACATATGCACATTCCATTCGCCATCACAGCAGGCTCATTCCCAAAACACACAAACTTCCCCCCCCCGCCCCCCGCTTTTTCTTGAAAGACCCCCCCCCCGCCCCCCGCTTTTTCTTGAAAGACCCCCCCCCGCCCCCCGCTTTTTCTTGAAAGACCCCCCCCCCCCCGCCCCCGTCTATCGCATCGACGGCTTCTGCAAAAGCGGTTGAATTGATGAGAATTGAATGATGGGATGGGCCAGAGAAGCAAATGGGGGGGGGGGACGGGGGGGGCATGGGACGGAAAGTGTTGAAAAGGAAGAAATAGCAAGAACAAAACTATTCCTCTTTAAATAAATCCCTCTGCTGCTGAATCCTTGTTTGGGTGAACCTAATTTCTTTGATCTTTTCTTGCTTTCGTCCCTTTGCCCCCCCTTATCATTTTCACAAACCAAACTAAGCAAATTCCTCTTTCTTTCCCAACCCTTTAAAACTATTAGCAAATACTTAATTCATTAATTTATCGTATCATTTCCGACACCCATCGATGGTAAAAAATCACTTTGCCAAGTGCAAATAAATTGAAAGGAAAGGAGGCAAAACGAAAGAGATGCGCGAGACGAAAGGCCATCTGTGCACCCTTCTGATCACCTTCAGTGACTGGGATCATTCGGTCGGTGAGAAGTGAACGCAATGAAGTAATGTGGGGGATGAATGAGAGTAATGTGGGGGATGAATGAGAGTAATGTGGGGGATGAATGAGAGTAATGTGGGGGATGAATGAGTGTAATGTGGGGGATATGAGAGTAATGTGAGGGATGAATGAGAGTAATGTGGGGGATGAATGAGAGTAATGTGGGGGATGAATGAGAGTAATGTGGGGGATGAATGAGAGTAATGTGGGGGATGAATGAGAGTAATGTGGGGGATGAATGAGAGTATGTGGGGGGATGAATGAGTGTAATGTGGGGGATATGAGAGTAATGTGAGGGATGAATGAGAGTAATGTGGGGGATGAATGAGAGTAATGTGGGGGATGAATGAGAGTAATGTGGGGGATGAATGAGAGTAATGTGGGGGATGAATGAGAGTAATGTGGGGGATGAATGAGAGTAATGTGGGGGATATGAGAGTAATGTGAGGGATGAATGAGAGTAATGTGGGGGATGAATGAGAGTAATGTGGGGGATGAATGAGAGTAATGTGAGGGATGAATGAGAGTAATGTGGGGGATGAATGAGAGTAATGTGAGGGATGAATGAGAGTAATGTGGGGGATGAATGAGAGTAATGTGAGGGATGAATGAGAGTAATGTGGGGGATGAATGAGAGTAATGTGGGGGATGAATGAGAGTAATGTGAGGGATGAATGAGAGTAATGTGGGGGATGAGATGAAGGTACTGTGAGGGAATGAATGAGAGTATTATGGGGGCGATATGAGAGTAATGGGAGGGATAGAATGAGAGTAATGTGGGAGGATGAGAGTATGTGGGGGATGATGGAGTAATGTGAGGGATGAATGAGAGTAATGTGGGGGATCTGAATAGTATGTGAGTGTGAATGAGAGTAGGTGGGAGATGAATGAGAGTAATGTGGGGGGATATGAGAGTAATGTGAGGGGATGACTGAGTAATGTGAGGATGAATGAGAGTAATGTGGGGGAATGAATGAGAGTAATGAGGTGGGGATGAAGATTAGGTATGTGGGAGGATGAATGAGAGTAAATGTAGGGGATGAAAGTAGACGTATATGATGGGGGATGAATGCAGAGTGTGGGGGATGAGAGTAATGTGGGGGATGAATGAGAGTAATGGGGGATGAATGAGAGTAATGGGGGGGATGAATGAGAGTAATGTGGGGATTATGAGAGTAATGTGAGGGATGAATGAGAGTAATGTGAGGGATGAATGAGAGTAATGTGGAGGGATGAATGAGAGTAATGTGGGGCATGAGGAGAGTAATGTGGGGGATCTATGAGAGTAATGTGGGGATGAATGAGATAATGTGGGGATGAATGAGAGTAATGTGAGGGATGAATGAGAGTAATGTGGAGGGATGAATGAGAGTAGTGGGGATGATCGAGAATGTGGGGATGAATGAGAGTAATGTGAGGATGAATGAGAGTAGTACTGTGAGGGATGAATGAGGAGTAATGTGGGGGATGAATGAGAGTAATGTGAGGGATATGAATGAGAGTAATGTGGGATGATGAGAGTATGTGGGGGATGAAGGAGAGTAATGTGGGGATGAATGAGAGTAATGTGGGGGATATGAATGAGAGTAAGTGAGGGATGAATGAGAGTAATGTGAGGGATGAATGAGAGTAATGTGGGGATGATGATAGTAATGTGAGGGATGAATTAGAGTAATGTGGTGGGAGGCATGAGAGTAATGTGGGGGATATGAAGAGAGTAATGTGAGGGGATGAATGAGAGTAATGTGGGGGATGAATGAGAGTAATGGGGATGAATGAGTGGAATGTGGGGGATATGAGAGTAATGTGAGGGATGAATGAGAGTAATGTGGGGGATGGAATGAGGTAATGTGAGGGATGAATGAGAGTAATTGTGGGGGGATGATATGAGAGTAATGTGGGGGATGAATGAGAGTAATGTGGGGATGAATGAGAGTAATGTGGGGGGAATGATGAGAGGAATGTGAGGGATGAATGAGAGGTAATGTGAGGGGCTATGCATGAGAAGTCATGTGGGGGTGTATGATGAGAGTAATGTGAGGGATGAATGAGAGTAAATGTTAGGGGGATGAATGAGAGGAATGTGAGGGATGAATGAGAGTAATGTGGGGGATGAATGAGAGTAATGGTGAGGGATGAATGAGAGTAATGTGAGGATGACATGAGAGTAATGTGAGGGGCTGTATGAGAGTAATGTGGGGGATGAATGAGAGTAATGTGAGGGATGAATGAGAGTAATGTGGGGGATGAATGAGAGTAATGTGAGGGATGAATGAGAGTAATGTGGGGATGAATGAGAGTAATGGGGGATGATAGAGTAATGTGGGGGATGAATGAGAGTAATGTGGGGGATGAATGAGAGTAATGTGGGGGATGAATGAGAGTAATGTGGGGATGAATGAGAGTAATGTGGGGATGAATGAGAGTAATGTGAGGGATGAATGAGAGTAATGTGGGGGATGAATGAGAGTAATGTGGGGGATGAATGAGAGTAATGTGAGGGATGAATGAGAGTAATGTGGGGGATGAATGAGAGTAATGTGTGGGGATGAATGAGAGTAATGTGAGGGATGAATGAGAGTAATGTGGGGGATGAATGAGAGTAATGTGAGGGATGAATGAGAGTAATGTGAGGGATGAATGAGAGTAATGTGGGGGATGAATGAGAGTAATGTGAGGGATGAATGAGAGTAATGTGGGGGATGAATGAGAGTAATGTGAGGGATGAATGAGAGTAATGTGAGGGATGAATGAGAGTAATGTGGGGGATGAATGAGAGTAATGTGGGGATGAATGAGAGTAATGTGAGGGATGAATGAGAGTAATGTGGGGGATGAATGAGAGTAATGTGGGGATGAATGAGAGTAATGTGGGGGATGAATGAGAGTAATGTGAGGGATGAATGAGAGTAATGTGGGGGATGAATGAGAGTAATTGAGGGATGAATGAGAGTAATGTGGGGGATGAATGAGAGTAATGTGGGGATGAATGAGAGTAATGTGAGGGATGAATGAGAGTAATGTGGGGGATGAATGAGAGTAATGTGGGGGATGAATGAGAGTAATGTGAGGGATGAATGAGAGTAATGTGGGGGATGAATGAGAGTAATGTGAGGGATGAATGAGAGTAATGTGGGGGATGAATGAGAGTAATGTGAGGGATGAATGAGAGTAATGTGAGGGATGAATGAGAGTAATGTGAGGGATGAATGAGAGTAATGTGGGGGATGAATGAGAGTAATGTGGGGGATGAATGAGAGTAATGTGAGGGATGAATGAGAGTAATGTGAGGGATGAATTAGAGTAATGTGGGGGATGAATGAGAGTAATGTGAGGGATGAATGAGAGTAATGTGGGGGATGAAGAAGAGAAGGAGAAGGTAAATAAAGAAATGAGGATGTGCAAAGTTGCTAAAGGGTCATAACACCAAACAGCGGGAGAAGGACGCAAAAGGAAGATTAATGAGTGGCACTGGCGTTATTGGGACCGGATGGATGCGTTGAAAGTTTGTTGGGCCCTTTGCTCTCATTTCAACACTTTCAGAACAAAGAAATCACAACGGCGCACACTTTTGCGAGCACCGACCCGGCCCATTACCCTCAGCATCGGAGGGTTGTGCACTCGCGGCAAATGACAGGTAAATAAGCGATGAGTCAGCAGGCTTTTAAGCTGGACCATTTGAGGAATTTAAAAAATTGAAAGAATCCAACGGAAGTTGCAATCCGACGCTTTGTTCTCCAGTAGGTCCGACTTCCACTCACTGCCTCTGCTCTTTCTCTCGTTTTGGCTTGTCCAAAACACGTAAACAAATTTGCGTCCTCATCCCCCCCCCTCCCCCCCCCTCTCGGCAAAGTTCCTCCCCCCGCCCCCCCCCCCGGGAAAGTTCCCTCCCCCCTCGGCAAAATCCCCCCCCCCCCCCGGGAAAGTTCCTCTCCCCCCCGGGGAAAGTTCCTCTCCCCCCCCGGGAAAGTTCTTTCCCGCCCCCTCCCCCCTCCAGGAAAGTCCCTCTTCCCCCTCCTCCCCTCCCCCCCCCCCCGGTCGATTGTTTGCGCATCTCTCAATTCTCTCCCGCCGCCATTTTGTGGTGGAAATCGCTCGTCCCACACTCAATAAGCCCATCACTCGCACGCCGCAATCCGTCGATGATTGATATTATGTAGTGTGTACGCCGATGATACGTACGTTCCCGCCATCATTGGAAGCTTTCATCTGCCAAATTCAGAATTGTACTTGAAAATAAAGATTTTTGTACTTGAACCTAGCCTCAACAAGATGGCAACGCTGCGAGGGTCAAATTGGTTTTTGGTTAATGAGAAGGAAAAAGGCTTTATTTATTATTGACACTTTTTTTGTGCTTTGCTTTGCCCGCTCTTTCATATTTTCTTCAATTGGCCGCCTCTTCCGATTTTATTCTTATCGCCGATTCCCTTAAGAAGAACGAAATGAAGGGGGCACTCCTCCGCTAAGGAATGAGTTGATCGAGCGGTGAGTGTTCGCTCGCCTTTTCCATTGTCACTTCCCCTGAAGGGTTTCCCAATCCGCTCTCTCCGTCCCCACGGGCGTCAATTTCGGCTCGGACATGGTCGAACTCCGTCACGTGCTGCTTTCTTCGCCCATCCCACGCGCGTCGTTGACGGCTTCTGCTCAACAACCTTCTTCAGCTGGTCGCCTTATCAATTCTCCGCCTGGTGAGAATCGGACAGAAGAGTCGAACGGCCGACTCAGCGGCCACCTGAGACATTTACCCGCCATTGGCAGTCCGCCAACATCGCCGTTGGCAAGCAGTTTGATCGGAATCCACGAAGTGAGTGCTTCATTGATGAACATACCCTAAAGCGTTGGCTAACTTAAACACAAAATTGATAACCTTGGTACAATCCCTGATCGAGTCTCGACATTTCCGGCAATCTTTTCTATTTAGGTCTCTCTCTCGTATGCCCGTCCTGAACTTCTCTCTCCTTCAGCTGCAGCAGAGGAGCCTAATTTGAGTTCACTTCCCTTCCGTTCTTCGGCACTTCCCTCCTCCGGCAGTGTTCAGATGCATTTCAGCGAAGGAAAGTCGGGGGGCGATGGGCAATTGCTTTACACCGTCGATCGCCCGCAGGGCGATTGGACTTTTGGCGCAGGCAAATTTCTTCAGGTGAATGCTTTTTTGAGCAATCGGCTCGCTCATAATCCTCCAAAGCAGATTAGCGACAGCTTTCCGAAAAAAAGCGAAGCATTCCCCGTGACAATGGGGCGAACAACGACAACAAAAGCGTCGCCGGAAGACATAACAACGCACCCACAGGCAATGGACAAAATGGAATTCACATCGTTGACGAGGTCGGAAGAACGACAAAAACAGCAACCGCCACAGTCAAGGATGAGAAGAAGCGGGGAGTGGGAATGGAGGTGAGTGGCGGGGGGGGGGGGGGGGGGGAAGCTCTCCTGGCAAAGAAAGAGTCGAGAAATACAATTCGGGATTATGGGAGGGCGGCAAGGTTCTTTCTTCATCAAGCGGTGATTTATTTGCTTATTTGCTCTGGGGGACGTCTGTGCTGTGGAGGGTGTAACTTTAACTGCGATCATTTTCAACTCACAAAACTTCAATTTACCTATTTCGCGTTTTAGAAATTGCACGCCGATGTTTGGCTGGACATCGCCTCCACAAGTTCAACCCGTCCCTATACTCAGCCATCATCAGACACGTTCCTATGAAAGCAGCGAGGAGTCGAAGATGTCGGAGGAGAGGGGGACGCGCAAATCGCGAACAGTGTTTGAGAAAACAACCTGTGAACTCCTCACTGAAAAGTCCGTCACAACATTCGGACGAATGCCTAATGCAAAAGTGCCAACGGCATCGAAACAGTCCAAAAGGCAGAAGGAACAGCAGCCGATCAGAGTTGTTCAACAACGGCAGAGGCTTCCTCGAATTAGCCAGGAAGAGTTGAACGGGACGTACCTGTACACCCGGTATGGGGAGGAAGAGGACAGAAGACCGGTGGGAGTGAGAGGGGAGAGCGCATACGTCCAGCAGTCGAATGGAGACAGCAGGAGAGAATGGCGAGTGACAGAAGAACAGTCGTCGGTAATGAAAGAGATGAGCAGAACGACGAAGAGTTGGAAAGCGCCCGAGGGGAGGGTGGATGAAAGAACGACAACGCCATTGGTAGTTTTGCTGTCCGAAAGACCTTTTCGTCGGAAAATGCCTGACAAAATGCCAGAAATAGATGAAGGGGACAGAGCAAAACAATTACAGAGAGCACAGACAACGAGACTCATCGACTTCGAGACGTACAAGAAAGAAGTGGAGCAACTGCAGAGAAAGGCGGCCGCCCTGGGAGATACAGGAAACGGAAATACATCAATCGAATTGCTGCCATTGGCACCAGCTATTGTTGTAGCCCCCGGGCATAAAAAAGAGATGGCATTGCCGAAGGCAAAACAACCAACTTTGGAGGCAACTCTAAAGTATTTCTCCAATGAAGAGTTGATAACAGAGACGATTAAAGAAGCAGAGCATAAAAGAAGAGAGGGGGAGGCTGAAGAGGAATGGGAGAGAGTTGAGAAAGAAGCCAGGGATTGCATGGAAGAGCGAAGAAAGAAGAGACTGGAAGTGCAAGACGAGGAGAAGAAGGAGAGAATGAGGAAGAGTAGAGAAAATGAAGACAAACTGAGAAGGATGGAAGAAGACAAACTGAGAAGGATGGAAGAAGACAAACTGAGAAGGATGGAAGAAGACAAACTGAGAAGAATGGAAGAAGACGAAGACAAACTGCGAAAGATGGAAGAAGACAAACTGAGAAGAATGGAAGAAGTCGAAGACAAACTGAGAAGGATGGAAGAAGATGAACTGAGAAGAATGGAAGAAGACGAAGACAAACTGAGAAGGATGGAAGAAGATGAACTGAGAAGAATGGAAGAAGACGAAGACAAACTGAGAAGGATGGAAGAAGACAAACTGAGAAGGATGGAAGAAGACAAACTGAGAAGGATGGAAGAAGAGTTTAGAAAGGAAAAGCCTTCTCTGATCAGACCACAACCAGTTTACGTATCAACTGCATCTGAATATATGGAAGTGATCAACTTAGAAAGTCCATCGAAGTTGAACATATTTAAAGAAATGGAAGAAAGTCGTCCATTTTCTGCAGCATCTTCGGTGCTAATCGAAAGGGCAGTGCCGGTAGAGGAGATGGGAAGCAAACAGAGAGTGAAAGTGATGGAAGAGAAAGGAGGTGAGGAGCCAGGAAGAGAAAAAGAAGATGAACGGAATAAGCCGGAGGGGGAAGTGGAAAAGGAGGAGCAACAGCAGAAAGAGCAGCGGGAAGAAGTCACTCCGATTGAGTTTGAAGCGGACGCGGGCAGAGGCCTGGGGAGACATCTTCTGGAGACTCTGTCGAGAGAGTTGCAGTATCAGGAGGAGATTGACATGGAGGTCAGCAGGAGAAGGCGCAAGATAGTAGCTGACGGAGGAGAAGGACGGGAGGCGGAAGAGGAGGGACGGAGGGACGAGCACGAAGACAAAGAAGTTCGGATGGGGCAAAAAAAGAAGAGGCCGACAGAAGAAGAGGAAGAAGAGCCTGAACTGTCGCGCATGGAGGACACGGGAGGAGAACACATTTTGTGGGGAAGAGTTCCGCAGCAGCAACAGGTGGGAAGGGGGAGGGGGCTGAGGCGGGCGAGAAAAATGTCCGGTCGGGTCAACCCAACCGAGTTTTGGGTAACCCAGTGCAACCCTGGAGGGGAGGGGGTGGGGGGGAGGGAGGGGAGGGGGCAAGTAGAAAACGCCCCGAGGCGTCATTGTGCGCGGATTTTTAATTAGCCTAACCACAGTACCCCCCCCCCCCCCATAAATGCCATTGAATTGACAGAAAGCGACAGCGGCGACCTGCTTCGTGCCAATTCATCGTCACGGCGCCAAAGTGTCCATCTCCGGCGAGTTGTCGTCGCTTCCGCCGGTGAGGGAAGAGGGTGAAGACGAAGAGCCAACCTTCGAGGAGAAAGTGGTGAGTGTTCGTGTAACCAGACCGCGATGCTTTCCTTTTCTTTCCCAACACGGCCATTCGTTCATCCGAACGCCGTTTACGAGCAGTTGTTCCCGTCTTTGAATTGTCTGTTCTTCTGCTGCCGACGAATTATCGGACCATTTCCTCCGATAAACTTTGTAATTCCTTCCAAAAGTGGCCATTTGCAAACATTTCGCCCCAATTTCGTTTTGTGCGTTTCTTATCGGCAATTTGTGACGATGGGTTGAGCCGATTGTGTACAAAACTCGCCGAACCGACACAAATTGCTGAAAAGCCCCCCCCCCCTTCGCAAATGATGGAATGTCACACATTCTCTCTCACACTCACTAATCTCTCCAAACGCAATTCCTGTGAGATCATAAGAAGACGATACAAGCTCATAAAGGCGACTAAGCACTACAAAACTTCAGAAACTTTTGGAATTTTACGAATGAAACAGAGCGAAAAACAACGCCAACGACTTCGACACGTACGTGCAGAACAACTGAACAGTGCGTCCGACGTGTCCAGTGAGGGATCAATTTCGCCGGAAGTGCGGCGAGTTCAAAAGGTGTGATTGGTTTCTCTTTGCAAGCGGGACGGCGCTGACTCATCTCGCGGCTATGCTCAACCCCAACAAATTGTCCATCCCTTTCCCACTTTCATCTCTTTCCATTCTTCCCGAATCTCACCATTCATTCGTTCCATCCTTTTGTGCTCTCTTTAAATTCCAATCTCGCATTCATAGCAATCATTTTAATGTTTCTTTTTCCCTGCGAGCAATGATTAAGCAAGCATTGCAAAGCACACTTTGTTTGTTGTGTTTGCAATGCAAACTCTCCCCCCCCTCCCTCCCTCTCTAGTCCTTCCCCCCCTCCCCCCCCTCCCTTCCCCCCCCCCCTCCCTCTTTAGTCCTTCCCCTCCTCCCCCCCCCCCCTCCCTCTTTAGTCCTTCCCCCCCTCCCCCCCCCCTCCCTTCCCCCCCCCCTCCCTCCCTCTTTAGTCCTTCCCCCCCTCCCCCCCCCCTCCCTTCCCCCCCCCCCCCCCCCCTCCCTCTTTAGTCCTTCCCCCCCTCCCCCCCCCTCCCTCTTTAGTCCTTCCCCCCCTCCCCCCCCCTCCCTCTTTAGTCCTTCCCCCCCTCCCCCCCCCCCTCCCTTCCCCCCCCCCCCCCCCCTCCCTCTTTAGTCCTCCCCTCCTCACAATCAGCACTTCTTTGCTTCATCCTCCCCCTTTCCAATTCACTTCTTTCTTCCTCCCGCCCTCAACCCCTGCTTAATTAGCGCCATCTTCTCTTATCTGGTTAATTTTTATGCGTTTTTATTCAATCGCTTTTTCTCTATGCATTTTCCATTTTGTTAGGTTGAGGAGACCAGCACAACGCAAACAGTTCCCAGCCGAAAGCGAGTGCCTCCTCCGCCCCCTCCGAAACCGCCGCATTCCATCTTCGGCACCGGCACTGCCCACCAACAGACGACGGTTGCTTCCGAGCCGCACCTTCGTGAGTCGTCCTTCTCTTCCGTCTACTCCAACTTTCCACAAACTTACTCCACTCTTCACACATACAACACGTAAGGCTGGCGTGGCGGTACAAACAAAATGAAAAAGTTTTTGTTGACAGTGATTACGGGGGAAAATAATCCGTTTATGGGGGAGGGATTGTTGTCGTCGTCGTCGGCTTGGGGGGACGGGGCGAGGGATGGGGGGGGGGGGTGGGGGGGGGGGTGCTCATCTGCTGGGGGGGGGGGGGGGCTCTGCACGTCTTCCTCCTCCCCCCCCCCCCCCTCCCCCGCCCAATTTATGCATAGTTTTTGCATTTCACAATATATACTTGCCGAATTTCCCCCATCACTGCAAAAACCGTACTTTCCCGCCCCGCTAAGGATGGATAGTCCGGCCAGCAGCGATTACCGGAGTGCGATTTCCTCCCGTCCGTACTTTCCCCGGCCCCGGCCTTTGTCCCCCGCTCGCTATTCGTCCGATGGAGGCCCTCGAGTGCTGAAAATGGTCAGCGAGTGCTCCTCCATCAGCAGCCGCCCCATGTCGCCCTACCCCGGTTCCACGGCTGCTTCGGCAATCCGGGATGCGCGAGAACGGGAGAAGAAGGAGATGAGCGAGCTGAACGATCGGTTGGCCAACTACATTGAGAAGGCAGGAAGTCTTTTTGAGTAAAACTTAATCAAACACTTTAGGTTCGCTTTTTGGAGGCACAAAACCGCAAATTGGCCACGGATTTGGACTTTTTGCACAAAAGATGGGGAAAAGACGCGTCCAATGTGCGCGAAATGTATGAGACGGATTTGCGCCAGGCTAAAAAACTTTTGGAAGAGGCACAACGCCAAAAGAACGAATTGGAGAAGAAGGCGAAAGCGATGGGAGACGAAATGGAAACTCTGATGAAGAAGTTCGTGAAAGCATCTGGGATCAAAATTAATGACAGGCGATAAAGTGATTTATTGAAGGCACGCCGACGCGCTGAGTGCTCATGACGAGGACAAAAAGTTGATGGAAGAACTGCTGTTGAATCTTTCCTCCCTGGAGGCCGAGTTGGGCACGTTGAAGCGACGGTTGGGAATCTTGGAAGACGACCTGAAAGCATTGAGGCGAGAAAACCAGCACTTGAGTGGGGAAACGCATAAGGCCAGGACGGATCTGGACCAGGTTGGAGCAGCACAAAGTCTTGTCAATAACGGCATTTGGCTCTTGCCAGGAAACGCTGAACAGAATCGACTACCAAAACCAAGTGCAGACTCTGCTGGAAGAGATTGACTTCCTTCGCCGGGCGCATGAGGCTGAGATTCAGGATTTGCAGGCCATGGCTTCACGTGACACAACCGGGGAAAACCGCGAGTTCTTTCGCAACGAACTCGCCTCGGCTATCCGTGAGATCCGTAGCAATTATGATGCGTTAGACACCCGAAACCGGAGCGACATTGAGTCCTGGTACAAAATGAAGGTGCAGGAGATACAGACAATGAGTGCACGCCAAAACCTGGAGCAGAATTATGCCAAGGAAGAGGTAAAGCGGTTGCGCACCCAGCTTGGAGATCTGCGCGGAAAGCTGGCCGATTTGGAGGGTCGCAACTCTCTGCTGGAGAGGCAGGTGGAGGAGTTGGCCTACCAATTGGAGGACGACCAAAGGGCTTACGAATCGGCACTGAACGATAAGGACTCGCAGATCCGGAAGTTGCGTGATGAAGCACAAGCACTTATGCTGGAGCTGCAGATGTTGCTGGACACCAAACAGACGCTGGACGCTGAAATTGCCATCTATCGAAAAATGCTGGAGGGGGAGGAGGACCGGTCCGGGCTGTACCAGCTGGTGGAGCAGGTGGTCAAGAGTCAGAACATCCGACGGCAGGACGAGGCTGGTCAGTTTACCTGTGGACATATTGGCATTGGCTTAAAATATGCGTCCACACCAACGTCAGAGTCTCAGCGCGTACTGCGTGGCGAAAAGTCCTCCCGGCAGTCTTATCAGAGATCTGCCAAAGGAAATGTGTCCGTACTTGAGACCTCTCCCGAGGGGAAGTACGTTGTACTGGAGAACACCCACCGGTCCAAGGAGGAGCCCATTGGGGGGTGGAAGTTGAGGCGACGCATTGACGGGAAGCGCGAAATTATGTACACTTTCCCCCAAGAGTTTGTGCTAAGGCCCGGAAAAACTGTCAAGGTTGGGTAAAAGGTCAAAATGAAAGGCCAAAACTTTTTTGAAGGTTTGGGCTCGAGGACAGGGCCTCAATGCCCCGCCCGATCAGTTGGTTTCTGACGGAGAGGAGTCTTTTGGGACTGGCTCCAACGTACAAACTTTGTTGTACAACCGAGATGGGGAGGTGAGTGAGCGCCGATCGCTAATCGGCTTTTGATTTAAATCGATTTGAAGGAACGCGCTTCGCTTATCCAACGTTGCAGCGGCCGCTGATCACTTACTTAAGAGACCGCCTTTTATTACCAATCATTGAATTTGTAAGTACATTTATTGAACGAACAACCAATCACTTCGCTGAACGTTACTTAGTCATGGCCTCCACAACCTTTATACTGGGGTTAGTCCCCGACCCCAATCCCCGACATGGCCTCCCCGACCCCCGAGGGGTTGGAGACCAACCCAACTTTATATCACAGCTTCAAACTTTCCTCTTATCATTCCACTTTACTCATAAGGCGCAATTTACCATCGAAAATTTACTTTTTCTGCTGCTATTTTCGAGAAATTCCCTTTCTTCTCTTCTAAAAGTGTAATGTCTATCAATTCAATGTGCAAATAAATTGAAATGTCGGAGGTAATAAATATTATTAATATTGGAACGATTGGTATAAGTTTTGTTCGATTTTGGCTCTGGCCGCTATGACCGAATTTACCATATTTTCAAATATTTTTAAAATTAAAATGCGTGCAAAAACATAATGGCTGAAAAAATTCAAATTTTAAACACAAACCCGATCATATTATAAAACTGTAACCACTCACAAGGAATAGTTTATAACGGAAGAACATTGAGCGATTAAGGGCAAAAATGCGATGCGGGAGTGAGATCAGCTGAGGATGAAGAATATTGATCAGAGGTGTTAGGGGAAGATAAGGCAGGACAGGACAGTCAGTCCGTGGACATATCCGAAAGGTATGAAAATGTCTCCATGGACAGCCCAGCCAATTGGGGATGAAGAAGAAGAACAACCAAAATGACCAATGACCATCGTTATTTTATGACAAGTTCCATTGCAGTTGCTCCCCTGTCCTCTGCCCTCATATTTAACCATTCCAAACTGTGCTGGTCCGTCTTCTTTCCGCCAAGGCCTTTCCCCCCCTTGATTGGTTCATCTCCTCTTCCCTTCTCCTCTTCATGCTTCTCCCCGTCAATGTCCTGCTTGACCTTGATGACCGGTTGGCTCCCCTCTGCTGCTCTCTCCTCCTCTTCCAGCCCGCCCGAGGATGTGCTGCTTTTCCTTCTCCCGCCCTCCCCTTCGGCGATCTCCGCAAAAGAATTGCACGGGCGCAGGTTATGTGCCGATTTGCACAAATTGCAGCAGGCCATGCCCTTCGCGCTTTGCTTGCCCTTTGAGGAGAGTTTGCAGCGGGAACAATCCGCGGAAGAAACCGAAGTGCACGGGCGCGTTTCCGCCGAAGAAACGACCAATTCGGAAGTTGTCGCCGTGTTGAACACGCTGTTGCTTCGCCCCTTAATTCGCCTTACATCGAATCGAATTGAGTCAAAGTCATTACTTTCCGCCTGAACAACTTCTGGAAAAAGCCGCCCATCCGAGACTGTTGCTGAGCTCTCAGATGGGCACTGGCTAAGCCTCCATCCGGCCTAAAACGCATTTAATTAGCATTTTTTAGATAAAAAATGAAATTCTTTAAATTCTTTTCGCTCTCTTTGCTCTCCATAAATCATTTTAGATGCTAAGAAAGACCGACTCATCTTCACTACCTGTCCTTTCGATTATTTATTTAAAGTTTATTGCAATTCGGCCTCATTGTCACCATTTTTCGGTTACGCTCTGACCTTAGATCGGGCACGATCATTCCATTCGCATAGAAAACATTCAAATCTTGAAAGCACTCAGTCTCGATCATCTGAGCCGGGGAACTTCGGTATAAAACAATTCAGACCCCCCCCCCCCCATTCATTGACGGCATGCACCTCATTTTGCCACGGTATGGACACGGACCCGGTGTTGAACTTGTCGTAGAAGGAGTTGTCAGTCGCGTCAAGTCGAACCTAATGGTTCAGCAGGTAGGAAAAGTTTCGTGGAAGCGGACGAACTCCCTTGACAGTGCTGAACTGCTCGATGTCCAGCACATCTTTGGCATACACCGAATGGGGGTCCGGACAAAATGGAGGTGTCAGCTGAAGGACGGAATTCCTACAAGTCCTCTCCAGCAGTTCAGAAGGGAATGTTGTCCACCTTGCCGGCCTCCATCTTCCTCCACGGAATTGGCTCCCTGCCTGTCTTCTGGTCCGGTTGTGTGAAGAACGCGTGTGCCTTCAGCTCTTCCGCGCCGTCCTCGGGCCGTCCGACCCGGCGACAGCCCAACCTCAGAGTGGGCTCCTTGTGCAGCAATCCTCGGCACAAAGTGCGAGACGCTTCCGTGAATTTGTCACTGTACTTCTCGGTGTCCTCGCGCACTCTCCGCTCCACCTCGTCACGCTTCACTTTCTCTTTCCGTTGTCGGAACGGAGCCTAAAAAGGCATTTGGACACTTTTAATTGTAAGGCCCTCCCTCACCTTCCCTTCGATCATTTCATAAATCAGACAGCCCAACCCCCACCAGTCAACTCCGTACGCATAGCGCTCATTCTTCACAATCTCCGGCGCTGCAAAAACAAATTCCCATAAGGCTATAATCTCCTCTCACAAAATTCCCAAAGGATTTGTGAAAGTGTCCGTTTTGAGTGTTTGAAAAGACATAAAAACCGAAACAACCAAATGGGCCAATTTATTTGTTTCGGCCAGCTTCTTACCCATGTAGCCGACTGTGCCTACTCGTCCCTTTATCGGCTCGTTGTCTTTCAATTCCACCGCCAACCCCAAATCGGAGATTCGGACATGGCCTAAGGGGCACAAATAATGAAGTGATGGCGATGAAAGAAAGGCCAATGATGAGTGTACCGTAGTCGTCCAAGAGAATGTTTTCTGGCTTTAAGTCTCTGTACACTATCCTCTCCCTGTGCAAATGTTGCAGTCCGAGAGTGATCTCTGCCGCATAGAATTGGACTCTCCTCTCGTCGAAGCCCCCCGGGGAAAGGGTGTACAGGTGGAACTTCAGATCGCCTTCAAAAAGCAAAATATTTACTTAAAAACATTGAATCTCCGACCTCCGTTCATCAAAGTGAGCACCAAACAGAGGGCATCCTTTGTCTCGTAAGCGTAGGCCAAACTCACCACAAAGGGCGAGTTTACTCGCTGAAGGATTTGCTTTTCGTTCAGCGACAGCGATTCGGCATGCCGTTTCTTCACTCGCTTCTTCTCCAGCTTTTTCAGCGCGTACATTTTGCCAGAAGCGCGCACCTTTGAAGTAGCGAATGAATGGCCCTTTGCGGTCGCTTTTATACTTGACATGCGCACACTTCTCCAAATCCGCCCTTGCCGAGGATTCTGTACAGCCTGAACGTCTGTTTGTCCACCGGCCTTCGTTCAAGCCATTTCCACTGAAAATGGCAAGGTGAAAATGTTTGGAATGCGCGGGACCTGAAGGTAACGGTAGAAGTACATCGTTTCCAAGAAGCGTTTAAAGGGGCCGGATGTCAAAAAAGAACGCACTTCTCTGTCAAAGGCAATTTGAAAAATGGATAATGACTCAGCCACTGAATGAATCACTTTGCCAACGGGGCGAACATTGTTTCCGAAGGTTCCAGGGCACCGTTGGTCGCTTCCGTGGCAATTTTAATGCATTTTTGAACGAAGGAATCGTGGAGGAATTTGTTGTTGTGGGTGGTGGCGTTGGGGGAAATGCCGACGGCGTTGGAGGACTGAAGGGATTTGTGTTGCCCAAATAATTGACCGTCGTCCTCTGCCACACCGTCGGTGTCTCCCCGTTTAACAGTCCCTCCCCCGCCTCTCTTTCGCTCTCCAACTTTTCCGAGAACAGTCCGATCACCGTCTGGGCCAACTTCCTCCTCTGATCGAGATCGTTGTCTGAATAGTGTCAAAGTCCCAACATTTGGTCGACCAACTGACCACTCGTCTCGTACTCTTCCACTCGTTCTAAAAATCGCCAGCACTTGCCCAACTCGACCAGGTCCGTCTCCTCGCAGTACTGCTTGAAAAGGAGGCGTCCAATCGGCTGTTTCTCCACAATGAATGAATAGCTGAAGTGCAAGAATTGTGCACAAATTGGGGGAGGGTCAGAACCTGAGGTCGATTTCGCCCTTCAGATGCATGCATTGCGTGTAATGGCTGAATCGGGAAATGCACAATCAAAGTTGGCCAAACAAACGTCACTGACGGGAATTGGAGGTATTGCCGCCACTTTTTGCTTTTCCCTTTGCGCTGTCCACCCGTCCTGGCCTTTATGTACACGGTGTTGGCCACCCAAATTGGCAAGAGACAATTGGAAACTGATCGGAGGCAGAAACGACTCACAATGTTTTCGATTTCCATTTCCCAATCCAGTGCAGCGGTAGCTGCGAAAAGCGATCAGTGAGGCGCAACTTTCAAAAAGGGGCTTTTTGGACTCGATCAGTCAGAAGAGTCGCCTCGTGACGAAATGAAATTCATCGGAGACAGACAAAACGAATGGAACTTTAGTAAAAGGTGAACACGGGCCGGGTGCAATTCGGCGTGTAGAAGGGAAATCTATCTGAGACTGGGGCAATTGATGGGACAACAATTCACCAGTGTGTGGGAGGGGGGGGGGAATTGGGGAGGGGTGAAGGCGATTGAGATAAGTGAGAGAATGGGGGGGGGGAGTCGGGGGGTTATTGGCTTGTGGGTGACTAATTGGAGAGAATTGGACGAATGGGAGAAGCCACACAGAAACACACTCATTTGGAGAATTAAATCGCATTGATGTTCACAGAGAAAAGAAGGATTAATGGATAGTATAATATCGAAAGAAGGTAATAAGTAAAAGAAGAAAAGTGGGGGTAATTCATATACTTTTACCCCCCCCCCGGGCAAAAAGCCG
Organism: Globodera rostochiensis; assembly: GCA_018350325.1. NCBI lineage: Eukaryota > Metazoa > Nematoda > Chromadorea > Rhabditida > Heteroderidae > Globodera > Globodera rostochiensis. The sequence goes on from JAEVLN010000041.1 coordinate 27,056, forward strand.
AGATATTAAAAGTGCACTTACTAATCCCCTGCCAGAAAGGGACTAGCAGAACAGCAGCAGGGGGTGAGAAGGATGCGGGGATGACCCACTGGCTTGGGTTGATAGGGGGTAATTGGAAGCTGGATGAAAGGCGGAGTTCGAGTCGGGAGGACAGTGCCCCCCCCCCTCCGGGCCTCCCCCCCCCCCCCCCCCCAACCCGAAGAAGTTTCGATAAATGTTCATTAAATGTTTGTCGCAAATGATCCTCAAACGATAATTAGCCGTAAAATGATGTTCAATCGAAATAATGCTAAAGGAGGAGAGGGGCGGGCAGACAAAGGCAGACAGGGGAGGCCAATCATTCCGTCCAAAAGGTAGGGGGGGGGGGCTCACTTAGCCCAACAAAGATTTTTGAGGAGAGAAAAGGGGAGAAAGGGAGGGAGACAAAGGAAAGGAAGAGAAAGGGAGGGAAGGAAGAGGAAAGGGAATGTCCGTTTGGGCAGCTGAGTGTCAGGGGAGGGGAGAGGAGGGGAGGGGGCGGGACGGCTGGCAGCAAGAAGAACGCATTGAATTGATTGGGACGGAACGGAGACAAAGAAAGGGAAAGAGAGGGAGAGGGAAGGAGACAGGAGAGTTAGGAGTTATAGGAGGAGGGAGAAGGGAAGGCAAAGAAAAATGGGAGAGACGAGAGAGAACAAAAAGAGAGAGAAAGGAAGGGAGGAAATCGGCGGCGGTTGGCCAAGTGGGATTGCCTCTTTGCCATTGAAGGAATTGGTGCCGCCAATTTGCCTTCCCCCCCCCCTCCCCCACAATCAATGCCTCCTCCTTTCCCTTTCCCTTCACTCACTTCCCCCCCCCCTCCCCTCGTTTTGCTGTTAAAGCTATTCTGCCGTTGTCGCTTCGGTGGTGGCCCGAATAATTCCATTGCTTTGAGTGAAAAGAGGGGGCGGGGAGGGGGAGAAGAACGGAAAACGAGGACAAGCGAAAGGAGTAAAGCGGAGGAAGAGTAAAGCGAGGGGAAAGAGGCGGCAGGAAGCGAAGAATGTGGAAGGGCAGAGGGCAGATGAGGACGACGGGGAGGGGGGCGGGGGAAGGGGTACGAATTATGGGAAGGGGGGGGGGGAAGGGGGGGGTACGAATTATGGGAAGGGGAGGGGGGCGGGGGAAGGGGTACGAATTATGGGAAGGGGGGGGGAAGGGGGGGGTACGAATTATGGGAAGGGGGGGGGGGGGGGAAGGGGGGGTACGAATTATGGGAAGGGGGGGGGGAAGGGGGGGGTACGAATTATGGGAAGGGGGGGGGAAGGGGGGGGGGGTACGAATTATGGGAAGGGGGGGGGGAAGGGGGGGGGTACGAATTATGGGAAGGGGGGGGGGGGGGGAAGGGGGGGGTACGAATTATGGGAAGGGGGGGGGAAGGGGGGGGTACGAATTATGGGAAGGGGGGGGGGGGATGGCACTGATTGTCAAAGATGAAGGCGGGCGGGGGGGGGGGGGGGGGTGAAGGAATTTGAAAATTGGGGGTTTCTTTCTTTAGGGCTGTATTTAAAATTGAAAATGCGACGATGATTGATTGAGCCGAGATCACCGAATTTGCTGTGGGATTAAGTCGACCTACCGCCGCCCTCTCCGATATCCTTTCGTCCCAAACTCACCGATGTCCCCCCCCCCCCCGTCGGATGTGTCAGTTGGGCGCCCGTCTTCCCTCTTCTGCAAGTTTAAGCCATCATCAACAGATTCCCTTTCCTTGCTCCTCTCATTTTCCCCTTCGATTTTCGTCGGCTGGGACAAAAAACTTTAGAATTTTGTCTTCGACGGACGAAGTAAATAATGGCCTATTGTTGCCCCTGGCTATTGTTGAATGTCCCTATTTTGACTTTACTTCCAAAATTCTGCAGCCTTTTGCTGTTCTTTTTGCTCTTTGGGTCAAATGCCCAGCGGAGAGAGCACGCGGCCGAAGTTCGCGCGGTGAAAGGGCAGGTGAAAAGCGAAGGCAAAGGGATTTTTGGGGAGGAAACATTCGCCCCAAAAACTCAAAAATGAATTTTTTGTGAATGTGAGATGACTTTTTCAGCTTTTTGTCCATATGCTTCATTCGGCTTACTTCTTCCCACAAACAGGTGAGTGAGTGAATAAACGGAGGGGAGGGGGGGGGGAGGGGAAGAGAGGGGGGGGATTGGAGGAGGGGGGGGGGATTGGAGGAGGGGGAGGGGGGGATTGGAGGGGGGGGGAGGTGAGGAGCGGGGGTGTGATTGGAGGGGGGATTGGAGGTGGGGGGGAGGAGGGGGAGGAGGGGGGGAATGGAGGGGGGGGGGAGGGGAAGAGAGGGGGGGGGGATTGGAGGAGGGGGAGGAGGGGGGGGATTGGAGGGGGGGGGATTGGAGGAGGGGGGGGGATTGGAGGGGGGGGGGGATTGGAGGAGGGGGGGGGGATTGGAGGAGGGGGAGGAGGGGGGGGGGATTGGAGGGGGGGAGGGATTGGAGGAGGGGGGGGGGGATTGGAGGAGGGGGAGGGGGGGGATTGGAGGGGGGGGGAGTTGAGGAGCTGGGGGTGTGATTGGAGGGGGGATTGGAGGTGGGGGGGAGGAGGGGGAGGAGGGGGAGGAGGGGGGGATTGGAGGGGGGGGAGGGGAAGAGAGGGGGGGGATTGGAGGAGGGGGAGGAGGGGGGGGGGATTGGAGGGGGGGGGATTGGAGGAGGGGGGGGGGGGGATTGGAGGGGGGGGGGGGGATTGGAGGAGGGGGAGGAGGGGGGGGGGATTGGAGGGGGGGGGATTGGAGGAGGGGGGGGGATTGGAGGGGGGGGGGGGATTGGAGGAGGGGGGGGATTGGAGGGGGGGGGGGGGATTGGAGGAGGGGGGGGATTGGAGGAGGGGGAGGAGGGGGGGGGGATTGGAGGGGGGGGGGATTGGAGGAGGGGGGGGGGGATTGGAGGGGGGGGGGATTGGAGGAGGGGGGGGGGATTGGAGGAGGGGGAGGAGGGGGGGGATTGGAGGGGGGGAGGGATTGGAGGAGGGGGGGGGGGATTGGAGGAGGGGGAGGGGGGGGGGATTGGAGGGGGGGGGGGGGGTGAGGAGCGGGGGGTGTGATTGGAGGGGGGATTGGAGGTGGGGGGGGGAGGGGGAAGAGGATTGGAGGGGTGGGGGTGTGCTACTGCCACTTGAATTAGTGTTGCACATTCCGGGAGCAGGGGTACCTCCAAATGAAGCATGCCATGGGGGGTCGGGGACGAATGCCGTGCCGACCGTATCGTTATTGACGAAAGGGCTTTTAGTTGAAGTGAAATGGTCCGCTTCGGCTCAGGGACGTCCCAGCCTGCCCCATTGGCTCCACCTGTTCCCCTCCAGACATCGTTCCATCGCCTTCCTCCTCGGCACTCCGGTGTCCCCCCACTCAAACTTTCCCATCCACGTAATCGCCCGCCGACTCGACACATTCCAAAGCATTGAACGGTCCTTCAGTATCGTGGCAAATGACGATCGTGAAGCGGCATGTCTCATAAATTCCCCAAAACTTGACTTTTGAAGTTCGATTCAATGGGGCCGTCCAGCAGATCGTCGAAATCCGAATAAACAATATGGATGCGGAGGAACTGATCTGGGATCTGATCAGAGGAAATAAAATGGCCAAGGGACTGGAGAGGGCCATCTACTCGACCTTCAAAGGACGCGGTGTCAACCCGTTCATCTTCAACATTTTGCCGGGAACGTCAAATCCGCCATCTGATGAAGTTCTTTACCGACTCGGACAACATTTGAAGATTGGGTCAGTTGGCACTCAATTAAATGTGCCTAAATGTTTGAATGCAGCGCTATTGTCCAAGTTGGAACTCAAGCCCATTTCCACCCGAATGTGCTGCAGTTGACGCGTGGAATCCAGCTTAATCCGGAGTTCTGCTCTCAAAACAAATTGATCCCGATGGACCGGCACTTCCGCTTACAACAAATTGTGGTGGACTGGTGCAAGTTGCATTTGGTTGGTCCAAGTGGGAGTGAGTGTTCTAACCGTTTGGTCAAACCCCCCATTTTAAGAGGAACATGACTCTGTTGAAGCAATTGGAGATGCCATCTTGGAAAAGGACAGTCCAACAACAGCAGCAAGATGGAGAAGATGAGGCGCTAATGGCAGCGACAGTCGGAGGTACAGCTACAGCCCCGACCGATGGTCAGATGGAGCAGCTACTGCTTGAGCGCAGCGAGGGTCAGCAACGTCCAGTACCGCCAGTCTATTACATCTGGGAGAGTGTTCTGGTGTGTTTGCCTTTATGGAGACATTTGGTTCCGGAAATGCAATTGCTCCAATCTCGAAAGGTCTTTCCCCTTCTGGCCGTGTTCTGCTTGCTGTTCATCCTCTGCCTCAGTCTAATTTTCTTTGGCCGCCGCGAGGGTCAATATTGGCGCGACTACAAAACACCAAAGTCTGAATAAGTGACTTTGTCAGGGCATAATCAGCGCCGTTCTGGTAGGGACCAATTGTGCGAATATTTGAATTTACGCGAGTCACAACGCCAACTGCGTGAGCTATCAACCCAAAGACAAGTGCAAATGATGTCTCGAACGGTCGGGCGAGAACCGTCGGAGGCTTTGAGCATTGGCACTTTTTTGAGGCCTCGGGAAAAAGATCAAAGTCCATCGGCGGCCGAACACCGGCCGATCGGAACGCCAAGGCCTGGTCAGAAACTGAAATGTTCGCATAGAGTTCCGATAGTTCAGAATTCACTAGCAAAGGCACAATCACTTCAACATCGCGCAGTTCCATAGGCAAACAAACGGTCGCAGAGGCGGCACGGGTGAACGGAGTGTCGATTCATCCGTACAGACATCCGTTGGATTCGGAGGATGAAGACGATGAGGACGAGGGCGGTGTTGGGTGGGGCTCAGGTTGTTACTTACAGAATGATGCATTTTTGGCCAGGGGGAGGCGGTGGTGAGGGGACGGACGGAGGAAGAATCTTTCAAATTAGACGATGAACCAATGAAAGAGTGTCGGATATTTTGTTAATTAATATATATAAATGATGTAAAAACAAAATGAGTTTAAAATGGCACATGCCAGCTGCGGAAAACAACGGAATGCATTGCATAGAAAGGAATATATATATTTACATGTGGGAAAAGTCGCGCACTTCCCCCCCCCCCCAGCGATTTCATTTCCTCGGCGCTAAAAGTGCCGCGTCCTTCTCCCCCTCGCAGAGTTCGTCCGGCACCTCCGCCTCCACGCACCGCTCCATGTAAAGGTCAAGTGAATGAGCGTATTCGCTGTCCCACTCCCTCTCGAACATCCTGCGCATTCGTTCCATCAGTCCCGTCGAAGACCCCCCCGGCAACGACTTTGCAGAAGAAGTCGCATTCCCAAGAGCACGCACGACGATGGCCACACCGGTGCCCAACCCCTCGAAATAGTCGCCGGACCTGTGCCAATGTTGGCTTTAACCCTTTTTGGGCCTAACCCAGAGTGCCCACCAGTTGCTGGTGCCAATCACCAAAGATTCGTCAGTCAGCAAAAACTCTAAATTTGGGAGTTATATTGCGCAGTGATCCACTGAAAAACAAAATGTCCCTGCAGAATATAAATTACTTTTGTGCGTTCTCCGGTCTCTCCTCACCACCGACTGTTCGACATCAGCCGAAGTTGGCACTTTGAAAATCTTCTGGCATTGGTTAAATTGTATAAATCGGCGTTTGTGAATAATAAAAGTTACCACAGCGACGGAACCCGCACGCGGTATCTCTCCGAGGGTTTCCAGCGACTTAAGGAATCGCAAGCCCGTCTTCGGGAAGTGCAGCGCGGCAGCAATGATTCGCAAATGGACTCCGCGCATAACGGCCTCCCGTAAAGCATTGTCGATTTGGGGCCAATATCTGAAGGGCCAACCAATTAATTTGTCCTCCAAAGAGTTTGGCCTGAGGGCACCTCCGATTCTGTGAGTACAGAAACATGGGAAAGTAGTCCATCACGTGCACAAATATCCTTTTCCGGGCTCCTTTAATCGCATCAATGATCCCAGTCAGGTCCCAGCCTCTTCCCGGACAGTTCATCGCTTGGGGCGATGCCTGCAAAAGTGACGTCACCCATTTGATTGAATTGAAAGAATATTACCGCCAAATGGACAGCCAATCGCTGTTCACCGTCCATCAGTTTCAACGGCCTTTGTGGGTTAAATTTTGCAGGAGGCAACTTCTTCACCTGCGCGTGCATTTCGGTGGCCGTTTTCGCATCCGAAGCACGCCAATAAACTTCGAAGATGGAGAGAAGGTCCTGGGCCAAGCAGGGACAGTCGCGCACCATAACACCCAATTCCATTTTCTGAAATGAGCGGACGAATTTGCAAGAGAGGGACGGAGGAGAAAGGCGGTTTTGCAATTTGTTAGTTTCTGGCGTGATGTCGTTCATATATTTAAAGTAATGTCAGCCGAAAGAAATGCCATTCTTCCCCGCGGGGGGGGGGGGGGACGTTGCCTGGGACAGAGATCGCCAGTCCATATTGGCAGAGCCCAAGTAGAAGTGACGGCCATCGGCCACAATGAATTTCGAGTGCATTACGCCACTGCAAATAAAATTGCCGCCTTAGGCCATTCGAATGCTAAGCCCACGTATGGTAAATGCGCTGGATGTTCAGCAATCTTCTGGCGAGAGCGCCTCTTCGATACAGCGAAAAGCCATCTTCATTGTCGCCCTGAAAGCGAGGAACTTTTGTTTCTTTGGGAATTTCGCTCACTTTGTCTTTGGCCACGGCGTTCTCGACCATCCGAATGCCGACGCCCCTCTCGAGCCCTGCGCGAAGCAAGGCCTAACAACAAATTAAATTATAGCAAATTGAGCGTCGCAGGAACTGAATTATCAACTCACATCAAAAACCATTTCTCCGTGGGCGGAAAAATTGCTTCGGTTCTGCTCTCCCAATACGTGTTTCCCTATAAATCAAATTTTTTGTGCTCGTAGGGTTTTTACGTTCGATGCTCGGCTCACCGCGCAAACTCGTCTTGTAGGCCGCAATGGCTAATGAGTGTTTGGCCTCGCCAATCAGCCGCATCCAAGCGGAAGAAGTTGGAATGGCCAGTGAGTGGGAACTCAGAATGGGTTGATCAGTGGACGTTGGGTGGCGGTAGAAGGACACATTTTGGGGAATGGTCTCCACCAATTCAATTCTGAGCGAATAATGCATTCTGCTCAAATCTGCTCACGCACCTGCACGTCTTCGCACATTCGGCCATTTGCGGGTCCATCTGATGGATTGGCACGGGTCCATCTGTGCCAATGCGGCTTCGAACTCGGAAGGCGGGGAGTTGGATGAGGAGGGCAGTGACAATGCCGAAAAGGGCTAAGGCGGCAAGAAGCTGGGCAAGCAGTAGGGGTCGGTCTTCGGAAGGCCTTCCCGGGATGGTCGAGCGTCTACCGGAAGTGCCGGAAGGCGGCTCTTCCGGCTGGGGCTCCTTTTCGTCCTCCAATTCCTCTCCCCTTGCACATTGAGAGTAACGGTTGTTCTTCCCACCGGACGCAACATTTTCCATTTCTTTGACAATTTGACTGAAGCCTCTAAAAACGGTGGACGAAATATGGCGAAGAAAAGTTTGGGTGCAAATGATAAGGAAAGAGGAAAGGCTGCAAATGGCCAAAAAATGGCATGACAATCGGAAATGTTTAATAAAATAGCGATGCATTTCAGTGACAATCAAGCAAAAAAGAATTGAACGGACGGAGTTTTGTATTTGTCGAGGACGGGCCCTTCTTCCTCACCGCTAATTTGTAAGTCCCTCAACCTCAACTCATTCCCTTCCCTTTCCATTCCATGCCGTCCGTCACCCTCTTCCCGAGTCGCATCTGCTGACGGCAAAACGATTTGATCAAAAGATACCGTCCGTTCCGATTGAGCGGCACGTTGACGTCAATCGGTGAGGGGGGGGGGGGGGGGGACGTTTCGCGGACAGACCCTCCCTCTCCGGTATAAATCACCTCTAACGATATTTGGACTTTCGCTCGCGATGATCTTATCACCACCACTTCTCCAAGGAACAACAACTGGGGGGAGGGAGGGGCATATTGATATTTGGGAGTATCGTTACCATCGCCGGAGGGGGGACAACAATGTCTCCTCTACAAATTCCCCTCATGGAAACGAAGCAGTCGAGTCAAGTGATTGACCGACAAAAATTGAGCCGCCGCCGCCGCCGCTGATAACATTTCCACCAACAGAATGTGGCAGTGTGTGCAAGGTGTACTTGTGCACAAAACCTTCAAAAAGTATTTGTCGTTTTTTTAGATTTCGACATAACCAACCCCCGAGGGGGAGGATGAGGCGAGAAAATATTTTCGGGAGGGGAGGGGGCCGCTAATCGAAAAAAATCGATTTTTTGGAGGGTGTGCGTTTGGTTTTTATTGCATTTTCCCTAAAGAATTTTTCTTAAGGCTTCATTTCTTATCTTTTTTTTTTTGATTTGGTAGTAATTTTTTCGGCGCTGTTGGTAAAAATTTAGGATAAACATTTTTGTAAGGAATCCATTAATCGCCCAAAGTCCGGTAATTGGTCCGCAAGATCGGAATATGAGATGGGCGTTGTCATAGATCAATCGGAAACTAATTGAACTTGTACAAAGCCTGGCCTTGTTTTGACTGATGAGTTTTTGTTTGGTTTCGGCTGGGAATGTGCATTTATAATTACGTAACTATTTGTTCCATATCGACAGACGAAACAACACAACATTTTCTCAGAAGACATCCAGCCAACCAAGGGCGTAGCCACCATTTTTTAAGGGGGGGGGCTGATTCAAGAAAAAATCGATTTTTAGGAGTGCATTTTTACATTTTTCTTCAAGAATTTTTACCCCAAAAGGATTTTAAGGGAGTATTTTTGGGTTTTATTTAGGGTTCAGCGAGACCGGGACTTTCAGTTTTTAAAAAATCCCGTCCCGACCGGGACCTGAAAAAACCGGGAATCCGGTCCCGGTTGTAACAAAAAAATGACCAATTTTTGCAAAACAATAGGGTCCGCCATATGGATTTTTTTAAACAAATTTCATTTCGGGGGGAGGGATTTACGCCCTTGCAGCCAATCCATCAAATCAGTTGTCGGTTCACTGGTCAGATCACGCGAGACTCTTCGTTCACTTCCTTGACGGAACGCTTCTCCACCAATTTAAACTTCAGTCGGGCTTTCAAGTTGGGCTGTTGCTTCTCACCAGCAATCGGCAAAATGTTTCGTCGTTGTAAACTCTTTAATCGCTCTAAAGAGCAAAAGTTTGACGGCAGAAATACAAATGGCACATTACCCTGCAGGACATTGCCTTGGGGGCTCAGTTGGCGGAGTTTGGCGGGAAGCTCGTCGACCGTAAGAATCGGCTCTTCGAAAGGTTCGAACTTCCCGCGGCCGAGTCTTTTTCGTTCTGTCAACGCTTTTAACGCTCTTTCCCTCTTTTTAAAAATTTGGCGCTTTTCAAGTGCTTCCGATTCTTTGAGCACTTCGGACTTCAGCGATTTCAAACTAAAAATAACCCAAAAGTTGTCAGAGATACATATCCAATATGCGGTGCCCTCCTCATTATTAGCCCAAGTTTTGGGAGCATTGCCCTCACCTCTCCAATTGTCTCCTCATCCGCCCCCCAACTTCCTTCTCGAAATGCTTCTTCGTTGCTTCCTCCGATCGCAATTTTCGGCGTTTCTTCGCTCGTATGGTTTTCGGCTTAGGATTAACTGAAACGAATGATCAGAGTGAAATGAACCCCCGGAGGGACAATTCATCCGCCGACCTTTTATACGCTCCTCCTTCTCCTCTTCCTCCTCCCGGTCTCCGCCTTCGTCCTTCACTTCGCATTCCCTTTTCACTCCGCCCCATTTGGCTGAGTATTGGATCTCTTCCCGTAAACTCTTTTAAAAACGAATTCAAATTTCCAACGGCGTCTATCGACATAATAAAAGAAAGGTTTGCCGAGTGAGTCCCGACTCCATCTGCCCGCGGTCTGGGTGTATTCAATGGCACAAAAATATGCCAGAGACCGGACTTCATAAGACTTATAAACCCACCGGCATTGCCGCCGTTTCAGCAATGCTAAGGCCGATTCTTCGCTCCGTCCGGCGTCGTTTCCTCTCCAATTTCAGTTCTTCCTTTGCGAATTGCTCGGCCATTTTCTGAAATTCTCATTTTGTGGTTTATTTTGAATAATGTTGCCATATTTGCTTATTCCCACCAAATAACTATCCACGGGCGGATTGTACGACATCCCCTCAGGGGGAGGCACCACAGCCGGAAGCAAATTCGGCACATATTCCACTCGCTTCTTCCGTTTTCCTTTGGCGGCTTTGTTAGTGCAACCTAAACGGGCATACATTTCAGTAGGACATGCAAATATTTTCATTCTTTGAAAAGAAATCATCCCAAATGCCCCCCCCAGGCACGTATTTAGGATTTTGCTTTGGAGGGGGTACCGAAAAAAAGTCGATTTTTAGGGGAGTATTTTTGGGTTTTATTGCATTTTTCTTAAGCAATTTTTTCCGAAAATTTTTGTTTAGGGGGTGTATTTTCCCCTTTTTATTGCATTTAAGCAATTCCCAAAAATGCAAATTTTTTTTTTTTTGTGAATTCTGCTTTACTTCTGGGGGCGGGTCGGCGGTGCCGATAGGCGCCGCCGAGAAAATTTTGAATTTTTGACCCAATTTTGTTAAGGGATTAGCAACCAAAATTTTTAAAATACGGCATTTTTTTGAAACTTTTAGAAATGGGAATGGTCCGACGGTGCCGATAGGCGCCGTCGGGAAAAATTTTGGGATTTTGGCTCAATTTGTTGAAAGTTGGTCCAAAAATTACGAATTTTGTAAAGGGTCCCCCCTATGGTTTTTTTCCTCAAATTTTCTCTTTGGGGGGGGGGGGGTACGTGATCCGTCGTACCCCCCCCCCCCCCCAAATACGTGCCTGCCCCCCCCCCCCCTCTCCAACCTTCGTTCTCCCAAATGTCCCCCCCCCCCCTCTCCAACCTTCGTTCTCCCAAATGTCCCCCCCCCCCCCCTCTCCAACCTTCGTTCTCCCAAATGTCCCCCCCCCTCTCCAACCTTCGTTCTCCCAAATGTCCCCCCCCCCTCTCCAACCTTCGTTCTCCCAAATGTCATAGGGCGTCCAATGCCCGTGCGCCTTCTTGCGAAGCTTCTTCCTCAAAACACCAACATATTTTTGCTCCCCCTCTTCCTTTGTCTCCATTTCGTCATCGTCGCCACTTTTCCACAACTCCATCGGATGTTTTATCCTCTCGATTCGCCTTTCCCAATTTAAAAAGGAACAAATTTACACATAATTATGATTTGTATAAAAAGTTTGGTAAATGGCAACCATTGACTCCATTCCATAAAAAAATACACAATTGATTGATTTGTTACTTTGTCATCACACTTTGCGTCAATTAAACATCACAGTTTCTTAACAAATTTCTCCAATCTTCGTATGCTCGAGTCGCCAATGCTCGCCATCAAAGAGGATGGCATGGATTGTGTCGATGTCTGATAATTTACGGACGTTGAGCCCATCAGAGGGTTGGCATCTTAAGTGTTCGGGTCATTTTACGTTAGTTTATTTATTTAAAACCCACCTTCAATTTTAGTTTTGTAAATTCGGATTATTTGGTTTTGTTCAGTTTTCCGAATCGGCCGCATCTCCAAAATCCTTTGCAATTCTGCGGCATCGGAATCCGGCAAAATGCGAGCAAAATGCGCAACAAATTCCTCTTGGTTCGTCTTGTCCGCCATCAGCGCCTGCAAATTGACAACAAAAGTGAATTAAGTAAAATTGACGATGAAAGGCCCGGTCACGGTTCGGAATGACTACAAAATCTTTCCAATGGTTCCATTCGCCTCATTAAACCCAAAACCAGGCTTAATCTCAACATTCGATGATTGACTGTATTGAAGCAAAAAACACCTTCAGAATCATTTCCGCCTTTGTCATTCCCTTGTTGAGAATGGCCGTGTATTGTGTTGGAGGTTTGGTCACAATGGCACTTTCAACGGAGGGCAAATTAAGCAGAAAAGTCTTCAGAGAATGCGTGTCCAACAAAAGTTGTTCGGCCCCAGCAATGGAAATCGGACGACACTTAAAAATTGCACCCAAAAAACGGTTGACCAGTTGAGTCGCCAATTTCAGACAGAAATGGGCAAAATATTTGCGCCTAAACGTAAAATAAAATAATATAACACTGGTGATCTTTCAGTATAAGACAAAGTTTCTCAGAATTTTTAACCTTGCCACTTTCAAGTTAGAAATGTTTATCAATGGAAGCTGACCATAACTACTCAAGGCCCATAATATCGCCGATTGAATTGTGAAATGTAAAATGAATGCCCACCGATCCGAAAAATAGTCGCGTATCAGTGGAACCGACGCCCTCAGATTTTTTCTGATCGTCGATACATAAGACGATTCGTCGCCCACTTGATCGATGCTCGACCAACTGTTAAAAACAGAAAATCATTTTTTTTTAGTTTTTATTTTTACTTTATTTTGCTCATCGCCTGCAGGCACGGCTCGCACATCGCTTCGGTGTCCTGCACCAAAATCATCAAAGCGTTGTTGCAAATGCTGTGGAAAAGGTCGATCTCCTGTTCAAAATCTTCGCTCTAAAATGGTGAAAAAATGGTTGCACATTCTGTCTTCGACAATTTTAAATACAAATAAAATCTTATCAAAAAAACTCTTAAATAAGGTTCAGGATTAATAGGTGGGATAGGGAATTTGTTTATAAGCACCATAATCACTAATCCATTGGGCTCGGCCCATTCTTCCCCTCCCTCCTCCTAATCCCACAGAAATTTTGGTTTGGACAGCACATTTGGAGATTTGGGGCGCTGATACTGGAAGCGGGGGTTCAGCACCTCTGCTGGTTGCGCATTGGGATTGTCCGACCGACGCGTTCGCCCGAGGCCCTGGATCATCAACTCTTCCTCCCCTGAGGCACTGTGGCCAACCCCTCGCTCTGCACTTTCTCGGCCCGCCCCTTCGAAGGCCCCTCCCATCTCAACCCCGGCCCGAGCCCGTATAAAAGGAAGGAAGGATGCCCAGCCAATTCGTACCACTTTCTCACTGCTTTCAAAACTCTCGACTTTTTGACGATTTACTCTCGACAATAAACCATAAAAACAACTCTCCGTTCTTTTGCTTTCTCCCCTGGACTTAGAGGTATTTCTAAGGCTTTACCGTAACCCATCGACGTTCTTCTCCCACCCCTTTTTTTTACTGTGTTTGGCACACATTCGCACATTTTCTCATATACCGAGATTCTTTGCCCGAGCTTCTCCTGAAGTTGCATTGTCGTCTCCGCACTCCAATCGGCGGTGGCGAGCACACAGCAAGTAAAAAAAGTCTGATCGGCGTCGAGTCGAACGACGCTGTCATCTCTGATCAAATTTTGCAGAATGGAGGAGGAAGCGCTGATTATTCCGCCCGCCCCCGGCGTAACACCGGAAATCGTTTGGGGCAAAAAGGCGGAAAGGCATCCGTGGCCAAACTGGCGAAGGCACTGGCGAAAGAGCTCCACCAATTTGCTATAAAACATTTGGCCAAACATAAAAGAATGCGCAGGACAAATTGCACCTGAGCACGGCGTTTGGGTCCGCAAACAATTTGGTGGATTCGGTGATTATTTTCTTTACCAACAGAAACAAATTGGCCGCCGATGGGAGTTGAACGGCCGTCGCGTGCGCTTCCCTCTGCGGCTTCTCCTCGCCACTGCGAATCCGAAGAGAACATTCGTCCAAAAAACGCAACAATTTCCCCCGCTGTTCGATTACGAAAATGTCCATATGCGAATCGAACACGGGCCAAATGACCTGAAAATGGTTGAAATTTTGGGAATTCGATAAGAAAAACCTTCTCAAAATTGTAAATGTCTTTGGTCGGAAAGCGTTTGGTGAGCAATTGCTCAAACATTTGCGTGTGGTTTATGGCATGCGATACCAACTTCCAGTCCAACTCGACCCTCCGACGCTCTGTCATTCTGTGCAGCGAATTCCTTTATTTTTCAATACCAACAAAACATAACGAAATTCATAAAGTCTTCCGAACCGCGTAATTGTACAAAATTCCAATGCGAGTTTCCGTCCCATTTCCCACTGAGGAGGAAAGATTTTGACGACGCCTCTCCGCTCAAATTCCGCCAATTTGTCGACAAACCATCGATATCTGAAGGAATTATTTGTTGTTCATGAAGGGGGGGGGCTGTAAGGTGTAGCATATGGGGGGAGCTTAAAGGAGATAATAGAATGGAGAGTCTCCCAAATGCTTTATGTTTAAAAAACCTTTCTTCGATTCTGTCCAACCAAGCGACATCTTCAGACTCCGCGTAGAGAACTGTGTAAATGGCCAATTGTTGGCTGATAAACCATTTGATGAAATCGTCTTGGAGTTTGCCACCCAAAACACTCTGAAAAGATCTCGAAAAGAAAGTCCAACCGACAAAAATAGTCTGAAAAAAACATAATGCCTAAAAAAAGACAGAATTTCTTAGACAAAACTTTCTTACCACAACACGACACATCTCACTGATTTGTTGATCAACTTGACCAGCCTAAATTTTTTAGTAATTCATCCAGGGCCGTAGTGGGGTTGAGGAGCAAGCCAAAAAAGTCTATTTTTAAGAGAATCCAAACAAAACTATAAGAGAAATTGTCCCCAAATCACTGCCTTAAAAGCCGCCTTCAAATCGGCGGCCAACTGAACGGTCAATTGTTCGCGAATTTTCTGCACTTTGTCTGTCAGCTGTTTGACGTGTTCAATATGTTGATAGTCCTCGAAAAGCAGCAGAACGTTCAGAACTGCTGGAAGCTCCACAGCAATGTCTCTATATCGTCGTTCAATGACCCATTGAGCTGCAAAAATAAACAAAAAATGCAAAAGCACGTTAAATTACTGAGCGAATTCACTCCGTTGAGAAGCAAATGCAAATGGTGTAGAGTGGCGATGGATTCGGTCAAATTTTTCTTGGCGACGTCCAACTGTCGGATGTCTTTGGTAAGTTCGTGCACAGAACTCTCCGAGCAAAGCGTTTTGTCACGGATTTCTTGCACTTTCTGCTCCAATTCCGCTATTGTCGTATGAGCCTTAAGATTTAAAAGCATTAGTATAACATAAGAAGCGATTGGAAAAACAGAACAAGGACCTGAAGCAAAGCGTTGTTCGCCTCGAGAGCACATCGCCCGTGTGCTGCAACGGCTTCAGAGAGTTCACGGTCATAATTTGCCTGACATTTTAAATTAATGCCATTTAACATGAGAAAATAGAAATACAATTTCCTCGTCAACTTTCTTTCCAAAGAAATCCAAATGTACGAGAGATTGTTCGGAAGGAAAAATGGTGTTTATATAAGTTGTTAGATCAAAATCAAGATGGAGCAGTTCCGAGTCATCAACCTGAGACAGAAATGCTCTGACCTAAACCCTTTTCGTTAATAATGAACAAAAATTACTTCAAATGCACTTTGGAAGAATAAACAGGAAACTCGTCGAGAGATTGAATGTCGTCAATAGTTTTTTTCGAATTTGACGCAACTTCCGAGTCTACGTCAGCACTGCTGATGCTAGCCATTGGGTCGATAGTTTGTACCAGCAACTGTCCAAAATGAAGCGCGACGAAAGGTTAGGTTAGAAGAGCTTCTCAAACCGCATAATTTAACTTAATAAATTGATCAAAAAAAGAGGTTTAGGTTAGAAGAGCTTCTCAAACCGCATAATTTAACTTAATAAATTGATCAAAAAAAGAGGTTTAGGTTAGAAGAGCTTCTCAAACGCATAATTTAACTTAATAAATTGATCAAAAAAGAGGTTTAGGTTAGAAGAGCTTCTCAAACCGCATAATTTAACTTAATAAATTGATCAAAAAAAGAGGTAAGTCGCAAATTCAAAATAAGGAAGCTCGAAATGCGATAGCGCAAATACAGAATCGCTTTCGTCCATTTGATTATTGTAGCCCTAAAGAGAGCCGTTTGGGTTAGTTTTTGATGTTCGGCCGCGCCGGCGATCAGAGGGTTATACGAAACTAGAGATGGGCGGGAACGGGATTCCCGCGGGATTCCCGTGCGGGATTCCCATCCCGCACTTTTTGAAATTCCCGTTCCCGTTCCCGCAATTTTTATTTTAGCATTTTTCCCGTTGCCGAAAATAATTCATTGGCGAAATGTTTTAAAAATTTAACAACTTTGGACCAATTTTCATCACCAAAACGCCTTTAAATTTCAAAAATTTTTAATGGCGGCGGCCTATTGGCACCGCCGATCTGGTTAGCGAATTAAGATGTCTGTAACACATTGAACCGGGGGGTCGTTAGGATCCCGCCCGTCCAGGCTCCACCTCTAACTTGAAATGAAAAAAATGAGTTTTCTAGGACTAAAAATATGGCCAAATGTTTAAATTTCGAAAAAGTAAAATCTCCCAAAACTACAATCATAAAACTCACTTCTGTGGTGAAATTGGGTACCGAGGACCCCAAAGCTTATTTCGCATTACGCGACACTTCTTCAAAAAGTAATCTTTATTCAATACAGCAGCCCTGCCGTCCGGTATGAGCAATGTTGTGCCAGCCGGTATGTGTCCAACCCCCGCCGGGGAGAACAGGACCAGGATTCCCCCACCACCCCCCCCCCCTTTCCCGTTCTCGTCAAAAGTCCCGTTATTACGGGATTCCCGCGAGACCGGGAATAAACGGACAAACCCCGACTCGCTACCCCTTTTAAACCTCTATAACTCAGCTCACGCTGGTTACTCGAGCCTAAAAATGGTACCATTCGTTTTGTCTCATCGAGGATGAAAAATATGAAATTCAGTCTGAAATTTTAATTGATGATGCATTGGACAAAGTGTTCATACTTGCTAGTGATGCTCGAGACCTAAATTTACCGAGACTTGACCCCGAGACTCGAGAATTGACTTCTAAAAATCCGAGACTTTTACCAAAATTTTTTAATTTAGATTCAAAATAGGTTTGCTCCCGAACCCTTGGGGGTGGGAAAATGGTATGTCAGGGAAGGTCGGGGGGGGGGGGGGGGTTGGCCATGTCGCGGTCCGGGACGACCCAATTTTGAGAATGGGGAGCTACTCTACTGAGAAAAAATTATATACTTTTTTGAGCCTTCTGTTTTCTTATTTTGGGGCTCGGGGAGCAACCCTAGTTAAATTAAATAATTTTTAGAAAATTCTGCTTTACTTCAGGGGGGAGTCGGCGGTGCCGATAGGCGCCGTGAACCTTTGACAAAATTGAATCACGTCACTCAGTTTAACCACTACGCCACGAGAGATCATAATGAATAGTTGGAAAATTTCAAATATATTACTCAATAAAAGTTCAATTATTCAAGTTTTACCCTGTTCTAGCTTGGCCTGTTCTGTTCCTGTTCCAAGGATTTTGAATCTGTTCCTGTTCCTGTGCTGTTCTAAATTCTAGAATAGAACAGGAACAGAACAGGCCAAGCTGGAACAGGAAAACACTGCTAGCGAGTTGGCAGGTAGCGAGTTGGGTATTTACTAGTGCTGCACGAGACCCAAAATTTCTCGATACTCGAGACTCGAGCTCGAGCCCGATACTTTACCTCGAGACTCGAGCCCGAGACCCAAAAAACCCGAGACTTTTCTCGAGTCGATACTCGATATCGAGACTTTTTTTCGTAAAATTTTTAATTACTTCAAAAATGTCATAATTTGCTAAGAACGTCAATTTTAGACCAAATCTAATGATTTCTATCTTGATTTTGACTAAAAATAATCGGTTTAAAAGAAAGATGGTGTGCCCAGGCACGTATTTAGCATTTTGCTCTGGGGGGGGGGTACCGAAAAAAGTCGATTTTTAGGCGTGTATTTTAGGGTTTTATTGCATTTTTCCTAAGCAAGTTTTTCCGAAAATTTTGTTTTTAGGGGGTGTATTTTTCGCGTTTTTGATTAAGAAATTTCCCAAGATGCAAGTTTTTTTGAGAATTCTGCTTTACTTCTGCTGGGGGGGGGGGAAGTCGGCGGTGCCGATAGGTGCCGCCGAGAAAATTTTGAATCTTTGACTCGATTTGTTAAGAGATTTTAACCAAAAATTTTAAAAATGCGGTAATTTTTGTAAGCTTTTTTAGGTGTAGGAAGGAGGGATTGCAAAAAAATAACCATATTAGGTTTTCTGAGTGATGTGTTTTGTTTTTTGACTATAAATCTGTAAAAAAGAGTAATTAAGTATAGGGTTCGGACGGGCGCCCGGGTCGGGCGGGCATTCGGCCGGGCGGGCGCCCGACTAGGAAATATTCGATCCGGGCTAAAGCCCGGTATTCGCCCGGCAAAGCCCGCTCGGAGGAAAACCCCAAAAATATTCGTCCGGTAAAGCCCGCCCGGCTCCTTTTAGGTAGCCCGGAAAAAAGCCCGCCCGGCCCCAAAAAACCGAATATTTTCCGAATATTTTTTTGTCATTTTTGCAAGTAGGGAACCCCTTTGTTTTGCAAAATTCGTAATTTTTGGACCAATTTTCTTTACAAATTGTCATCAAAAATCAAAAAAATTTCCCCGGCGGCGCCTATCGGCACCGCCGAGCCCTCGCATTCGTAAAAACTTCAAAAAAAGGTACCATATTTTTAAATTTTGGATGATAATCTCTTAACAAATTGAGTAAAAAATTTCTCGGCGGCGCCTATCGGCACCGCCGACCCCCCTCCCGAATCTGGGGCCTCAAAAATTACGATACGGGTGATTTTTAGCGAAAATACGAGGCTCTAAATTACGATATTTACGATTACGATACGATACACATCCCTGGTCTATATCGTACATGATCAGGAATGATCAATCTCCAAAAAATCAAAAAAAGCCCGCCCGGCCACTTTCGGGTTGCCCGGAAAAAAGCCCGCCCGGCCCCAACCCAATTATCCGAACCCTAATTAAGTATTTAATTAAAAGAATAAAAAGCGTGGTTCCACTCGGGGATTGAACCTCTGCTAAGGAAAATAATAAACAAGAATTTAACCACTAAGCCACATTGTTATTTTTTTTTGCACAAACATCATTTTTGATAAAAATTGAAAGAAAAATTTTTCCTGCATTTTTTAAATATTTAAGCTCAGAATTTGTGATGAATTTTCACCAAAAATGCCAACTTTACCAGTGTAAAAAAGTCTCGAAAATCGAGACTAAATACGCGAGACTCGAGCCCGAGCCCGAGACCCAAAAAACTCGAGACTTTTCTCGAGTCGATACTCGATACCGAGACTCTCGTGCAGCATTAGTATTTTTTTTTACCGAATAAACTGGGGGGTATTATGCTTAAATGACGTTTTGGTTAAAATTTCACCTTTTGTTGGCACACGTAGCAGAACAATTACAGGCGTCTAAATAGCGGTGGTATCTTCCGGCGGCTTTCATTGTTATCCTAAATTTGCCCCTCTGACCTCCCAGCACAAATTTCCAATCCTGCGCCGCCGCCGCCGCCTCCTCTCACAAACGAAAATCTCCGATTGCCCCCTTTATGCAATCAATCGGCACCCTTTCCCTTTCGATAGCCCCCCCCCCCTCAATATCCATACATTTCCATTTCCTTCCATTCCCCTTCAATCTCATCACACCAATTCACTTTAGCTCTTTCTCGTCCGGTTTTATCCATCGCTCCTTTTCGACCATTGAATTCCAATCTTCCACCGTCCATCCCCTCATCTTCCTCATCCTCCATTTCTTTTCATTTCTCCGCCAATGTTCGTTCCCCGACTCCTCCATGCCCCCCTATTCCCTTTCATCCCCTCCATCGTCGTACTATTTTCCATCCCAATTGCTGTTCGAGCTCAATTCCGATTCGACAATCTGTTGGAGGGAATAGGGATGGATGCGGCCCAGAAAATAGTTAACGGGGATTTGGGTCAGCAAAATGACCCGCTCAGAAGTGTTTTCGGTATTTGGGGACGTCTGCTTAACCGGATGGCACAGAAAACCCCACCGACTGACGATGAATTGCATCTCAAGGTGACTTGTCCCCCGTGTCTAAAACTGACCCGTCTTTGGCAGGGAGCCCAAGAAGACAATCGAGAGGAGGGCAATGTGATTGGAGAGGACCCGGAAGGGCTCAATTTCCCTCCCAGAGGAGGGTTTTTCGGAGGCGGATCCGCCAAATCTTTTGGAGGAGGGACGGTCAGAGCCGCCCCTGTTGGTCCAAATCGAATAATAGACGAACAGCGGCTGAACGAACTTTTGCCACGACTAAATCCAAATGCCAAAGAAGAAGAAAAGCAGGCACCAAAAACAACAACGACAATAGCAACAAGTATGGCAACAGAAACGATCATGACAACAATTGAAACAGAAAAGACAACAGCAACAACAACAATGTCAACTCCGACAACGACAGAAGACCAAACAACGGCAAAAACGAAGAAGAAAATCAAAAAAAATAAAAAGGCGAGGAGAAAGCCTATAGACACCACGATGATGGATAATGGGACTAACAATAAAACAGCAACCACTAATTCATCATCTTTCAATACTTCCCCAACTCCAACAACATCAAAAACTTTGCCGCCGGGCCTTTTTAAGGAGATCAAAGAGATTCAAAATGGGGAACTACAGCAATATTCAAAGAAAGTTGGGGACACAATTCAATTGAGAACGACTACGGATGAGAAGAAGAGAGGACAGCTGGAATTGATCAAGGAATGCGAGTTGGGTCTGAATGAGACGGTTGAACGTGCCGAAAACGAGACGGCACAACTGATTGCAGAAATCGAGAATGTGCTTGCGGATGCAGAGATGGGCCCAAACGGGCATTGGCTGAGACAGCAAGCAGGGGAGGGAAACACGACGAGGACGAGTGGTTGGAGCAGTACACCAAGGGCTGCAGGAACAAACACTGCAGAAATTACATCGGTCTTGGGAAATACAAAAATTATAAGTGATAAAGCTAAGGAAGAGAACTCATATGAAGAGGAGGTCGACGAAGGTGCCGGGAAGGGCAAAGAGGAAAGTTACGAGTCGGATGATAGCGAAGAGGAAAGCAAAGTGAAAGAAGCGGAAGAAGAAATTGGAGGAGGACAAGCAGGAAAGACACTGCTGCAGAACACAACAATGGAAGTGACAACAGCAACTACGATGAGAACGGATATTGGGAAAGAGAACGTGACGTTAGAGACGGGAACTTCGAGCAGTACAACAGTTTCTACCTCAACTACCACAGAGACAAGTTCAAATGTTACACAGAAACGAAACGGAGCAAAGAAATGGATTCCGGAGGCTGAGGAGGAAGATCAGCATCAGCAGCAGCAAATTGGTGAGTGGTTGGCGTCTTTTCATTTTCTTCTCCCCAATTTTGCCTTTTTAGCGGCTCAACTTCAACTGGACTCTGCCGTGACCGTTTCCTCTTCCACGCCGTCCACCAGCAGCACGCAACAATCGCCCCAATCTGCGCAGAATATTTTTAACCTCAATGTGAGTAGGAAAATACCAATCAATCAGCAAAACCCAAATGTTCAGGCCAACTCCAACTCCTACACCAACCCGAACTTCACCAACGTGATGAAACCCGTCAATTCGATTATTGACGGGATTGGTCCGTTGATTTTGCCTTTAATTGGGTACAGTCAACGGGCCTTTGATGCCTATGCTCCGCTTGTAGCACAGAGAACCGAGGGACTGCCCATTTTCAGACCGCCAGCGATAGCCGGTAAGGCGTGGAGCTTTATGCAGAAGGAATCAAAGAATAATTAGGAACTTCACAACAACAAAACACGCAACAACAACAAGCCGTTCATTCTCTGATTCCCATTGAGGCAGCATCTGCTGATACTGCTCGGCCTTCTTCTACAGCGCTTTTCCCCGCCCAACAATCGCTGCCGCCACCTCTCCAACTTCCTCAAGCCGTACTTCCCCAGAATTCCATCGTCAGGTCTTCCCCTCCCAAAGCGCCCCGCCAAGTGCTCTCATCAGCAGGCAAGGAGCCGTCCGAACCGCCGAGTTTGGAAATGCTCGGACGAATAATCAAAGAAAGGAGGAAAAATGAGCAGAAACATCGGAGTGAAAAAAGCAGTGCTGACGATGTGAAGGAAGTCGGTGATTTCTGAATTCGACGTCCTTTGACGTGACTTCCATTCAGAT
The DNA here is from genome assembly GCA_018350325.1 of Globodera rostochiensis. Taxonomy (NCBI): domain Eukaryota; kingdom Metazoa; phylum Nematoda; class Chromadorea; order Rhabditida; family Heteroderidae; genus Globodera; species Globodera rostochiensis. The sequence goes on from JAEVLN010000041.1 coordinate 49,095, forward strand.
TAGCGGCTCTTCCCCCCCGGGTGCCGAGTTGGCTTTCTTCCCCCCCAATTTGCCCTCTCAAGGCCCTTCTAATCCCTCCGATCAACCGATTCCCGTAAGACCAACGCTGGAGCAAAAGTCTGATCGGGGTTACGACACCGGACGACAAACCGTACAGAGCACATTCCACGAGGACAGCGGTTGGCTATTGGGGGGAGGGTGAGGCGATAGACCAATGCCACAGGTCTGATGCTGGGCACTCAGCAAACAAAAAGCCATCAGCAGCCTCCTGGCCCAGCCGCTGCTGGTTTCGGCAACGGAAAGAAACCCAATGAACCCTTTGGCTTCACCCGTCGATGACAAAACGGCAAAATGAAAGCATTGCAATTGGAATGATTGTTATATTCATTGGTCAATGATTGAACATTTTTGTTTATAATATCTCTGAAACTGTGTTTTGTTGTTATAAAATGCACTTCTTCTCCCTTTATTTCTTCCCGAACAAATTGGCCATCATTCCACCGATCTCTCCACCCCCACACGGTCTGTTCCCCACTCCAAATGCCCTCGGTGTCGACTGAGTGGGGAACAGTCTCTTCTTCTGCTGGAATTGTGCCACCATTTTACTTTTTCCTCCGCCAATCTCTCCGTCTTCGCTGTCCACCGCCCCAACAGTTGCTGTCTTGGTTACCACACATCCATTCAAGATCAATGACCAGCTTTGATCGGATGGAAGAGTAATATCGGAATTTGGAAATTGACCATAGAGGAGACATCGTCGCGATTGGGCGTGAAATGAAGCGGTCTTCAAGTGTGAATGGCAAAAGCCTTTGATTGATTCGAGAAGGACTATATGTACCTGACAGTTTTGGTGGTCCATGCACTTGTTTAAGCACTCAGTCAATGTGTGAATCTGTTCTAATGTGACCGATGGGCCAAAATTTGGAGAAAAGCGTCGTTGGAGGCGAACTGAAAAGCGAACGGACTCGCGGCAGATGCCGTAACGATGAGCTGAATCACAAAACGACCAGAAGTATATAATTATAATACAACAAAAAAGGGCTCACCGGGGACACACCACTTCTCTGCGTATGTTCCCGCGTGTAATGCCGCTGGTTCCGGCTGAATAGACACTTTTGAGCTTATTTTTGAATGCAAAAAGCATTTGCTGCCTCCGGGCACATGGCTGAAACCGGCACAGGCCAACACGTTTCCCTCGGGGTCCTTATCTTCCGAGTAAATTGATGCATCACAAATGATGACAATTCTACTTGATTTGACGTGCAGAATTGGGCACATTCAGTCTCGGACCAGCCCATAAACTCCTCCGCCCCTTCGATAGGCTGTCCGCCAACGTACGATAAATAGCCTGTCACGCGGCCAAACGCGGCACAGTCCAGCTCTGTGACCACTCCTCCGGCACTTTCCGCCTTTAGCACCCGTCCCTCCCCTTCGTGCCTCCCTCCCGAGCCGTTTTCCTCCTTTCTGTCCAATTGGTCGAGCAAAGTGGCCAATTCCTCGTCGCTTAGAGTGTCTTCCGCTGCAGGCGTCGTCACGGGGATGGGCTTTTTGCCAACACTTTGTACTTGGCTCGGCGCCCCAAACACAGCGCCTTTTTTGGTATTAAGCGCCAGAAGACGCTGAGTGGGACCTTTTTTGGGATTAGTGTTGGTGGGTTGCAACCCAACAGCAGGTTTAGGCCAAACGAGTGCATACCGACACATTCCTGCATGCTAGAAGTTCGTCTGTACATGTCGAATCCGTTGGCCGGGTGTATTACCGCCGGCAATTTACGTCCATCGTGACCATACAAACGGCAGCTGTGCTGGAGATGATCATAGACAACCGAACGACAATAACCAGGCTGTAAGTGGATGAAGCCGACTTAATCTTTCAATAATCACCCCTCCCCCGACGTCTTCCTGCTCGTCCCCGTTTCCGGTGTGAGTGATGCATTGCTCGAGGCAATCCGTTGGGGCTGAGCGGAAGATTTCTGTCAATGGCTGAGAGTTGTCGATTGAATGGCGCTCCAATTTTTGGAAGCACCGAGCAACTAATAAAAATGAGCAAAAGATGATTTTGTGGGAATACTCACATTGGAAGGAGGAAATGGATGGGAGGAGAAGGAGGAAAAGGAGAAATTGGAAATAGAGAGGCATAATAAAAGAGGGAAAGAAGGAGGCAAGAAAGGTGTTGTGAGCTTGAAAAGTGCGTCCTTAAAAGGATTTGTCGGTAGCAAAATCTGTTCAAGGATGTCGGTCGGATATAATAATGGGTGGCAGGCGGCGGGTGAAGGAAGATGGAGTGGAAGCTGGAGCAGGAGCAAGTGGGGGAAGGGGATAGGCGGTGGTGGTCTCTTCGGGAGGTCTTTTCGGGAAGAGGAAAGTCCCTCGAGAGTGCGGGGGGGGGGGGGGGGGGTCGCCGTCCCCCCCCCCTTCCCCCCTTCCCCTTCATTCCGACAGTGTTTTTGGGTCAACAAATTGTTGTTCCACTGATTGGTTCTTATCCCGCCTTTACTCCATTTCATCGCTATTCCTCCAGCTTTTTCCGACCACCGGTTCCAGCTTTTCAAGCATCCGAACCCACTGCAAACGCATGGAAAAACACGATCAAAAAATTGGAAGAATTTAAATAAAATCACGAAAATGTCACACACATTCAAATAGTTTTATGATTGATTGATGTCGTCTAGAAGTATCAATAAATCCCTTGGGTTTCTTTCATATTTTGCGTTCCTTTAGCGCACTGCCCGCTTCATCTTTCTCCTGCTCTCGACGATGTTCTTCACATTCCTTCTTCATGTACAGATCATGGCCTTTGGCGATCACTTCCTGTGCCGCCTCCCCCTCCTCCGCCCCCGAATATAATTGGCAGGTTGAGAAGTGCTTGTGGTACACGACGGTGTTGCAGACACGGTCGGTGGAGCAAAAGCGGAGACAGTCGTCCGGGGACACGTTGAAGAACTCGTGGGAGGAGGAGGCGTTCGACAGAGCGCGTCCGGGGGAGTGGGTGAAACAATCGAGCATGGCCGGGGAAATCGGAACTAAAAAACAAATTTTGGAGAGGCGATGAAATGGCTAATGGGAGAGAATTGGTTGGGCGATGGGTTAATTCAGCGAATTATGGAGCGGGCGATGTAATTGTAGAAGAATATTGTCGATTTAATGTTTAATTCCCTAAAATACCCTCATGGACCCCCAGTTTTATGTTTGAAATTGTTTTGGCATAATGTCGTCTTTTTATTGTTTTCTCTCTTTTCCCACACAATAAAATCACTTATGTGATATTGTTGATTGTTCAATTGCCTTTTTTTATTACCGACCGTTAGATCTTGAAGATGGAATTGTATTGGCAGCGGCACAGAACGCATTTGAGAACATTAGCAAAGCCAAGCTGTTGATCAAGAGAAGTCGCAATGAATAGTTACCCATTTTGAAAGTAATTATAATACTAATTGCTTTGCTAACACTTTTGATGTTGGTTTATTCGCTCTTTATGATGCGAGAACAAAACAACAAGCGGCGAAATGATCATTTAGGTCATTTTTGGGTGCTAACGAATGACCGGATCAGAACTATCTGATCCAATCCGATTGATCCTTTCCTTTGATTTTCCGCTTCTCTAACATCGTGGTCTCGCTTCACCCCAAACGCATCAGGGCCCTCTTCCCAAGTTGGACCATCGCGCGTTTGTGCCACAAATAAGAGCGCGTACGGGCACCGAATCTGAACACAAATTGTAAATGAGTACGGTGGCGAAGTGAGAACGGATACGGTACTCTGACCGGTGCTGAGTGGGTCTGACAAACATCCAAGGTTCTTCCAGTGAAAGTTTGGCGTAGGTCGAAAGAGGTGGAGGTCGAATCTGATCATTCAGTTGGAGCAGCCCGAACACTTCATGAAGGGGAGGGGGGGGGGGGGGGGGGGGGGGGGGGGGGTACTTTAATTCTAAAATAAAAGAAACCTCCCGGAGATGGAAAGGAGTCGGACGCTTGGAATAGGGAAAGGAGGAGCGGCAGAAAGAAGAAGGGGAGGAGCGGCAAGTTGGAGAAGGACAGCATCCTTCTGCGAGTCGTGGACATTTTCTGAGAATTCTGAGAGACAAAATGATGTGGGGGGGGGGAGTCTAAATGCTAATAGTAATAATTAAACATTAGGAAGAGGAAACAATTTGCTCTCGCTTCCCCCCCCCTCACCCAGCAGTTAGGTGGTTAGTTCATTATGGATTATCCATAAATGGGCAGTATGGGCGGGGGGGGGAAGGGGTGCAGGACGTATTTTGAATATTCCGTTGGCCAATTTGTTTAAGTCATGAGCTTCTTTGAAGTTCCCTAAGGCAACCAAAAAATGAAAATGCATTTAAAATCCAAAATGAGTATTCTGCCAAACTTTTGTCTAATTGGCCACAAAAGAACTCTTCTGATGACATAGTTTACGCTACACCGTCATTCACACTTTAATTTTCAATTGGACTTGTTAAAATCTTCCACATGAAATATAAAAAATAATAATTTGAGTATTGGCAAACGGACACTGTCTGTTGGTTGGTGAACAGGGAGCGAGCGAGCTTAACTCTTTCAACAAAAAATGGTATTGAATGGTTTTAAAAAATGGCAAAAGAATTCATTTTCCATTTGGCAGACAAATTTGACAAATCACCGAAAAAGAGACAAATTTGACAAATCACCGAAAAAGCGAAATGAGAGAAAATCGTCGGATCAAAAAAAGGAAACAAAATATGCTTTATTTAAGTTGCAGAGAATTGTTGCATTTTATGAGAGACAAATAAATAAAATTGCGCTAAAACACTCCACGAGTTGCGCATTGTCTGCTGTTAGTTGTGGGGCCTTCGGCCAAGCAGTTCGTTCGTCTTCGTCGTGATGAAACGGTTTTGCTGTAAATGTAAAGGGAATAATGGGCCCGTATTGAATTCGCACGTAAATTCAACAATTCTATGCCCCTGCGGCGACGCTTTCGCCAATTTTGTTATGACATAATTATAATCTTTGTTTCGGTATTACCCGTACCCGCGGGTATGACACCCGCATATACGGGCATTTTTACATCCCTAAAGATGACATTATCCTAGTCTAGTCACATGCGCTCTCCCATTTAAAGGAAATTTTTTAAACATTTTTAATCGAAATAAGCGCTAAAATGTTTGGTAAAATTTGATCACATCTTTCTGAATTTGCTTTAATTTCTTAACAAAGATTGCCGATTTTTTAAATTTTCCCCCGGTGGCTAATGTCGGCTCGGCATCTCCGGACTCGCGGGTACGCACGCACCCGTACCCCCCGCGTTGTCCATCCCCGCATGCGGGTACGGGTATACCCGGCACGCAATGTTCTGCAATATCCGTACCCGAAATTTTTATACCCGCACGCGGGTATTGAACCCAGTTAAAAGTGACGTAAAAGGTACGAATTGAAACGCAGCATCCTTAACTTTAACTTTGAAAAGTTAAAAGCAAAGTGGAATTGAAACGCGAAGCTTAACTTTTTAAAGTTACACAAAAGTAAAAATCTTCAAAGTAAAAGTGAAAATTAAAAAATAGCCTGGGCAAATTCCGAGCTATCCCCGACAAATTCCGTGCCATCCCCGTCAAATCCATGCCATCCCCGACAAATCCGTGCCATCCCCGACAAATTCCGTGCCATCCCCGGCAAATCCGTGCCATCCCCGACAAATTCCGTGCCATCCCCGACAAACCCGTGCCATCCCCGACAAATCCGTGCTATCCCCAACAAATTCCGTGCCATCCCCGGCAAATCCGTGCCATCCCCGACAAATTCCGTGCCATCCCCGACAAATCCGTGCCATCCCCGATAAATTCCGTGCCATCCCCGACAAATCCGTGCCATTCCCAACAAATCCGTGCCATCCCCGACAAATTCCGTGCCATACCCGACAAATTCCGTGCCATACCCGACAAATCCGTGCCATCCCCGACAAATTTCGTGCCATCCCCGACAAATCCGTGCCATCCCCGACAAACCGCTTTACTCTCATCGCCTCTCATTCATCTTATCGCATCTCATCTCCGTCTCATCTCATCTCGTCTCATCTCATCTCATCTCGTCTCATCTCATCCAGTGTCGGCTTTCACTTTTGGATTCTCGCATATGACTTCCATGCCTCCCATTCTCCTCCTAATCCAGCCTTTAAAATAATCCCCACACAACGCACCCTTCAAAGTGCTTTCTCTCTTTCTTCAACTTTATTTGCCTCATTCCGTCTAATTTGGTCATATCGCATCGATCCTTTACCCTGTGGCTGTGATGATAAGCTTTAATGACCCTCATTTGGGCAATGAAGGGCATGATACTGTCGATGTGCCAGAATCTGCTCTCGAACCTCGACGAGTACCTCCATTTCCTGCCGTTCCCCGTCCCCACACAACCATCCGCCGACTTTGCTCTTCCGTCTCAATCAAACCCGGTTTCACTCTCCGATTACTGACTTTTGACAATTCTTCTGACTTTGAAGGAGCTGCGGCCACCGCTGCGTCCTCCCCATCAATTTCACCGAGGTCAGCTTCTGGCCGTCAGAAAGTGCTAAGCCGCAAGATATCGGCTCCGAGCCGCTTCAGCAAAAGCAAATCCCGTCGAACTTCCATTCCATCGGCGTTACTCCCGTCCTTAATTGTTGCCACTGTTGGGGGTGACACGGTGGACACCGGACTTCGGATGGGCGTTAGTGGAGGTAACAAACAGGAGGGCAGGGAAGAGAGAGAGAGAGAAAATGGTACATGACGAGAGATGGGAGATGATTTAAATAATGTATGGGTGGGTGGGACGGGTGAAGAGGGCACAAAGGGAGTGATCACTTCCACCAAGCAATCGTTGCTATCCCATCCCTCTTTAATCCATTCTTCTCTTCCTTCCTCTTCTCCAACCTTCCCTTCCTTCCTCTTCTCCAACCTTCCCTTCCTTCCTCTTCTTCCATCTTTCCCTTTCTTCCTCTTCTCCATCCTTCCCTTCCTTCCTATTTTCCATCCTTCCCTTCCTTCCTCTTCTTCCATCCTCCCTTCCTTCCTCTTTTTCCATCCTTCCCTTCCTTCCTCTTCTTCCATTCTTCCCTTCCTTCCTCTTCTTCCATCCTCCCCTTCCTTCCTCTTCTTCCATCTTTCCCTTCTTTCCTCTTCTTCCATCCTTCCCTTCCTTCCTATTTTCCATCCTTCCCTTCCTTCCTCTTCTCCAACCTTCCCTTCCTTCCTCTTCTCCAACCTTCCCTTCCTTCCTCTTCTTCCATCTTTCCCTTTCTTCCTCTTCTCCATCCTTCCCTTCCTTCCTCTTCTTCCAGCTTCCTTTCTTTATTCCCTCTTTCATTTCCAAAAGTGCCGTTTTTGTGTTTTTGCCGAATTCCCCCAATTCGCCATCCTCCCTTTTTCGGCACTTTTGCAGTAAAATTTAGAAAAACACAATTTAAGAGAATTTACATTGGTCGGGGGGGGGGGGGTGGGGGTTTAGTGGGGGTGGTGGGGGTTTAGCGGGGGGGGGGGGGGTGGGGGTTTAGTGGGTGGATGTGTTAAAGAAAGGTGAGAGGAGCACAATGGGCGAGGTTGGGCGGCTGCCAGGGAATTGGGTAAAGGAAAGCACTCTTTGAAAATTAAAATTTTATTAACGGCCAATTCCCTCCCCCCGTCATAGCCAAGACTGACTGCCCCATCGGTTGTGTTCTTCATTTGTTCTTTCCCCTCATATCTCATGCCTTTCTTCTGAAATATTGCCCAATCAGCCCCCCCCCTCCTCCCCCCGCCACCCCCCTCCCCCCCCCCCCACCCGCCACCCCCTCCCCCCCACCCGCCACCCCCCCCACCCGCCACCCCCCTCCCCCCCCCCCCCGCCACCCCCCCTCCCACTTCATCAACTCATGTTTGCCCCTGGGCGCTTTATCAAATTTCCGCCCCCCCCTCCCTCACCTCCTCCACCATCCTTTGCCCATGCCACCCATCCCTCCCAGCAGTTGTCCCTTCTGTGCTTCGTCAAAGCCCCCCCCCCTCAACTCTTTCGGCTTTTTCACCTCCGTTCGTTCGTTTCTTCACCTTATCGGCCTTTCTTTTCGTACGCATGCACTTTTTGTCTTGGTCAACTCCGATTTTGTTTTGTCTAGTCAATTTTGCCTATTTGTCTCCAGTGTTTTGCTGTTCCAACAATTTTGAACCTGTTCCTGTTCCTGTTCTGTTCTGAAATCTTAGAACAGCCTATCTGTTCTGTTCCTGTTCTGTTCCGACCTCGAGAACAGAACAGGAACAGGAACAGAACAGGAACAGAACAGAGTAAACTGTTCTTAGACTGTTCCAAATTAAAAATTTTCCGAGTGAAATTCAGTCTGAAATTTTAATCGATGATTCATTGGTCAAAGTGTTCGTCACTTCCTAGTGATGCTCGAGACCTAACTTTAACAAGAGTTGCCCCCGAGACTCGAGAATAATTTTTTGAGAATTCTGCTTTACATCAGGGGGGAGGGGGGGGGGGGGTCGGCGGTGCCGATAGGCGCCGCCGAGAAAATTTTGAATTTTTGACTTAATTTGTTAAGGGATTTGCAACCATTTTTTGAAGATTTTAATGGAATTGTTAAAAAATGGTCTTGATTTTTAAAAACAAAACAAAAGGGTACCCCTATGATTTTTTTCTTAAGTTTAATGAAACAAATAAAAAATTTTTATGTCTTCAAAAAATATTAATTCTAAAATATTTTTAATTACCATCAAAGTTCGTAAAGAGAGAAAAAAAGCATTTACAAAGTAGGGGGTTCGAACCCACAGCCCCAGGCATCACATATCACTCACCATTACACCACACCAGGGAGTAAAATATAAAGAATAAAAAAGAATTTCACTAGGAAAAGTTGAACCTTAGACAAAATTGAATCAAGGCACGCAGTTTAACCACTGCGCCACGTGAGATCATAATGAATCATTGGAAAATTTCAAATATATTACTCAATCAAGTTCAATTCTTCAATTTTTACCCTGTTCTAGCTTGGCCTGTTCTGTTCCTGTTCTGTTCCTGTTCTGTTCCTGTTCTGTTCCTGTTCTGTTCCTGTTCTGTTCCTGTTCTGTTCCTGTTCTGTTCCTGTTCTGTTCCTGTTCTGTTCCTGTTCTGTTCCTGTTCCAAGGATTTTGAATCTGTTCCTGTTCCTGTGCTGTTCTGAAATCTTAGAACAGAACAGGCCAAGCTGGAACAGCAAAACACTGTTTGTCTCTTTTCCCCTTCCTTCTTTTATCTATTTTCATATTCTCTTCTTAATCCATTAGCAATAACAATCGCCCAATTGCGCAAAATTCACTCGGATTACTCTAAATGCCTGCTGGAATTCGTTAATTTATTTGTTTTGCTCCGTCGTTTTCCTCTCCGTCGGCACTTTCTTCAAATTCCCACCATCCATCGTTGTATTAGGCCTAAAACGTCCTTCCCTCCCCTCCCTTCGGGAGGGGGGGGGGGGGCTGTATCGAATTTTATTTTTGGCGTCCGCTTAATTTTGTGCTAAACGGAGATTACTCCTCCCCCCCCCTGCCTGTCCTTTCCTGTCAACTGCAGCCCCTAGTCCAAATATTTGTTTGGTCAACGGAACAATTTACAAATGACCAAGTTTGGCCCCGTTGTCCGATATCCCTCGTCCCCCCCTTCCCCCACCCTAACCATCTCGTCCCCCCTTCCCCCACCCTAACCACCTCGTCCCCCCTTCCCCCACCCTAACCATCTCGTCCCCCCTTCCCCAACCCTACGTCCCCCCCTTCCCCCACCCTAACCATCTCGTCCACCCTTCCCCCACCCTAACCATCTCGTCCCCCCTTCCCCACCCTAACCATCTCGTCCCCCCTTCCCCAACCCTACGTCCCCCCCTTCCCCCACCCTAACCATCTCGTCCCCCCTTCCCCCACCCTAACCATCTCGTCCCCCCTTCCCCCACCCTAACCACCTCGTCCCCCCCTTCCCCCACCCTAACCATCTCGTCCCCCCTTCCCCCACCCTAACCATCTCGTCCCCCCTTCCCCCACCCTAACCATCTCGTCCCCCCTTCCCCCACCCTAACCATCTCGTCCCCCCTTCCCCCACCCTAACCACCTCGTCCCCCCCTTCCCCCACCCTAACCATCTCGTCCCCCCTTCCCCCACCCTAACCATCTCGTCCCCCCTTCCCCCACCCTAACCATCTCGTCCCCCCTTCCCCCACCCTAACCACCTCGTCCCCCCTTCCCCCACCCTAACCACCTCGTCCCCCCTTCCCCCACCCTAACCATCTCGTCCCCCCTTCCCCAACCCTACGTCCCCCCCTTCCCCCACCCTAACCATCTCGTCCACCCTTCCCCCACCCTAACCATCTCGTCCCCCCTTCCCCACCCTAACCATCTCGTCCCCCCTTCCCCAACCCTACGTCCCCCCCTTCCCCCACCCTAACCACCTCGTCCCCCCTCTCTCCCACCCTAACCATCTCGTCCCCCCTTCCCCCACCCTAACCATCTCGTCCCCCCTTCCCCCACCCTAACCATCTCGTCCCCCCTTCCCCCACCCTAACACCTCGTCCCCCCTTCCCCCACCCTAACCATCTCGTCCCCCCTTCCCCAACCCTACGTCCCCCCCTTCCCCCACCCTAACCACCTCGTCCCCCCTTCCCCCACCCTAACCATCTCGTCCCCCCTTCCCCCACCCTAACCATCTCGTCCCCCCTTCCCCAACCCTACGTCCCCCCCTTCCCCCACCCTAACCACCTCGTCCCCCCTCTCTCCCACCCTAACCATCTCGTCCCCCCTTCCCCCACCCTAACCATCTCGTCCCCCCTTCCCCCACCCTAACCATCTCGTCCCCCCTTCCCCCACCCTAACCATCTCGTCCCCCCTTCCCCCACCCTACCATCTCGTCCCCCCTTCCCCCACCCTAACCACCTCGTCCCCCCTTCCCCCACCCTAACCATCTCGTCCCCCCTTCCCCCACCCTAACCATCTCGTCCCCCCTTCCCCCACCCTAACCACCTCGTCCCCCCTTCCCCCACCCTAACCACCTCGTCCCCCCTTCCCCCACCCTAACCATCTCGTCCCCCCTTCCCCAACCCTACGTCCCCCCCTTCCCCCACCCTAACCATCTCGTCCACCCTTCCCCCACCCTAACCATCTCGTCCCCCCTTCCCCCACCCTAACCATCTCGTCCCCCCTTCCCCAACCCTACGTCCCCCCCTTCCCCCACCCTAACCACCTCGTCCCCCCTCTCTCCCACCCTAACCATCTCGTCCCCCCTTCCCCCACCCTAACCATCTCGTCTCCCCTTCCCCCACCCTAACCATCTCGTCCCCCCTTCCCCCACCCTAACCATCTCGTCCCCCCTTCCCCCACCCTAACCATCTCGTCCCCCCTTCCCCCACCCTAACCACCTCGTCCCCCCTTCCCCCACCCTAACCATCTCGTCCCCCCTTCCCCAACCCTACGTCCCCCCCCTTCCCCCACCCTAACCACCTCGTCCCCCCTTCCCCCACCCTAACCATCTCGTCCCCCCTTCCCCAACCCTACGTCCCCCCCTTCCCCCACCCTAACCACTTCGTCCCCCCTTCCCCAACCCTACGTCCCCCCCTTCCCCCACCCTAACCATCTCGTCCACCCTCTCCCCCCCCCCTGCTCCCGCGCAATGCCTTTCAGCCCATTTACGCCATTACAACTCGTCTTCATGTCCTCATCACTTCTTATTCTTCCCCCCCCCCTCTCATTTTCCTCTTCAACCTCGTTTTCTTTGTACAAGTGTCAATTCCAATCAAATTCTTGCACCCACCATCCAGCCCTTCACTTCCGTCTGTCCGTCCGGCTCCCCATCCTCGGCCTCTACTCTTCGTCATCTTCATCTTCACACCGGCGCTTGCGTTCCGCATCAATTCCCTCCCTCCCGCCCCCCACGTTTCATTCATTTATTCCTATTTCTTCTCCTCCAATGCCGCTAGCCAACCATCGGCCCTCTGCTGCCACCTATTTGTCTTCCTACTCGTCCTCCGCCTCCCACCATTCCCTCTGCAAAAAGCCTTCCTGTTCCATTTTGCCTCTTCCTCCCGAGCAACAGCAGATGGACCATTTGTCCGGCTTCCTCCCACACCGGCACCGATCCAACTCGTGCATTTGCCTTTCTCAACCGGAAGAAGAAACCGCGCAAAATGCCCTAAGGGAACGTCTGCCGATGCCCCGTCGGGAGGGATGTCTTCGAGATACGGCACTCAACTCGTCCAACTCGGCATTGGATCAGCTAACGGCACCGGAACGACAGCAAACAGCGAAGGACCCGGTGGTGGAGAGCTCACTAGCCATTCGGAAACTGTCCCAAGCATTTGGTCGGTTGAATGGGGAGTTTGTTGGCTAATTTTAGCTGGTGAAGACGTACAATTAAACTGTGGTGGGATAGAAGGCGGGCGGGCAAAGATTCTTCAAAAGCATTATTTTCAGTTGGGTGCCAAAATGGCAAAATTAAAATGCGTCGATTGGTGCGTTCGCAACAAAATGTCAAATTGACCCTTGACTCTTTCTTTATATTACCCATTGGACTTAGAAGATTTTGGACTCTCCAATAACAAATCCCTCCCACTTTTTTTGTCTTCACTTTACTCCGTCGTTTTGCCGTCGTTTTTTACCCTCCTCAATTTGCCAATCCCCCCCCCCCCGCTCCCCCCCCCCCCCCCGCTTTCCCCCCCCCCCCGCTCCCCCCCCCCCCGCTTTCCCCCCCCCCCCCGCCCCCCCCCCGCTTTCCCTGAGGGCGATGGTTTGGGCCATTGCACTCACTTCCTCCCCCTCGTAGACTAACTGCCCAACCCGACAATCCAATTCCCCCTCCCCCTCCACAACTCCGTTTTAAAGCCACTCCCTCCTCCGCCATTCCCCCTCAAATTCCTTCAACTTCGATTCAAATTTGCTCACTTCGAATCCTTCGTTTAAAACTCAAATATTCCCTCAGGACTTATTTATTTTTGCCTCCGGACAAATTATTCGCCTTTATTCCTCCCCCCCCCCAACTTTTATTTTCTCAATAATTTATTGAATTCACTTTCTGTTCACTTTCCCTTTCATTGGATATTTATTATTTTGCCATAATCAATTTAATCTGAGAGAATCAAAGGGATTTCAGAGGTGGGAACTGTTTGAATCGGTTGGTCGGTCGGTCGGTCTGTCGCTGGTTGACGTTTGATTTGGCGGGGGGTAGAGGGGGGGGGGGGCGATCGATGGTTGGAAGTATCCACAACAGCAACGATTGTGGTGATGGTGTGGTGTCTTTTTCTCTAATGGATTGACTCCCCGGTGATCCACCAGCCGTATAATACTCCCGCCACAATCTGTGGCGATAATCCCCCGTCCTCCCCTCCGGGGTCTTCCTCCCTTTAAGCACTGATTCGATGTGCTCGACTCCGACCACTGACTGATCCCCGCCCCATCCAATTGTATATTTTGCGAATTGCGTTTCAATATTTGCCCCTCTCACCTTCTTCCATCTGAGATGTCACACTCGCCATCTTCGGCGGCCCATAAACAAACGGAACCAGCTGAGAACTCGCCGAAGGCAACCACCAAAACAGCCAAAACGACAATTGACATCCCTCAACTGCTGGAGGTCCCCGACCCTTACCCTCCACCGCCCAGCCCAACAAAGCCTTCTCTCAAGTCTCCGCTGACCCGAAGAAAGTCTCAGGACGAACAGCAGAAGCCGGCTCGGAGGGTGTCCTTCTTCCACAGTCTCAAATACCATTACACCCCTCGGGAGGACGAACAAAACTCTCACGAAGAATGGGTCAGAGATTACCAGCAGCTCGAGAAAGAGGCGGAAGGACATCGTCAGAAGCGACAACCGATTGGCACAAATGTGTATGCTGAGGAGAGGAGGGCGTTCACGAACGAAGTGGAAGAAGATGAAGCTGTAGGCGACCGACGTGAAGTAGAAGTGGCGGAAATGCCGCTGAAGCCGGACTCGATTGTATTTGCCTGGTCACAAAGGAGAAGCGAGTCGGCAAGGGCACGGAAGCAGCAGAAGGGCAGGAGGAAGTGCATGGGTCTGTTCGGCATTAACTCCTTCAGACGCCTGTTCCGCGGGGCAAGTGCTGGCACCAGAGGAGCGAAAAGTAAGGGCGAAATTGGACCACAAAATTGCAGCATGGAGGAATGGGACACATTTATGCCCCCCCCCCTCCTCCTCCCCTCTGCTGGTGCATCTGTCACTGATCAGACAGAGAAGCAACCCCTCCCCCCCCCCCATCCCCGCTAACCCCCCCCCCCCATCCCCGCTAACCCCCCCCCCCCCCCATCCCCGCTACCCCCCCCCCATCCCCGCTAACCCCCCCCCCCATCCCCGCTAACCCCCCCCCCCATCCCCGCTAACCCCCCCCCCCCATCCCCGCTAACCCCCCCCCCCATCCCCGCTACCCCCCCCCATCCCCGCTAACCCCCCCCCCATCCCCGCTACCCCCCCCCCCATCCCCGCTACCCCCCCCCATCCCCGCTACCGCCCCCCCCATCCCCGCTACCCCCCCATCCCCGCTACCCCCCCCCCTCCCCCATCCCCGCTACCCCCCCCCCCCATCCCCGCTAACCCCCCCCCCATCCCCGCTAACCCCCGGGGGGTCAATTGACATAATACAATTTCCACAGCCTTTTTGGTAGCATTTGAAGGCTCTGAATTGAGGGCTGTGTGGGTGGGTGGGTGGGTGGGTGGGTGTGGACATTTAAGTTGATCACTTCCCTTGCCTTGCCCCCATTTTATCGCTATTTATTTTTAATAAGCAAATAAGCGATCTGTCGCTTCCTCCCCCCTCCCCCCTCCCCCCTCCCTTTTTATTTGTCCTTTTCTGTGTCTCCTCTCTCTCTTTGTCCATTGAAATAATGAAAAGGGCGAAATGAAAAACATTCCCCGCCGATCGACCGACCGGCCGGCCGATCAAACCAAATATTCCCTTCCTTTAAACTCGCATTCCATCCATTTTCTCAATTCCTGAAATTTGGACACTATCCAAAAGTTTAATTTGAGTGCTTCTCCTCCGCTTTTCACTTTAAAAGATTCATTCATATCATCTAGGGTAGGCCGGGACCGATCGGGAAATTCCCGGTTCCCGGTTTTTGGAATTCCGGTCCCGATTTTCCCCCAAAATCCCGGTCCCGGCCTACTCTAATATCATCCCATCTCCCCCCCCCCATCAAATAAATTTTTTGACCGAATTTGGGGGAAGCGTAAGGCGCAAGTCAAATCGATTAATTCAGCTCGCGAATAATAAATTTGCTGGTGGTGGGAAAGAAATGAATAAAAACGGGAAAATGGCCGAGAGTTTAGGAGAAAGAGCAAAACCCCAAAAGGGGAAAGGGCGGGCGGCGGGAGGCAAAGTAATGGAAAAGAGGGGGGGAGAGAGTGAGGGGAGAGGGGAGGAATTAGGGAAACAAAGAAAGGGGGGGGGGGGAAAGGAGGCA
Source organism: Globodera rostochiensis (assembly GCA_018350325.1). Lineage (NCBI taxonomy): Eukaryota > Metazoa > Nematoda > Chromadorea > Rhabditida > Heteroderidae > Globodera > Globodera rostochiensis. The sequence continues at coordinate 64,493 of JAEVLN010000041.1, forward strand.
AAGTTAAATGAAAATGAATGGAATGAGCAGAAACAGGAAGGAAGAAGAGGTGGAAGAGGAAGAGGAAAAGGAAGAAAAAGCTTTGTTAAGCTCCAACAACAGCTTAGCTAATTAACCCCTGCCCAAAATGCCCTCTGGCAACAAAAAGAACAGCGACACAATTTCGCCGGGGGAGTCGACCAGAACAAACACATCACAATCATCCACCCATAACAGCACCACCAACAACAGCCGAAACAATTGTACAGCTTCATCTTCAGTCCCTACACTATTCGCGAAAAAAACAAAAATAATCTAAAACGTGCCAAAATTGCTTAAAAGGGGCCTTTTTTGCCTCTGGAAGGCAATTTCCAACTTCTACCTTATTTCAGCGCAACGCATTGAAGGAAAAGCGTTTGTGAGGCGAGGAGCCCTTCGCCAAAAAAATGTACACGAAGTGAAGTGAGTCGGCACGAGGCTCCGAATTTGGACTTCCCCCCCAACCCCTCCAGACTTCACAAATTCATCCCACGCTTCTTCAAACAGCCCACATTCTGTTCCCACTGCAAAGATTTCATCTGGGGACTCAACAAACAGGGCTTCCAATGTCAAGTCTGCACTTTGGTGAGTCAATTTAATTGTGTTGTGCATGGAATGTTCATCTCCAACATTTCATGCATTTATAACAACTCTTTCCCTTTTGTCAGGTTGTCCATAAGAGATGTCACGAGTTTGTCAATTTTGCGTGTCCTGGTGCAGACAAAGGCGTGGACAGCGATGTGAGTTGGGGGGGGGGGGGGGGGATTTATTTGGACAAATTTCTAAATTTGCGTTTAATTAAATTAAATAAAAAATGCTTTAAAGGACCCTCGGCAGCAGCACAAATGGAAGGTGATTTGATTGGGACTGAACAAAAAGAAGCCGCGGATTGTTTGTTTCAGGGCACCACTTATTCTTCGCCCACCTTTTGCGACCATTGCGGCTCATTGCTCTATGGACTCATCCATCAGGGCATGAAATGCCAATGTTGCGATACTTCCGGTCCCTTTACCTCCAAGGCATTCTCAGTTCGTCGTTTCTGTCCCTTACAGTCCACCATCGATGTGTCAAGTACGTGCCGAATATGTGCGGGACGGACCACACGGAGAAGAGAGGGCGAATCAATCTTCGCACTCACATTCAGGTCAGCCAAATTACCAAGAATTTTGTTCCTTACTCGCGTTACTTTTAAGGACGGCTTTCTTCACGTCCACGTTCGGGAAGTCAGTTCAGAAATATAATGCATAATGATGACCTAACCCGAACTTAGGCTCGAAATTTGATTCCGATGGATCCAAACGGACTTTCGGACCCGTATGTGAAGCTGAAGTTGATCCCGTTCGAAGATGAGCATGGGAAGGCCAAACAGAAGTCTAAGACCATTAAGTCCACGTTGAATCCTGCTTGGGATGAACATTTCCAACTGTGCGAGACTTTACACTATTCATGGAATACCGAAAAGGTTCAGTAAGTTGGAGCCGTCCGACAAGGACCGGCGGTTGTCAGTGGAAGTTTGGGATTGGGACCGGACGAGTCGCAATGACTTCATGGGTTCTCTCTCATTCGGGATCAGCGAGCTGATCAAGGAGCCTATGGACGGGTGGTTCAAACTGCTGAACGACGAAGAAGGTTCTTCCTTTCCACTGATTAGCATTACTTTTGCCTCCAATTCAGGTGAATATTACAACATTCCGATTCCCCCCGAGGACGAGCAGGACATTGAACGGCTGCAGAAGGAGATGGCGGACATGCATGGGCAGCGGAGGGGTGTAATCGGAGAGGAGGGTCGGATGAGGTCGGCGATGTCCAAGCAGCGGCAGAGTACCACTGCGTTGGAGAACCGAAATCAGCGCCAGAAGGAAGTGGTGAAGGCGTCCGACTTCAGCTTCATGACAGTGCTCGGAAAGGGCTCGTTCGGAAAGGTGAGAGATGGTACCGTCGGATATGGGAAAAACTGATCGGGGGGGGGGGGGGTACCGGATATGGGAAAGGCTGATCGGGAGGCCGGAAGGGAGAGGGGATGGAGCGGTTCAGTCAGTTTTGTCCTCTTTCAGGTGCTTCTTGGAGAACACAAGCAACTGAAAGAACTGTTCGCCATCAAAATTCTCAAGAAGGTTGCTTGCCCATCCACCCATCACAGCCCCAACTTTCCGTCAGGACGTGATCATCCAAGATGATGACGTGGAGTGCACAATGGTAGAGAAGCGAGTGTTGGCACTGCCGGACAAGCCGCCCTTCCTGGTGGCACTCCATTCCTGCTTTCAGACGATGGTTTTCCATGGCATTTCCCTAGCGGCTGTGTCATCTTTTTCATTATTCCACCAGGATCGTCTCTATTTCGTGATGGAATTCGTCAATGGGGGCGATCTGATGTATCAAATCCAGCAAGTGGGCAAGTTCAAGGAGCCGGTCGCGGTGTTCTACTCTGCCGAAATTGCTTGCGGACTGTTCTACTTGCACACCAAGGGCATCATCTACAGGGACCTGAAGTTGGACAACGTCATGTTGGAGAGGGATGGACACATCAAAATCACAGACTTCGGAATGTGCAAAGAGGGCATCCAGGGAGACACCACCACCAAAACATTTTGCGGCACTCCGGACTACATCGCACCGGAGGTTGGCATTGGCACATTTTGGTTTTGACGAATGTGTGGCATTTTGTCATAATGTACGCTTGAGATTATCCTCTACCAACCTTACGGAAAATCTGTTGATTGGTGGGCCTATGGAGTCCTTCTGTTTGAAATGCTTGCCGGGCAACGTTAGTCCGGTCAATTTTTGTTCTTCCGAGCTTTTGTGCTTTTAAGCGCCATTCGACGGGGAAGATGAGGACGAACTGTTCACCGCCATCACCGAACACAACGGTCAGTTAGTTTTAAACTCCGACCAAACTGAACGAAACAAATTGACGGGCGGACTCATTGGCTTTTAGTTTCTTACCCCAAGTCGATGTCCAAAGAGTCGGTGCTCATTTGCAAGGGATTTCTCACCAAAGCGCCCTCCAAAAGGTTGGGATGCAGCGCTGACGGAGAACGGCAAGTGAAGGTCAGCTTAAGCCGACAATCGGCCCGCTTTCAACCCCTTAAGCCTCTTTCGATTAAGCCGACAATCGGCCCGCTTTCAACCCCTTAAGCCTCTTTCGATTAAGCCGACAATCGGCCCGCTTTCAACCCCTTAAGCCTCTTTTGATTAAGCCGACAATCGGCTCGCTTTCATCCCCTTAAGCCTCTTTCTATGCAAAATTCATTTTTGAGTGCTTTTGCGACCTAAAATCTTTAATGAGTTGAGTTTATGTATAATTTGACATTTCACAAAAGGAGCATTGCTTTTTCCGCCGGATCGACTGGCACAAAATTGAAACGCGCCAAGTGCAGCCGCCGTTCAAGCCGAAGATTGTGCGTTTTTACACTTTTTATCTGTGCCTTAATTCGTTTTGTTTTGCGACCGTTTGCCGTTTTTGTCCGTAGCGTTTGTCCGTCAACCCATTCAGCCTAACAAATTCGCTACCGACAACTTCGACCCGCAGTTTCTGCGTTTGCCGCTGAAACTGACCGCGCCGGAATGGGACATTCTGGAGGGCATGAAGGGCGACGAGTTCATCTCCTTCGACCATTTCAACTCGCGTTACGTTGCCGAGGCCGTGGGTGCCGAGAGCGGTCTTTACGCGGAAAAGACACTGCAGAGGGATTGTGGCAGCCTCTACAACGAAGTCTAAGCAGAATGGGCACGATTTGTTTGCTCTTTTGTGCCTTTTGTCAATTTGCCCCCCCCCCCCAAGTGAAATAGATTTTACTTCCCCCCCCCCGAGGGGTGGACGAAATTTCGTTTTCAAAACTGTTGTTTTCGTCCACCCCCCTGTTCCCCGCCCCACCATTTTCACATTCCTCACTCACTTCGATCACTTTGCTTGTGCTTGCCTATTTTTGCCAATTTCTTTTTTTCCTGTGATTGTCCATTCATTCATTCCTCAACCGAATTATATTTGTTAATGAACTTTTGATTGGTTTAATTAACAAAATTAAGTTGTAATAAAGTGAGCATAATTTTGTTTGCTAATTTGTGCCATTTGCGCATTGTTTGTGTCGCTTTTGCGTTATTTTGTGCGTTTTGTCCGTCCCCCACCCCCCCCAAATTCACTTTTCTCTTTCACAGCGTTCCGCCGACGACACTTCGAATTTTGACTCCGAATTCACCGGCGAGGCGCCCAAATTGACGCCGGTGGACCGTTTGTTCCTTATGAATTTGGATCAGGTGGCCGGACAATTCGCAATTTGTCCATTCCTTACGAATTCCCCCCCCCCCCACAGAACGAATTCGAAGGGTTCGCCTTCATTAACGCCGACTACGCACTCCAGAGGGAAGCCCAATCGGCTGAAACAATTTAATTGGGAGGGATTGGACGACAAAAGAAGGGGCGATCAGACAATTGTGGACGGCGGACGGTGGGAGGAGATCATTTCGGCATTTCCTCACTCGGCACCCCTTCAAAAACACTTTTCATTCCCTCACATTCACTCGCCAGCCATTCTGCCCGATGAATTTTGCTTTTACTTTTTGTAATTTTAATGTTTGAAATGTCCTTATTTTGATTTTCATTTTTACAAAAAAAAAAAACAAGAAAATTTAACAATAGCAAAAAAGCGAGCGGTTAATTAAAGAAAACTAAAAGGAATACCGAACAAGCACACCGTTACTCAGCAATCGCGGGCAAAGGTCGAAAATCGACGACGCGGGGGGCCTCCCAGGGGCCATTTGTTGGTTGGCCCTCCCCCCCCCCTCCTACCCCCCCCCCCCCTCCCCCCCCCTCCTCCCCCCCCCCCTCCCCTCTCCCCCCCCCCCCATCCCCCCCCCCTCCTCTCTCCCCCCTCCCCTCTCCCCCTCCCCATCCCCCTCCCCCCCCCCTCCCCCCCTCCTCTCTCCCCCCTCTCCCCCCTCCTCCCCCCCCCTCCCCCCCCCCCTCCCCCCCCCTCCTCTCTCCCCCCTCCTACCCCCCCCCTCCCCCCCCCCTCCTCTCTCCCCCCCCCTCCCCCCCTCCTCTCTCCCCCCTCCCCCCCCCTCCTCCCCCCCCTCCTCCCTCCCCCCCCCTCCCCCCCTCCTCTCTCCCCCCCCTCCCCCCCCTCCTCTCTCCCCCCCTCCTCTCCCCCCCCCTCCTCTCTCCCCCCCCTCCTCCCCCCCCCTCCCCCCCTCCTTTCCCCCCCCCTCCTCTCTCCCCCCCCCCTCCTCCCCCCCCCTCCCCCCCTCCTCTCTCCCCCCCTCCCCCCCTCCTCCCCCCCTCCCCCCCCTCCTCTCTCCCCCCCTCCCCCCCCCCTCCTCTCTTCCCCCTCCCCCCCCCGCCCCCTCCCCCCCCTCCTTTACCCCCCCCCTCCCCCCCACCCCCTCCCCTCCTCCCCCGCCCCCTCCTCCCCCCCCCCTCCTTCTCCCCCCCCTCCTCTCTCCCCCCCCCTCCCCTCCTCCCCGCCCCGCTTAAAACAATTAACAACACACTCAGCAGCAGTTGTTTGGCTTTTGGTTGCGTGATCATTCGCTAAATCGAGTTGTTAGACTTGTCCAAAAATCCCATTTGTTTGCTGCTTCTGAACCCTTTCCGGGTGATGTGCTCCTCTCTTCACTCATTGCCTTGGGAATTACCCCCCCCCCTCCTTCGTTCCCCCTCCCCCGTCTCCCGCCCCCCCCCCTCTCCTTTCCTCTTCATCCCCCGAAGTTTCTCTCGGGGGAGCCATTCGTTTTGCCGACAATTTATTTATCGCCCGAAGGGATGGCCTCCTCCGTCAGTCGGTCATCTCCGCCGCCCCCTCCCCAAATTCCTCTGCCCTCCCGCCAATTCGCCTCCCCTTCCAACTTGTCTCATCCAAAAAGTGTTTCTTCCACCTCTTTACTTCCATCTTCGCTCCACCACTTTCCCTCCCGCCCCGCCGAGGCCGTCCTTTCTCATCCTTCCAAATTTCCCACTTCAAACATTCGTCGCATTAATATTAAAGCCAAGGTGGGCCGTGCCGTGGCCCGAGGCTGTGGAAAAGTGAAAGGACATCGGAGGGTGTGGGATGAACGGCACTCGGCCCTTCCCCCACCCCCCCCCTCCCAATTAGTTTAAAGTCGAGGTTTTGCTTCGGGCTCTTCCTAAAGCCCCTCCGGCGGATGTACCACCACACTTCGTCGTCCTGGGGACATTCCCACCAAATTCTCACAACTCAGGCCCAATTTGTTTGCTTTTTGGCTCATCCCACGCTTACCTCTCTTCTCCAACCGTTTGCCTTACATCATTCCCCCCCCGTCCCCAAAAGCATTTCTCTTATTTCCATCCTCCATTCATTTTCACCGGAGGGGAAGGGAGAAGCTGTCTAAACACACTTTCACAATTAGGGGGCACAGAATAACTAAAAGTGGGTAATCCTCCAAATTTGGAAAAGGGAAATTCCGAGAGAATTTGGGCAGAGAAGCAAAATATAATTCATTGACGCAGTCCCATCATTTAGCACCTTTTATGCTTCCCTTCATTAGATCATTGTCCTAGCATTTGCTGGCCTCCCCCCCCCCCCCCAACGCTTCCATGATCATCTCCTCCCTCGTTTTAGGTGTGTGCCTCGATGTCCCCCTGGGTGCTGCCCCCCACGACGTCCCCTTCCCCGCTGACTTTGCCCCCCGGCCATTCCCTCCTCCTCTCCGCTCTCAGCGTTTTTCTCTTTGCTCTGCTAATCTCTCTTGCCTTCTCCGGCAATTCTCTGGTCATTGCGGCCATTTTCTATGATCGGAAGCTGAGGCGCCAGCCCGAGAACCTTTTCCTCGTCTCTTTGGCGGTCTCCGACCTTTTCGTCTCCGGATTGGTCCATTTGCGCTATTTTTGCTTTTACGCCACCCCCCCCCCCCCTCCCCTCCCCTCAGGTTATGGTATTTGCTGCTGCAAATGATCTGCTCGGACATTGGTTGGTTTGGACAAAGAGTCCCGCCCCCCCCCCTCCCTAATCCCTTTCATTAGACTTAATTTAAGGCCTTTTGGTGCCGTTTTCTGCCAATTTTGGATCTGTGTGGATATCACTTGCTGCACCGCCTCAATTCTCAACCTGGCATGTCCCTCCCCCCCCCCCCCATTCTCTCCCACAAAAAATATTTGTTTTTAGTGTGCAATTGCATTGGACAGATTTGTGCACATCAGCAGACCAATGCGTTATACGAGGTGAGCGAATTGGACAAAGAAGTGAAAAAGAATGTGGGAAAAATATGAAATTTAAGGAGGGGACTCGTTCGATAACCCACCGATACATTTTGTGTTTGTGTACCCCCCCCCCCACCATTTTATTTGTTTGTTTTAAAAGTCAATCTTCGGCCATCCCAAAATCGCATTTGGGGGGGGGGGGGAATGCCATGGGGCCGAAAGCCTTTTAATCTTTGTTTCATTGCTAAGGTTCATCAATCGCCGTGTCATCTGCTGGGCAATCTGCGCTATTTGGCTTCTTTCCGCCTTTGTTGGCACTGCGCAAATCGCCTTCGGCGCCATGAACAAAGGCGGAAACGGAGAAGACGGGCAGCGGGACGGGAGAGAACGTGGGAATAAAGACATTGAAAGGCAATGGCAAATGGGAGAAAGGAAACAAATGTTGAAGTTGAAGTCGTTGAGGGAAGGGTGGAATTGGAACTCCGTGTGTCGGGGGTTTGAGTTGGACAGTCTGAGTTAGGGCTTTTTCGGGATTTTGTCTTGGAAAACCTAATAAAGAGTTTTTCCCCGGAAGGGCTCCAAACCCGAGTTGAGTTGGGCGAGAGGTGGGAGAGAAAGAAATTCCATTATTTACTTTCTTTTTTAAATTACTGCTTTAGGAAATCCCAGTGCCAACTTTCTCTGTCTCCATCCTACGCAGTGTTTTCCTCGTTACTCTCTTTCTTCCTCCCCGCCACTCTGATGTTGTTCCTCTATTCCAAGCTGTACATGTACGCACGAAAACATGCGCGGTCTATCCAGGCTCAACTGAAACAGGTAATGACACATCCATCCCATCTGTCGTCTATTCTTTCCACTTTGCTTATCCTCTCCCTTTCCTTTCTGCTCTCTCTCATCCTCTCTTCTCTCTCTCTTTTTCCTCTTCTCTCTGTTTCTCTCCCTCTTTCCTCTCTTTCTTTTTCCTTGCTTCTCTCTCCCCCTCTCTTCTCTCTCTCTCTCTCTTTTTCCCCTTCTCTGTCTCTCTCCCTTTCCTCTCTCTCCCTCTTCCCTCTCTTTTTTTTCTTATCCTCTCTCTCCCCCTCTCTTCTCTCTTTTTCCCCTTCTCTGTCTCTCTCCCTTTCTTCTCTCTCCTCCATGCCTTTATTCACCCGTCCCTCCTCTCCGCCCAGGCGACTTCGCTGCTCATCCTCCAACTTGCCAGCGACCGCGTGCGTCAAGTGGTCGTGCGTCCGTCTTCCGAAATGCGTCCGGCTGCCGCCCGAACGGCACTTCATTGTGCCGCTTCTATTGCAACAGCCTCCGAAGCGACGCCTCCCACTTCCGTGGCCAATGGGACTTATTCCAACGGGGAAAGCTTCGTCAGTGTGGCGGCCAAAAGAGAGGCGGACTCGGCACTTGTGGACGCGACCTTCCGGCAGGGGACGCCCGTTCTGAACGCCATTCTGAGGACGACGGGGCCAAATTGTCCGGAAGCGGACGCGAACAGTTGGAACGACAGTAATTTCAGCGGCAAAAAATTGTCCAACAACAATAATAACAACAATCCCTCCGAAGTATGCCAACAAAATTTGAGCTTTTTGTTAACTTTTATTGTCCGACTTCAGCACAACGCCGCCCTTTCGCCAATTACGTCCCCCCAACGCGGCGCCGGCGGGGGGCGTTCGCTGTCCTCAGATCAGAAGGCACGCGTCACTTTGGGGGTGATTATGGGCACCTTTCTTTTGTGCTGGACTCCGTTCTTCGTCGTTAATGTGTGGTGGTCCCTCCAACCGCAACTTTTCCCTCCTCTTCTTTTTCAGGTCCCCAAAATTACTCTTTTTAAGTTTTGCTTGTTGTTTAGGCCGTCACTTGGTTGGGTTACGCAAATTCGTCACTGAATCCGGTAAGCGTTTTTAAATGTTTTTTACTTTCTTGGCATTGAATTCTTCCTTCGAAAGGTCATTTATGGCATTTTCAACCGCGACTTTCGAAGAGCATTCAGTCGAATTGTGGCCAAATTATTGCATTGTCTGAGGGAGGAAAGGTTTAGTCCGCGCAGAAGAAAATGCGCCGCCAACCTCAACAACAACAGCGAAAATAACAACGGAGGAGCCAAAAATGGGAGGGGATGGCAAAGTCTGCGATTGCTTCTCCCAAACAGTGACTGAATGAATGACAGAGACAATGGAGGGGGGGGGGAGCCCAATTCTGCCATCGTTGTTCTCCCGGAACGGCACATTTCCACGGGTTTTGGAAAGCGGTCCACGGATGGCATCGTTTGTATGCTCCCGTAGGATGTAGCCTTTGACTGTTTAGTGGCGTTACCCATCCCCTCATTAGTGATCGCTGATCACTCTCTTTGGCCACCCAAAGTGACTTTGATTGATTGATTGATGTCCAATGCTTCGTTCTCACTTTCCTTCCACAAACATTCGCTTATCGCTCATTATTGCCTTTGATCTCAATGTAACACTTACAAATTAATGTGTAAGTAAATATCAAAATATACATGGAATGGGATTTGTTCTTGGCAAAATGTACAAAATGATTTATTGTTATTGCCTCAGGGACAAATGTCCAATGGATGCGATGCTCACGTAATTGTCAGCCACGCCCTCCGGTTCCAGCTGCAGTTGTTGCTGATCCTCGCCCTCCTCGGGCCCTTCCGTCTCGGTCGCTGCCCCACCGCCCAAAAGGCCCTCCGCACTGCTCATGGCCGATGACCCGCCGTGGCCCGAACTCGATGAGTCAACCGAACGACTTCGCCAGTCCCCCAGACGGACCCCCAGCGAAGAACCTACGACCGACGAACGTCCAAAACTTGTTGAAGATCCCGTGCCGAAACCGGTACCTTTGCTGGACCCGTCCTGTCTTCTGGGCCATCCCCCCGACACTGTGAGAAGGTGGTCGGTCATCCCCCCGTTTTTCAGCATCTTTTAAGCCCACCCAAATTGGTGTTTTGTTGCGCAATTCCGGTGAACAACACACCTTGGACACGTAATCCGTGCTCGGACGTGACTGACTTTTTGGATCTTTGCTTCGGAGGCTGCGAAATGGCATGGCATCCGGAGGGGGGAATGGCCTCGGCTGATGAGGACGGCCCCGAACGCTGGTGGATACCGGTGAGGGCGGCGGATGGGCACGGCGAAGGCGTGTTGGCATATTCGTTTGAACGGCACGGCGTTTGGAGCTGAAATAAGTGCATAATTTTGAACGCTTTAAACAGAGTCTATCCCTCTGGCACATACATTTTTGTAAACATTTCCCGCCTTTGTCTCCGCCCTGCTCCTCCCCCTGTCCATCTCTTCCGCCCGCCCCTCCGCGCCGCTACTCTCCGACCCCAATTCGATCAGCGGCTTCTCCCTGACCGCCGTCCGCGGGTTACCCCTCCACACGACCCTCTGCAACTGATCAAACAGAAAGCGTCGTTCGGGTCGAGGAGGAAGGCTCTTCGCTTGAGGGGAAGTCGCGACGGCGCTTTTGTGTTGCTGGTGGGGGTGATCGGAGTGCAATGCGCGTGGCAACGCCTCCCCAGAGCCAATGCCAATCTCTCGCGAAAACTTCTGAAGAGGAGTCCAAAAAGATAACTTCTCCCAATGCATTACCTCAAAACTCATCATCCCCGGGGCGGACACGGGTCTCTTTGAGAGCATTCTCTGTTGAGTCCCTCCCCCCGATGCTTCCGTGCCGTCCTGGAAACATTGGCCCGCTCGTCCCTTGGCCTCCTCCGTCCCGCCGTCCCTCCCCTCCGGCCCTTTCGCCCCGCCCCCTCCCCTTCCCTTCCCGTTTTGCCGTTCCGTTATCACAGCATACGGTCCTAAAAATTAAATTTAATTAGAAGAAAGAAATCTTTAACCTTCGTCCGTTGTTTCGCCATCCGAAGTCCGCTGAAGGTTTTTTTGGTAACGGCAAAACGACTCCCTCCCCCTCCCCCCCTCCACCCCGCTCGCCCCTCCCCCCTCCCCCCCCCCCTCTCGCCCCTCGCCCCTCGCCCCCCCCCCCCTCGCCCCTCGCCCCCCCCCCCTCTCGCCCCCCCTCGCCCCCCCCCCTCGCCCCTCGCCCCCCCCCCCTCGCCCCTCGCCCCCCCCCTCGCGCCCCCCCCTCCTCTCTCCCCCTCCCCCATCCCCCCCCCCCTACACCCCCCTCGCCCCTCGCCCCCCGCCCCCCCCCTCGCCCCTCGCCCCTCGCCCCCCCCCCTCGCCCCTCGCCCCCCCCCCTCGCGCCCCCCCCTCCTCTCTCCCCCTCCCCCCTCCCCCCCCCTACACCCCCCTCCTCTCTCCCCCCTCCTCTCTCCCCCCTCCTCTCTCCCCCCTCCTCTCTCCCCCCTCCCCTCTCCCCCTCCCCTCTCCCCCTCCCCTCTCCCCCTCCCCCATCCCCCCTCCCCCCCCTCCTCTCTCCCCCATCCCCCCTCCCCCCCTCCTCTCTCCCCCCTCCTCTCTCCCCCCTCCTCTCTCCCCCTCCTCTCTCCCCCCTCCCCTCTCCCCCCTCCCCTCTCCCCTCTCCCCCCTCCCCCCATTCTCACAGTAACATAATTCTCCGATTCCTTCAGCATCCAATCAAAATAATCCGCAATTGTCCGGAATGCGGGGCGTGCCTTCATTGAAAGGTGAATAGAATGAATGCCCATAAATACACCAAAAGCCCCCCCCCCACAGTCCTCACTTCTGGCCTGTCTTGCCAGCAACTGACCATCACTTCGTAGATCTCTTCGGGGCAATTATGCGGCGCTTCCATTCGATAGCCCTCTTTAAGTAACTGAATAACGAGAAAAAGTCTTTGGCGGTGTGAAAAGTGAGAGAGTAGGCGGCTAACGTTGTAGAGTTGGGGCATTGCAATTGAGGGATATGGAGTGCCGCCCTGGGGGAAATGGAGGAAAGTAATCAGCTGGTGGGCTAACGGGAAAAAGAACTGATCAAACAGACCAGGGTCATGATCTCCCAAAGCAGAATCCCTAAAGGACGAATGATTCGCAGGATCACCGATCAGTCAGTCCCTTCCCCTTCCCTACCGTACGACCAAACGTCGCTATGCACCGTATACACATTGGCCTCCAAAGCCTCGGGCGCCATCCATTTGCTAAAAATTGGCAAAATGTTTGCCGAGCGGCCGCCACTTACATTGGCAGCCGTCCTGCGCCCCTTTTGCGGTAGTAATCGTTGTAAAAAACGTTGCGCGATAGCCCAAAGTCCGATATTTTCATAATAACATTGTCCGCTACTTAAATGGCGCGAAAATACCAAATTTTTGTTTGCACGTAAATGCCAAAGACTCTTCCACTGACCGAGAACATTCCGTGCCGCCAAATCCCGATGAATTATCTTAAGGGGCCGGCCAACAGATTCTTTATTTGCAATTCATCTCATTTTCACCTTTTTACTGGCCAAAAAGTCCATTCCCTTCGCGATTTCAGCGGCGAACCTAACCAAATCCCGAAGCGTCAACTGTCTGTTTGGCATTTGTGCCGTCGATGCTGCGGAAGTGCTCGCCATCGGCACGGATGTGCCGGGGCTGTCCATATTCTTCAATAGTGGCAGAAAAATAGACCAAAATAATTTTTCTGTGGGGTTTTTTTGCCTGGTACAGTTTGCCCACATGGCTCCGTTTCGATTCGCTTCGGTCGCTCTCTTTCTCGGTGCCCTCCGGACCCGTCGTGCTCTCTCCTTCCTCGACGTATCCGTCCAAACTTTGCCCCCTCTCGAGTTCCATCGGCCGATGCTTTCTCAAGAAGTCCTTCAAATTGCCGTGCCCGCACAACTCCAGAACGACCAGCAGAGGGCCCAATCCGGTGCAACAGCCGACCAGCCGGAGAATGTTCGGGTGGTGGCCGATGCTTTTCAAAATTTGCATTTCACTCACCTACAGTAAAAGGGAGAGGGGGGAGGGGGGGGGGCACATTAGCATTACATCAAACTATCACTTCAGCACCAAAATAATCAGTTCTCTTTCCTGGGCCGCCGTCTTCAGTCGCTTCACCGCCACGGGAATCTAAAAGATTTGCCCGTTTGATCGATCACTATCATCCCTCGCCCCTACCGGCTCTGTGGGGGCTTCCTCGCTGCTCTTCGGGCTTAGCTGTCCCCTCCAAACCTCGCCGAAGGCCCCTTCCCCAAGGATATCCACCATCTGAAGTCTGAACAGGTGGTGGGTAGATGAGTCCTGTTGCATAAGTCACTCGCAATGCCGACTGACCGTTCCCGCTCCACCTCCCATGCCGTGTCGGTTGGCACTTCGTACTCTGACAGCGGCGACGTGTCCTCCGTCTCTCCAGCCGGGCCCGACGTCGGCTGCGCGCCATGTTGGCCGTCCTCCATGAGGGGCACCAAGTCGCCCGTGCTGCCGCCCTTCGTCCGTCCGCCCCTTCCCCTCACCGGCACGGGCTCAACCGTGATGGAATAGGAAGAGGCCAAGTCGGACCAGAAGTCGCCCTCCCTTTGCGGCTTTTTCGTAATTACGACCTGAAGATCAATAGGAAAGAGTTTTGGAGTTGGACCAAACGAATGACCTTTTTGCGAACCGACATGGAGTCCAATGTTTGGACACGGTTTTTGGCCGAAAATTTCTTGGAGAAGAACAAATAAAGCATCCCGAGGGAGACGAAGGCGCAGAGCAGAAGGAAGGAGAGGATCACCAGCACGGTGTAGGAGAGAGGCCACGAGTGGGAGACGTCAGTAGGCAAAGTGAGTGGTCGGAATTCGTTCACCGTCAGAGTGGCGTTGGCCATTGACTGTGAGAGAGATGTAAAACACAAAGGCAGCTCCCGCCCACCCCTACCAAGCATGCCGAAAACCCCCCGCCCACCCCACCAACCATGCCGAAAACCCCCCGCCCACCCCACCAACCATGCCGAAAACCCCCCGCCCACCCCACCAACCATGCCAAAAACCCCCCGCCCACCCCACCAACCATGCCGAAAACCCCCCGCCCACCCCACCAAGCATGCCGAAAACCCCCCGCCCACCCCACCAACCATGCCAAAAACCCCCCGCCCACCCCACCAACCATGCCGAAAACCCCCCGCCCCACCCCACCAAGCATGCCGAAAACCCCCGCCCACCCCACCAACCATGCCGAAAACCCCCCGCCCACCCCACCAACCATGCCGAAAACCCCCCGCCCACCCCACCAACCATGCCAAAAACCCCCCGCCCACCCCACCAACCATGCCGAAAACCCCCCGCCCACCCCACCAACCATGCCGAAAACCCCCCGCCCACCCCACCAACCATGCCGAAAACCCCCCGCCACCCCACCAACCATGCCGAAAACCCCCCCGCCCACCCCACCAACCATGCCGAAAACCCCCCGCCCACCCCACCAACCATGCCGAAAACCCCCCGCCCACCCCACCAACCATGCCGAAAACCCCCCGCCCACCCCACCAACCATGCCGAAAACCCCCCGCCCACCCCACCAAGCATGCCGAAAACCCCCCGCCCACCCCACCAAACCATGCCGAAAACCCCCGCCCACCCCACCCGACCATGCCGCAAACCCCCCGCCCCCACCCAACAACCATGCCAAAAACCCCCCGCCCACCACACAAACCATGCCGAAAAACCCCCCGCCCACCCCACCAAGCATGCCGAAAACCCCACGCCCACCCACCAAACCATGCCGAAAACCCCCCGCCCACCCCACAACCATGCCAAAAACCCCCCGCCCACCCCACCAACCATGCCGAAAAACCCCCCGCCCACCCCACCAACCATGCCGAAAACCCCCCGCCCACCCCCACCAAGCATGCCGAAACCCCCGCCCACCCCACCAACCATGCCGCAAAACCCCCCGCCCACCCCACCAACCATGCCGGAAAACCCCCCGCCCACCCCACAACCCTGCCGAAAACCCCCGCCCACCCCACCAACCATGCCAAAAAACCCCCCGGCCCACCCCACCAACCATGCCGAAAACCCCCCGCCCACCCCTACCAACCATGCCGAAGGCTTCCGCCCACCCCACAAACTATGCCGAAGGCTTCCGCCCACCCCACAAACTATGCCGAAGGCTTCCGCCCACCCCACAAACTATGCCGAAAGCCCCCCATCTAACCACCAACCATGCCGAGCGTGTTCCCCGCCACACACGAGTAGATGCCCTGGTCGTCCATGGTCACGTTGACAATCTCCAGCGTGTATCTGTTCATCTGCTTGTCGTGGAATATCCTCGCCCTCTGTGCATTTTCTGTTTTATCCTCTTAAAAATGTTCATTCGTTACTTTATGGGTGCTCATGTCCAAGAAATTGAAGGTGTACTGCTTTCGTTTGGTGTCCCATCGGATGAAAGTGCCGTCGTTTTTTATCAGTTTTATCCACACAATGTGCGGAACCAAATCAGAAATAACTTGGCATGAAAAGTCCACGGTTCCGTTCACGTCCACCGTTCTGTTCAGCAGCACATTTGGGACCAAAATAGGACGAGAACGGATTCGGTCTTGAACCTTTTTGTAAGGAATGCTGGAAGTTTCGCTTTGAGCTGATAATGCACCTCAACCCGAAAACGACGGACGATTAGGCCAGCCGAGTTGAACACCTCGCAAACGTACTCTCCGCTGTCATTCTGATCATTCAAATTTATTTGGCATTTTGTCCCTCCCGCGCTCACTTCGGTTGCGTCCTCTAACTCCAAGGTCCACTTCTTTAGCTGGAACAACGAGCCCGTTTTGCTTTCGGTGTCCCTCAGAATCTCTTCGTTGTCCTTCCTCCACACGACTTGCGGCTCCGGCTGACCACCGGCCTTACCTTCAGCAGATTATAACATTTCTTTCCCCGTTTTGGTCAACCCACAAGACAACTTCAGCGTACGCCCCGCGGGGATGACAATGTGAGTAAGGGTTTGTTCATCCAGTTGGCGAAAGTATGGCGGCACTGATCGGATGGGTGATGGAATACAACTCGCACACAATCAAAGTGGTGCTCGAGCTAAGGCACAAAAAATTCTTGTACAAACCAACCCCTCTGAGGCAGTGACCAGCGTTTTGTGGCTGCCCATGATGGAGGTGCCCTCGTTGTCCGGGTCGTCCAAGGCGTCCTGTTCGTTGTGGTCGTCGCTGGAGTTGTGGTTATTCTGTCAGCCTTCTGCCGCCATTCATCCCGATGCCGTTCTTCCTCGTCGTCGTCCTCATCCTCCTCATCGCCGTCGTGCACATCTTTCTGCTTCATCTCCCCCATAATTTTGTTCGCCAACCGAATTTTGGCGCTCAACTCTGAACTCGATGTGGATTGGTTGGGCCATCGTTTAGGCAATTCCTCCCGAAGGAATGCCAATGTTTCGGGAGTGATCAGCTCCGAGAGAAGGTGAGAAACATCCGGTACCCCCTCCTCGAGCAGAAGGTCGAACAGTTTGACCGGGTCTGAACCACTCACTCAAAAGGGTCGACTCACTTCGCAAAGTCCATTTCACGGCACTCTTTGTGCTTGTTGAGATGAGGTTAGCTGTTGATGATGTGCTGGTGGCGGTGCTATCAGTCTGATGACTTTTTTCGTCTGCCCATCCCTTGGGGGCATCTTCGCGCGGTTGCGTTCTCAGCCGAGCGATTTCCTCCACTTTTGCGTAATGCGCGCATCTGCTCCCATTATTGGCGATGAATTCGCTGAGGTCCAAGTCGGCACGAAGTTGGGGCAGTGCACGGAGATAGAGCGGGTCGTGGGCCTGCAGGGATTCGCGCTGTTGGACGGCCCATTGGCAAAGGCATTTCTCGGGGACACGGCGAGGGTGAATGTGCACGTTGAGGAAATAGTCACAAAAGTCTGAGCGGTTAGTGTTAGTGGGGGCAACAACACTTCAGCTTGATCGGAGAGTTAAATGCAATGAAATTGCTTTGTGTTCAGTGACGGAAAGAGTGCGACAAAGACTGACCGACGATGTGCAGCGTGAAGTTCCTGTTTGTGGACCCCTCGTTGTTCCACACCCGACACGTCCAGTTGCCCTGTCAGAATATTACGGCTTTCTCACGCCTCCCCCCCCCCTCCACACTTACGCCGTCTCCCACTTCGATTCGCTTCACCTCCAAACTCATCCCGCGCTCCTTCAGGCGCGGGTGCCGTAGCATGTAACTGTAGTTTAGGTAGCGCCCCTCGCGGTACCAATGCACCCGGGGCTGCGGTCTGCCGATAGCATTGCATTTGAAACGAATGGTGTCCCCGAGATATGCAAACTGTACATAGTGGGGAGGGGGTCAGAACGATGGACAAACGCGTCATACACAACCTGATGTGCACGTGCGTTTTGTTTGAAGCGCGGTGGGCCATCTGCTAAGGTCGAAATTAACACTTTTAAAGCTAATTATTTAACATATTTTTATTACACTGACGACGATTTCCCAAAGAAAAATGAAGGAAATGGCCACCAATTTATTCCTTTTGTTCATTCGGTCAAATTTTCTCCGAACTCACATCTTGCAAAATGTTCTCCGATGTCCCTCGAGGCGCTTCTGCTGGGGGTGGCGATGTTGACGAGCACAAGAAGAAGGAGAAAAGTGCCGAAGGGAATCGGAAGAAATGGAAAAGGAAACGATGAGGTATTGGCAAAGTGTTGGGAATGGAAATGGAAGGAGATCATTTCAGCTGAAGAAAAGGCCAACCAATAAAAAGTTGGGGGGACTTCCGCTGTTTTCTCTGAGGGCACTTCCTAATTGACCTAATAATTAAAATGTTATGTCTTTAGTTTGATTGGTTCCTTTTGTTTTGTTTGTTGTTTGTGGTATCGTATGACGACAATATTTCTTTTTCCGGTTTACTATATAATTAGGGACAAAAACTAGAATGTGTGGTCGGAGAGGGGGGGGGTTTATGTGTGGGTCTGTTGATTAATCGCGTAACTGATAGGGGATGGCTGTATTCTGGGACCCCGCGGGGGGGGGGGGGCAGGCAATCAGTGGGATGAATAGAATAGAACACTGGCGGCAGGTTGAGGACGAAGAGAGGGGCAGGCAATCAGAAGTAAGTCGAAAGGGCGATTGAGAACGAAACAATTTTGGTCATTTTTGTGCGCGAAGTAACAGAAGAAAAGTTGGACCGAGTTGGCTGGGCTGTCGTCGGACGCGAAGGACGACAACTTCCGCCGACGCGGGCGCGATCGAAGTGGGGTGATGGCGGCGGTGGGGGGGAGGGGAGGGGGGGGGGAGGGGGGGGGGGGGGAGGGGGCTGATCAGCGCGATCGGAGACGGACGGCTGGTGATAATTCATCGGCGAATTGGAGCGATATATATGTGGGGGGGGGGGGGGGAAGGGATGAACTGTGTGGGATGGATGGGGGTGGTAATTGGGGCATCCGAGGAACAAATGATTGGGTGGATGTGGTCACAGGCGAGACAAAACGAAAAACGTATCCGATCACTCGGATTGAGTCCGATCGGATCACATCCAAGTGGACAGACCTGCATTTGTCTGTCACGTCCATTTAGTCTCGTCAACTAACTTTAGTTTTTCCGCTTCCTCACCGGAATCGCAATGTTTACAAGTGGAAACAAAGTAAAATTGCGGAAAAGGGGGGGGATCATCGTTCGTCGAACCCAACAGATTGCTCACCCTCGCCCCATTCCCCGCCTTCCAATGCCAAATTCTCTCAAACCCAATAAAATCGGACTCAGGAAATCCTATGGACAGAATCTGCCAGAAGGATAGGGAAATTCAATCCCTTTGCCAGTGATGAAAGTTGGTTAGTTGTGGGAGGGGGGAGGGGGGTCAGTCCGTCCAACTCACCAACCCCCCAGGGCAAATGGGTATTCATCTGTCTTCGTCCGCCGTTGTCGCACATTTATTATTTGTTATGTGTGTGTGGACAACGACATCTTCTGCTGGTATTTTGAAATGGCCAAATGAATGAACGAAGAGGGGGGGGGGGGAAAGGGGGGGGGGAAATGTGTTGAGTCTTAAGAATTAAAATTACCATTTTGAATTTGTGAAACAATGTGTTAATGTTTATTCGTTTATCACAGACATTTAACGAGTGAATTAATGAATGGGTCCCAAACTATCGAATGAACGAAGAAATAAATAACAATTAATACGGAACTTGCGATTGGAACATTTTTCTGCGGGAATGTTGCACCTTTTTAGAAGAAAATAAGTGAAAACAGCAAAATTCGAGAGCATCGGACAATAAACAATCGACGCCATAATTAAAACAAATTTAAAATGTTTTACGGCTAAGGCTAAGCGATTCCAAGTTCGAAGTCTAAAATTAGGGAAATAATCCCGTGATGTGGTGACTATTGCACGATGACAGATGAAAGAACACAGAGGGGAAAAGACTTTTGCGGTGATCGGGGCAATTCGTTAATTAATTCATTCTTTGAACTTTCTCTCCGGTTTTGGTTTTCTCTCCTCTCACGACTCGCTTAATGTTTCTTCGTCGTCCGCGGCCGACGGTTTCAACGCGATAATTGCCAATTTCACCGCCTTGGCACATTCGCCCGCCTTCGGCAAAATGAAGTAATGCACGCCGTTTATGTGCGATTCGCCCGTTGGCAATTCGTAGCCGAATTTGAAGGTCAGAAACTCGGGGAAGCGCCGTTTGCTGGTGACGCGCATTATGGAGGAGAGCGAATGGCGGAGGGACGCACTGACCAGGCCGGGCTGAAAGCGAAACAAAAATGCCACAGAAAATGCCAATGTAAAAATGGTACAAATCAAGTCCAACCACGCATTGACTTTTAAGAGCAAAGTACACCTTATGAAAGATGGACTTTGACCAAACTTTCAGCAAATTAAAAATGTCCTCGTCTCCCGACCTTCAACAGGCAAGTGACGATGCATGCGGTTGACCAAAGAATTATCACCCAAAAATAGAAATGTTTTGCTACTCAAAGTCGAAAGGCCAAGTTCTTCACGACCCGTCCGACCTCTCCGTGAACTCTGTGGAAGATGTGCATGTGCGTCCTGCTAAGGCCGATGTGGCAGGGCACCTTTCTGTCGTCGGGCGGTGCCATCACCTCCTCGCCCTCAAAGTGCTCTCTGATCTCCGCCTTCTTCACCATGTCCGCCCACTGCAATTGCTCCCCCCCTCTAACAACAGCCGTTGCCGACGCTTTGCGCAATTCGTCCATCGACCCCTGCGAAGTGTCTTCGTCGTTGATGCTGAACACCGACTGCACATTTCGGTAACGCTTCCCGAACCGGTCGGTGCTGCTCACGTGCTTCACATTCTCCTCACTTTCCGCCCCCTTTCGTTGTCCGGACCCTCCGCTTGCCAGAGAGTCCTTACGCTTCGGCAGCGACTTTTTTAGTCGTTTAAGCAACGTCTAAAGGCGTTAGAGACTTTCAATTCCATGCACTTGCGCAATATTAAAAATTCGACCAAAGTCTTTCCATTATCCTCCTCCTCCTTCTTGCCCTCTTTGCATTCCATGCAGTCACTCTTCCTGTAATGGTTGCTCAATTTGGCCAAATTCCCCCCGTCCTTTAGCATTTGGTGCAGTGTCCGATATCCTCCATCGACGTACGAAATGTGTTCGAAATTCTGTTGGAGAATCTTGGCGATGACCATGTTCATCAGATGGTCCCCGTCGTTCGTCGTGCCAAAACCCAAGAAGCAAATGTGTTCGTTCGGGTAATTATCCTCCTTGAACTTCATCAACGAACTCAACGCGTAACCAAACTTTTCCGGATCTTCGATGAGCTGTTGATATTGAATAAAGAAGTCTAAAACAGTTTTGGCATACCGTCTCGGCACTCAAATTGTACGATCCGGGGATGGAACCGGCGTTGAAGTGTTTTTGTGTGCGCGTGTCAATGACAAAATAGCCGAAGCTCGTGCTGTTCGGCGTCGTCAGGTCGATGGCCCGTCTGTACAGCTCCAGGACAGAGATCGGTAGACAAATGAGCCGATTCAGCGGAATTTCGAAATATTCGTCGATGAGATTTGAGCCAAAGAGCATACAGTGAAAATCCTTGGGAAGAAAATGCTCAAAACAAACACTTCCAACTTTTGTTAACCTCTCTGATGGAAATGGGCGTCAATTTGAGGTGGACAAAGCAAATTTCTAGCAAGTCATGGACATCTTCGCGCACTGTGAAATGGAGGTTATCAGTCGAAGACATTCAAATGGCAAAAATGCCATTCACCTACACGCCCAGAAACACTCCTCAGTAAGGTGATTATATCGTCACGAGCATTCATCTGCAGAATATCCTCCCTAACGCCTCGGGTGAAGGCCAAAGCGATAAAAAAAATCAGAAAAGGATCGCCCTAAACAACAAACACTTCACATAAAATGTTCGTTTGCGCGTGCCTTTTCGAAATATTTCCCCCAAATCGTCCAGCACAGCTCGGCCTCCATGTCCTTGCTCAACAACGAGCAAAACCAATCGCGGCTGAACTGTGCTGGTTGGATTTTGAACGAGTCCAAGAAGGAACACAATTTTGGGTCGTGGTATTGAAGCAGCAGACGGTAAAGGTCGAACATTTTCGCGGACCTAAACACAGAAACAGTAAACGTTTGGAGGGCCGCACGACACTTTGGAATGTATTTGGTGGTTATGGCCCAAAAAACATTGAAAAGGGCGCAATGATTCAGCGGGAGCAGCAGAAGCTTGCCAAGGATGTCCATCCAACACTGCTCCGACTCGTAGCCGACACTTCTCCTCTTACAATACAACGTCATCAAACTCTCCAACTGAAAAAACCTTCACCTTAACTCAGATTCTGAGCCTTAAATCGGTCCATAACCGTCCACGACGAAATTCTCTCTAAGGAATTCATTCGCAATTCACCTGAGGCACCGTCCATTTTGCCGATGCGTCGATTTTCTGTACCAAATGTCGACAGTCCCTTCTAAGCAAAGTTTGCTGTGGCAAGTTGTACAAATTGTCCCAATCGACCAGGCGATCCGGTTTGTTCCGAACACCGAGAAGGTTCTGCGACAGAATGGCAATATGGGCTAATTTGACCCACCACCAGCTGATCAGCCGTGAGCTGAGAGGCATTAACGAAACGCGCAGACACCTCCCCGTCGTTATTGTTGTTGTTCAGTTCCTTGACGACGTTCGGAGAAAGCGACCCCCCGCCTCCAATGTCCTCCTTCACCCTAAATAAGGCACATTTGTGTCGTTCGGCGATTCTTGTCAAGACAAAAGCCATCTGCTGCTAAAAAACATTGGTCCTCAAATTTTTTAAAGAGATTTTATGCAATTATTAAAAGTCCTCGAGAGTTATCGAAATCGCTGAACACGAATATGACATCAGAAGGCACCCATTTAGAACACAATTTACGCTAAAGACCGCGACTCATTGTTTGAAATCAATTAGCTAATGTCATTATGATTAATCGGATAAGGACCAATGTTCTCACATTTTACTAAAGGAATCACCCGAACAAAAACTGACCACTCGTCGCTGGTTGCCCCGTTCTCGTCGATAAGTTCAAGGTCGTCTTCCAATTGGGACATTTGAAAGATGAAACCTTTGTCAATTATAAAATGTAACGGCTAAAAGGAAAAGAAGGCATAAAATGGGATATTTACAGCCACAGTTTCATCAAAAATGGGAAATTAAAAATAAATAAAAAGTAATTTTATGAAAATGAGGGGAAAGGCGAAATAAAAACAGAAAATGTTAGAGGGTTTTAAAATAGTGTTTTCAGTTCAAGTAGGTGTCTTTTTGGAGATCGTCTCAAAACAGCCGGGGAAGGGCGAGCAGTTCCTGTCGGCAAACTTCACAAAGTCCATCCCGTAGGCAAGACACACTTGCAAAAGTGCGTCACAGTCCGACTGGGCCCGATGGAATTGTTGAGCCGCGGAAAATATCTAAACAAGCATCCATCCATCAACCATTCATCGCTTCCCCTGCTACCATTTTGAACATGTTCTCCAGCTTAAATTTTCCGCGCCCACACAACAGTCTCCTGGAATGGTTCCCATTGAAACTCCACTCCCCACGATTGTTGCTCCTGAAAAAGCGTCCAGTGATTCGAATGTAACGGTTTGGGGTTCAACGCACTCAAAAAACTTTGCATCAATGCATCGTCGTTTGGCCGGCGACCATTGCGTTTGGCGCATGAATTGTATCGGATGAATGTTGTCCTTGAACAAAGATCGTTTCGCAGTTCTTAAAGTACGACAAAAAAGGATATAAACGTATAATTCATTCAAATAATATTAACTCGGCGTATTATTGATTCAAATAATACTAGGATTAATCGAATAATCCTAATAATCAAATAATACGCCGACTGATGCATAGATATTTACATCTTAAAATTTGAAGAAATCGTAGTTTCATCAGCGTTTTTTATGGGTGTTGATTGTTGAACTGTCAATCGATGCAGAATGGTGGTGCTTTGGTGGCCATTGGCCGTCCCTTCGGTGGCTTGTCCAGCCGAAGCAGTGCCATTTTCCAGAATGGAATCCATCTCCAGTTTGACGCTGTTTTCAGCGTTCGGTTGAAATTGGGACAAAACTGAATAAACAAAATCATCAGAAAGACGTAGGTATGTCGACAGAAGGGGTGCCTACCAAGATTCCAGTCGACGTTTTCCATTGTTAGCTCCATTTCTCGATTGTATTCCCTTTCAAGTTCGTAAAAACATGAAAGCGAGTCGAGAAAATAAACCTGTCCAATCAATTCTATAGGGAGGACCAAGAAATTGCGTATCAAAAATGCCAACCCGTTCTGGGAACGGATGGCTTCGGAGGAGATCATTTTTGCGCAATTCATGGCATAAAATGCGGAAATCGAAATTGACACCGTTGTGCGCGATCAGGCAGGCCGGTTTTGGGGCAGTCTGGAGCAAATGCGCGACCCCAGGCCATTCCTGGCCAAAGGTGTTTTTGCACGCCAAATCGGACTCTCTGAGGAGAATACCTGCACAATCAGCTGTAGCCATTCCCAAACCCCCTAAACGTCAATTCCACTCACTTGGCACTTTTCGCTGCAACTCTTCGTACTTGGCCCATTCCTTGGCGTTAAGCTGCGGGTTCACCTGTCGGACGTGAACATTCGAGACGACCTGCACCGGCTCAACTCCTTCTCCATCACCCCTAGTCTCCTGCGACAAGTGACGCGAGGACACCTTCGCCATTGCCTCCACGAACAATGCCCGCGGCACGGAAACGAAGGCCAACTCCGTAATCTTCGGAAAGCGGTTCCCGTCTTTCTGATGCAGGACACGGTTTCGCATAGCCCAAATCGTTCTACCTGACTTGACGAGACTATCCAACCTCTGGGCGCGCTCATTCGTCGTCTCGTTGCACCGGTTGGGGTTGGTCAACGGATTGTTCTGGCCATCGTCAAAAAGTCCAGTGGTCTCGAAGTCCATGAAAATGTACGTCTCAATCTGACACATCCTTCCACTATCGTCCGCTTCTATCCGTCTTCCCCTGTCGGTTTTTATTGTTTATTACAACAAATGCGTTCGGTATTTAATGTCATTTGAAACCGATCCCCAGAAGGTGAGTAACTCGGGTAGTTGTTGACGGATTCAGAAAGCAAAACAAATTCTCCTTTATATAAGCTCAGGTAATAATATAAAAATAAGATTCAAGTAGGTGTCTTTTTGGAGATCGTCTCAAAACAGCCGGGGAAGGGCGAGCAGTTCCTGTCGGCAAACTTCACAAAGTCCATCCCGTAGGCAAGACACACTTGCAAAAGTGCGTCACAGTCCGACTGGGCCCGATGGAATTGTTGAGCCGCGGAAAATATCTAAACAAGCATCCATCCATCAACCATTCATCGCTTCCCCTGCTACCATTTTGAACATGTTCTCCAGCTTAAATTTTCCGCGCCCACACAACAGTCTCCTGGAATGGTTCCCATTGAAACTCCACTCCCCACGATTGTTGCTCCTGAAAAAGCGTCCAGTGATTCGAATGTAACGGTTTGGGGTTCAACGCACTCAAAAAACTTTGCATCAATGCATCGTCGTTTGGCCGGCGACCATTGCGTTTGGCGCATGAATTGTATCGGATGAATGTCGTCTTTGAACAAGGGCCCTTTTACACTAAATTATTTCATTTTTACAATAAATGGACTGTACAAGCCAAGTGCACGGGCCACGATAATTTTAAAACAGTGATTCACGATCTTTTGGAGTTTAGAGTTGTTTGCTTTTTAAAAGATTTGCAACCCATTTCAAAGATGTGTTACATTTTTTCCGTGGCATACAAAAAAGTAAAAAAAGGTTGGCTAACCGAAAATATCGGCTTCTGTTAGATATCGGATATATTTTTTTTAGTTTTTTTTTGCCTCGGAACAAATTTGAAGAACCGCGATGCGACTGTGCCGCGGCACAAAAAAAACACGACGGGATCGAAAATATCCTGAGCTAAAAACCCATTAAATTAACAAAGTTCAAGAACACAAATTATTTTTATGAAGAAATCGACGTAGTGGCGGCTCAAATAAGTGTTTTTAACTCAATTAGTTTGAAAATCTTGCCAACGATTTTTAAATCACTTTCTTCTTTTTGGTAACGCTGACAGATTACGCCAGGGTTGTTGTTAGAAACTTCATATAAGAGTCGGCCCACACTCTCCCTCTCCCCTGTTCATGTATGGACTTAATAAATATAATGAGTTAATTACTTACTATTTGGCTTTCTGTGAATTTGGAAATACGTTTCCATCAGCAGTAAGAGAGCATTTCTGGTCAAACAATCGATGCAGAATGGTGGTGCTTTGGTGGCCATTGGCCGTCCCTTCGGTGGCTTGTCCAGCCGAAGCAGTGCCATTTTCCAGAATGGAATCCATCTCCAGTTTGACGCTGTTTTCAGCGTTCGGTTGAAATTGGGACAAAACTGAATAAACAAAATCATCAGAAAGACGTAGGTATGTCGACAGAAGGGGTGCCTACCAAGATTCCAGTCGACGTTTTCCATTGTTAGCTCCATTTCTCGATTGTATTCCCTTTCAAGTTCGTAAAAACATGAAAGCGAGTCGAGAAAATAAACCTGTCCAATCAATTCTATAGGGAGGACCAAGAAATTGCGTATCAAAAATGCCAACCCGTTCTGGGAACGGATGGCTTCGGAGGAGATCATTTTTGCGCAATTCATGGCATAAAATGCGGAAATCGAAATTGACACCGTTGTGCGCGATCAGGCAGGCCGGTTTTGGGGCAGTCTGGAGCAAATGCGCGACCCCAGGCCATTCCTGGCCAAAGGTGTTTTTGCACGCCAAATCGGACTCTCTGAGGAGAATACCTGCACAATCAGCTGTAGCCATTCCCAAACCCCCTAAACGTCAATTCCACTCACTTGGCACTTTTCGCTGCAACTCTTCGTACTTGGCCCATTCCTTGGCGTTAAGCTGCGGGTTCACCTGTCGGACGTGAACATTCGAGACGACCTGCACCGGCTCAACTCCTTCTCCATCACCCCTAGTCTCCTGCGACAAGTGACGCGAGGACACCTTCGCCATTGCCTCCACGAACAATGCCCGCGGCACGGAAACGAAGGCCAACTCCGTAATCTTCGGAAAGCGGTTCCCGTCTTTCTGATGCAGGACACGGTTTCGCATAGCCCAAATCGTTCTACCTGACTTGACGAGACTATCCAACCTCTGGGCGCGCTCATTCGTCGTCTCGTTGCACCGGTTGGGGTTGGTCAACGGATTGTTCTGGCCATCGTCAAAAAGTCCAGTGGTCTCGAAGTCCATGAAAATGTACGTCTCAATCTGACACATCCTTCCACTATCGTCCGCTTCTATCCGTCTTCCCCTGTCGACACTTTCAATGTTTTTTAATATTTTTGATTTAGAATCCATTTCGAAACATATTCTCTACACAAACTAGAAGAATTTTTTGAGCAAACATTCACAGTATATGGAGTCCAATTACTCTTATACCTCATTAATTTATGGTCAAAAAATATGGTATATGAATGCAATATTTAACAGAAAAGCAATATCGAGCATTTTTTTGTGTTCAATAGCTTCCGAAGTTGAATTCGAACGTTTCGTGTGGCTTAGCTGCTTCATTTTCCTTGGCCTCCTCAATTAGCATTCCACCAGCAACTGCCAATTCGACAGTTTCATCTGTTTTATTTGGATCAGTGTTCTGGGACATCACAATGCCTCCATAATTTATTGGCTTTATCGGTTTGTATGGCGAACTCTCGGGCATATTCAAGGCGCGCAGCTGAAGTCTCACAGCGCGAGTTGGATTAGAAAGATTATGAAAGGCCGGCTCCAAGAGTTCCTTTTGTCTAAAAAAAGATTTTTATAAAAGACGATTTTAAAATTCTAAGATTTACTTTTCGTCAAGTTTTTTCTCATCGCATTTTTGATTGACTGCCGGAACCTCCGCGGTTTTTTCAGTTTCATCGACCTCCATTTTTTCGTCTTCCTGTCCTTCTGAATTTAAAAAATTGAGAATATTTCAAACGAGTAT
Organism: Globodera rostochiensis; assembly: GCA_018350325.1. NCBI lineage: Eukaryota > Metazoa > Nematoda > Chromadorea > Rhabditida > Heteroderidae > Globodera > Globodera rostochiensis. The sequence continues at coordinate 91,965 of JAEVLN010000041.1, forward strand.
TTAGCCAACCAACGGCATCGTCTTTTTTCTTGTCGGAAGACAGCGGTTTTTTCTTAGTAATTGAGAGCACCGCTGTCTCCACCTTTTCCATCCCTTCTTTTCGTTTTTCTTCAATTGGTTGCGGGTATGCAAACATCGATTGTTTGGCATTACAACGGAACTCCATTTTTGGCATCTTTAATTAAATTTATTATTCATAATGAATTTATTAACGAACTCTCAAGTCCTTGTTGAGGCCAATTAGACAAGTTGGACGGAAAGCCAAAGAAATGAAATGTGTCATTGAATGCCAGTACCAGTGCTGTAAAAACACAAAAATGCCCAAAACCGCCGGCATATCGGACTGATTATTTTGATTGTGCAGCGAAAGTGTAACGTTGCGACCGCCAGCGTCCAATATTCCTTGGGCAGTGATGGCACCAAACTAACAAATAAAAGCTTAATAGCAAAACTATTACGAAAGTAACGTGCCTTAGTGATTGTGTCTTCGCCTTTTTCGCTAATCATTTTCACCAATGTTTTTCGGAAATCAACGACTTTTGGGCATGTAGACGCAGTTTGTTGGATCAGTACAAAAGAGAGCGCGACCAATGCTCCCTGTCGGACATAGTTCTCCTTGGCTTGGAGCAACGGTTCCAACAATGCAATGACCTCCTTGACATCAAAAGCGTTTTTGTGAAAACAATTCATTACTAACTTTGTATCCACTGCCAGCACATGCAATTGCCAGTGCGATTGCGGCTCCATACCGAATATGACCATTGAAATGTTCTGTCAGAAGTTCGGTATAATCCAAGCACTGCTGAGGGTCGCTAAATTAAAAATTTTAAAAAAACTAGAACAAACAAACAAACAAACTTAGACAACACAAATCCGATTGCGATGGTCGCAAAACGCTTTACTCCATTGTTTGGGTCGGATGCAACTCTGCCGAGAAGTCTTTTGATCACTGACGCATTTCCAGTACCCGTGTAAGCCAAAGCCATCTAGAAATTCCGTTCTTATGGCTGTTTAATAAAATAAAAACCATGCAAACAGCCGTTTGACGAATAATCGCCTCAGAGTGATTGTTTTCAAGTTTTCGAATCCATCTAAATTTGACATATAAACGTTTTACATAGACTATGTCTAACTCTTCGGCTTTCTCCATTGCTCCATAGGCAAGAATAGCAATTCCCGTTCGGAGTCCACGCTGAATTTTGTCGTGGTGCGTATCAAGAATGTATTGGTGCATCTCATCAAACGCCTAAATAAAATTTCCGCTTTAAGAGATGTTGATGCAAGAATTTCTTATTTCATTGAATTAAAGACAAAAAAATTCACAAAAGCACAGTCCTACCATTTGATTCATCGAGCCAGCCATGACTAATCCCATCGCGGTGCCAGCTGCTTCCCCCGATACCGCCTCGTTTTGATATAACACATCCCTCAAGTGCTCATAAACACGAATGTTGCGCGTTCCAAGTGCCGCCAACCCAAGTCCAAGACAGGCACCATGACGAACAGCACTCGTTGACGCTCGTCCAAGTTGATCCGAGAGATAGTCGATTACCGGACCTCCGTGATTGGCATGAATCAGACCTTAAGAAACTTATCATCCAACAAACAAGCCGATGGCAACCGTATGCAAACAGCGACCCCCCTTCCTTGAAGCCAAACTGGTCTTGATCTCCTTTCGGAAGATAGGGATCCAAAAGCTTCTTAGCATCCCGCTCATGTCCCTAAAACCAAAGTAAGCGTTTGGACGCTAAACATGTCTGCCTTGTGAATGAGTCCAAGAGATGCAACGGCGTTAAACTTGTTCCAATTGGTCGCCTTCGAGATCCAATCCATGTTTTCCCTAAAATTTTAATTTGAGTGTCCAATCCAAGTTTTCCCTAAAATTTGAATTAAGTGTTGTAATAGATTTTTGCCTTAAAAAATCGTCACAAGTTGTCCCGCAGTGCATCAATCCGTTAGCAATCACAACTGCGTTGTTCGTACAGTTCACACGCGAGGAATCTTTGAGCTGTTTCAATATCAGCATATCAGTGTGGTTGTTCTTTATAAGAAACTGCATGTGATGCTTAATTGTCTCCTCGCCGCCCAGAATTCGCTCAAGATTTTCCCGTTCAAGTGTTTGCGGATTTGCGTCTGCATTTTGGTCCTCGACAGGTGGGTTAACCGGGAAGAGGTGAGACTTCAGTTGTTGCAAAAATTCTTGTGGTGCGTTCTCATTTAAATCAAAAGCCAACTGATATGCCATCAATACGTTCTGAAAAAACAAACATCTGAGGTCTTCTAACACTCTCAGACCTGTGCGATAAGGCGGTTCAGAATTTCAGCCATTGACTGAGACTGTCCGAGTTTAATCAAACACTAAAAATCATAAAAGAACAAAAAACGATAGATTATGGCAATATTAACCTGCGATATGGCAAAATAATTTGGCTCCCTCTGCCCTTCCAGAAAACGATAGATCAATCCAAGCACTTGGTCTTGGAACTCGATGTTCAGATGAGATTTGTGCAATTTGTTCAGCGTGTCCATAAGAATTGTTGTTGTATTTCCGCCCTCATTTGAAACGGCCTTAACAGTCGCCTCAATCATGTCAATTCGTCGGGTGTCTAAGGCAAGTCCAACAACGAGAGAATAATCCTTCAGCTCGAGATTTTGATGGAAAATTCGATTAACCAAAACGTCAAGTCCACTGAGTTCGGTACCATGCGAAATTCGAATGTGCTTGTAGGTATCCAGAGCCTGTCTTATTATCGTGCTCACGTACTGAAACGACAAATAAACAGAATAATCCGATTCAGTAGGGGCTATAGATTAAACATGCCAATGAATCATGTCCTTTGAAATCCTCTGCATGCGGCACAAGTTGAAACTCATTGCCAGAAGCCAAAGCATATTCCAAAGCCAGATTGTACTGCTCAAGACAGTAATGAGTCTTGGAACAAAGAAGGGCAGCTTTGAAACGTCCAGAAAATTCAGCGGTAGATGCAAGCTTTTGCAAAGTGCCGATATGTCGAGCCATTTCAAACCACGTTGCCGTAATCACACTCCAGTCATCCAAATTTTCGGTGATAAAGTACTTCTCCGTGTCTGAAGTGCTACGAATTCCAAGCTTGACAAGAAATGGTGCAGCAGTTGTGTAATTGCCAGCATGGATCCGCTGCTTCCAGAATTGCATTAGATAAACATCGGCCATTGTAATCTTTTTTTACTCGAGAATCTGAAATTTAAATTTAAATTGGCCGGACGTCGGATTTTTAGGCTGCGCAACGGACTTGCTCTAATATGTACTATATGTATAAAGTCAATGAAAAATCGTTTAAAAATTGTTTTTAGTGGCATTTGCAAAAATGGTGAAACAGGAATGAAAAAACGAAAAGAAAAAGTGATGATTTTAATTCTGCTTTTATGATTCACCAAAAAATGAGTCCCAACTTGCGACTCCCAATTGGCTTTAGGGAACGGCCCAATTGAGTCTGCCAACTGAGTCTGGGCTAACTGAGTCTGGCCGACTGAGTCTGGTGCCAACTGAGTCTGTCAACTGAGTCTGGTTGGCAGGAAAAAATTTTTAAACCTAAATCTTGTGAAATAAAAAATCAAGAAACATATCCCAAAAAAAAATATCTTTCAAACAAAAAATGGTAATGGTGTCTTATATTGTTCCCCGAATTTTTTTTTTAAAATCAGTTTTATGTAATTCTGAGAAGTACTCCGGGGTTATCGAGGTCGCTGATCACGAATATGACATCAGATTTATCATTTGACATCATCCAATCTATGATTTCAACATTTATGATTTTTTGAAAAATTTCTATTTGTTATCCGTTTTCACATTAATAGGCCTAAGCCTAAGCCTAACAAACCCCAAGCCAGGGTGGCTTAGGCCTAAGCCTAACGAACCCCAAGTACCATTTTTTGGGCGACCATCAATATGCCATGCAGAATCAAAACCCTGAAAGAATAACCGATTTTCTTGCCAAAATTTCCAAAAAATTATTACATGAAGAATGGAATCAATGATTGTTTTATTTAGTTTTTGTTGTTGAATATGTTATGTTTGTTTGCTTTAATTTTTGTTTAAGAAAGTTTTATATTTTAGATTGCTTGACTTTTTATTTTACAAGATTTAAGTTTAAAAATTTTTTCCTGCCAACCAGACTCAGTTGGCCACCAGACTCAGTTGGCCAGACTCAGTCGTCCCCTACCGTTGGCTTTACGTTGAATTTTTGCACGGAAATCTTGCGGGAACAGCGAAGTTTTTGAAACCCAAAAAGCTTTTGATGCGTGAATTTGGCACAATGGATGGGGGGAATTCCGTTCGTTTTTCCGCTGTTATTGGCCATTTTCCATTATTAGATCCCCCAGGCGACCGATATTCTCGTCGAGATTTTTTGAGATTCTCGATCGACGAAATTTTTTTCAGTGATCTCGAGCTTAAAATTGTTCCCGTTTTCCGCTTATTCAATATAGATCCGCCATCCCTATTTGGCTCTACCTGCGCAGGGATTAAAAACACGCGTGGAGCGAGCCCGCGAGATGACTTCGTCGCGACATAGGTAAATCAAACATTTTCATAATAATACTTCGGGTCCGGGGTTGGGATTGGTCTAAATGGAGGTCAGATTCGGATTCTATGCCCCCGAAACCCGGCAGAAACACTTTCCGAGGGGTTTCTAACCAATGTTTAAAAATGCATCCATAAAAAATGTTCTAATCTATTCATTTTTAACTCAGATTAGACAACGCTACGATTTTTGATGTTTGCTGCGAGATCGAATCTGCGGTTGATTTGGAACCTAACAAAAAGGATACAAAAACAAAGGCATTTATTTTAATTAGATACCCGAAGCTTATAACCAAAAATTATATATATTTTATTGGTTTTCAGGTGCTTTATCCCCCGGAGTTTTCCGATGAAAATACACTTCGTTCAATAAAGCAATTTTGTTTCCCAATGAGTAGTAACTTGAGGTATATTCGAATTGGAATTGGAAAATAGGGAATGAATTTGTGATTGGCATAAGTGAGACTGAATTTCGTTTGAGGTTTTTTTTGCTTTAGGCATGACCTTTTGATAATGGCCTGAACTCTAATTTGTTTAAATTCTGACTGGGTCCAAACAAGTTCAGCTCTTAGTGCATTAAGAAGGGCATGGTTAAGGGCTTGCGCTCTCTCGTCATTTTTCTTTTTAAGGAGTGAAAATGAAGCCGTCCAACTCTTTACATTTGTCTTAACCGATGCGCAATCGCTGCACTCTTTCGGGTTTTGCAGATACACTCCGCGTACAAATTCATGTTTTTGCATCTTGAGGTAATTGTTGATTCATTTAACGTAATTTGATTGTTCAGTGGGTTTCTTTGGGTCAATTTTTTCTACAAACTTCTAAACACCATTTCGTGTGTCTTCAATAATGGAAACGTAAGAATTAAATTAATCTTTTGCGTCAACTTTTTATTCATAGTCAAACGATGTCGAATTGTTGCTGACCAATGCATACCATCTGGATATTCCTGAACCTGGTGCCAAATTGCAATTGAATGCTTGTTCCGAGATCGGTGTTTGTACTTTTTAATCTTCGTCTGCGATATGAAACAAAATTAAGAGATTTTCTGAACGAATTCCCGACTCATCACGACTACCAACGCTGAGGGAAGACAAATTTTTGCTCGAATTTTTTAACGCTGTCAATGAGAAGCAAATGATACATCTTTACGCATCGTATTTACTACACCTTCTTTTTATTATAAATAAATTCATTTCTTTTAGGTTACTCAAGGAAAGGAGGATCATTTTCACAGCTACAAAACTCAGCCAACTTTCAGCTTGCGTTTTTAGCATTTCCAAGTTGTTTTACCCATTCAATTGGTAAGTTTTTGAGAATAAATTGCCTCAGCCCCCCCCCCCAAGACTCGAACGCAGTGTTTTTGGGTGATCTTAAAGTTGACAGGTCCCACAAAAAAAAGGCAATTATCTTGTTTGTGGGACTTGTAAACTTTAAGAGATAATGGTTTTGGCCAATTTCGAGTCTGGGGCCTATGAAGGAAATTTAGCATTGTTTGCCTGTTTCGTCTAAACGAACAAATTTTTATTAATTCAGGCAAAATTTGTTTATTCCGATTCTGCCTTATGGTTTGACTGATATGCTAATGTGAGTGGGTCTTTTTGAATTCTATTTTTTAATTGTTTAGGGCTCCGATGCCATATTTAATCGGTGTTCCAAAGGAAACATTTCGAGGACAAAATAAAACAGAACTTGGTGATGTTGTTCTAATGGACATGGATGAGAAAATTATGACTTCTCCATACGATGACAAACTGCCGTTGGATGCGTACAATTTTTTACGAACTCGTCTGAAGTTCTCCAGCGATGTTTTTCTTTCTGATTCGTTGTCAAGGGCATTTATGCAGACGAATGTATTAATATTCGGCAACTACATTTCCGGATTTGTCATCGGTGCGTTGATTCCTTTTTGGATTTTTCATAGTTTTATTGCCTTCGATAGATTCGCGAGGCACCTACAGCTGGGACAGGAAGTTATTTGTCGACAAGCAGCGTTCGGGTCTTCGGCCGTTTCTGTCATCCTTAATTGGAAAAGATGGAGTGCAGTATTTCGAGAGGTTTATTGAAGAACGACTGTCCGAATTGAATGGGAGCAAACCTCTCATTGATGAATTTGAAAGGGAGGCTCAAGCTATGGGAGTTCGAGGGCAATTGGACAAAAACAGCGTTGTCATGGTAAGCTTATTTAAGCACACTGATGTATCTCACTGTATAAATCAAGACAACGGATGTGCTGCAACAGGCCGTTTCTTCTGTAATTTAGCCAGATTTAAATATTTATTTATAATTTTTTTTTCAAGGTTAAGGAGAATGCAAATGACGTAATCGGAGCTTTAAAAGAGCAAATCCATTCGTTATCAGTGAGTTAGCATTTAACGGCAAGAATCCTTTGTATACAGGTCAGAAACAAGTTGAATCCTAAGCCCAGACGAGAGAAGGGAGAGGAGCCCAACACTTCCGCTAGCAATAAGATGAGGAGACCGAGCTCATCTGTTGCTCGTTCGAGGTCGAAATGCAAGCACAGATTAGACCCTCTGACGGTCGACACTTCTCAGTTTGACTTGGATAAACTGTCGCACCCATCCAAAACTCGTTCTGTTTCCCCTCCATCAATAGAAAGTTCCCACTCCGTCGGTGATCTCATTGACTTGTCCGATGCTTCTCAAAATAATCCACCTATTACAAGCAACATCTATTCTAGTCCAAATCTTCATCAATTTGATCCTCTGCCTCTAAAGGCTGACCATAATTCTATTGGTAAATCGTCATCTTCTACTTCTTCCGCTTTAAATCTCACAACAACAACATCCGTTGTAAACAATCGCAGAGGCAACTGGGAAACTTTTGAATAAAATTTTGATAGTTGTCTTAAATCTTAATTCATGGAATAGTTGTTGACCAATAAGGGAACATAATTTTTTAAAGATCGGTAGCTTTTTTTCGTGCATTAAATGATATAGCATAGTGTTTAGAAAGTTAGCAGAAATCTGGCCGTTAAAAAAATTCCATCGTTCGAACTTCGAAGTGCGACCTCGATTTCGAAGGAAAAGGGTGAGAGAGAACGCCAAAAGAAGAGAACGGTTAGAGAAAGAAAGGAAAAAGCGATATATAGTGCATGGTTCTTCTTTGCATCCAGTGGAGTGGTGGCGCTTATCTTAGAGATCCAAATAGTTGATGTGTAGCACCTTTACAAAGTTCGAAGTTTTTTAACTCTTCTAAAATTAAACAAAAAAACAATATTGACTAGAGATTGGACTTAAGGACCGATCGAGATCACTGAAAAATCGCTAAAAATTCGTCGATCGAGATACCAATTCAAGTGTTCAGCGGCTTTCTCGATTCTTTCCTTCCGAATCCAACCAGCAATTCATTAGACCAAGAATGAATATATTAGATGTGGTAGGGCGAATGAGTGCTTTCTTCGTCTTCGCGGCTCCTCTCCCTATTAGCATCGCATCTGTTTGTTGCGGGAGGAAACCTCCCAATCCCATTGACTATCGTACGCTTGGCTAGCCAGAGGCAGAGAGAGACATGGACACACGCCATAGGAAGGATGAATGAATGAATTCAATGATGAAAGAAGGAAATGGTAGTCGCATTGCAGTAGGGAAGGTGGTGACAAAACCCCGATTCCCTTGGGTTATATAGTATTTGTCAGCGAGAAAGTGTATGCGGGCGGACGGTGGATGGATGGATGGAATTAATTACATGAATTTGCAAAAATTAACTAAATATTCTTTGTCAGTTCTTTCCTTGATGACGTACGCAAAGAAAGGATAACCTGCTATGGGTGAATGAAGCGACTTGATTATTATGTGGATTATTGCTCTTTTCTGGGCTCTTTCATTATCAAATTTGGTTCATCCAGGTTTCTTTCTTTCATTGGTTGCAAGCTGATAACTTTCACATTGACAGGTTCGCCACCAACAATATCTGAACATCCTCTCGATATTTTGGTTGTGAAAGACGATCCAGCAACGCTGAGGTTTCCAACTCCAATTAGCTTCTTTTTTCAGCTTTTCATATGCTGATACGAATTATTTCAAGGTGTGGTGTGACCGGAAGTGACGTTGAAATAAATTGGTACAAAGACTCGGAACCGGTCCGTGTTGGCAATGGACATCGATTGCTTCTTCCGAATGGTTCTTTGTTTCTGCTAAAAGTCAACAACGGTACAATTTCTGGCCTTTTTTGTCTAAACTAAATTTTTCCAGGCGGCACGGATTCCGATGCTGGAGTGTATTATTGCGTTGCACAAAATAAATTTGGAGAAGTTCGTTCACAGGAAGCCAATCTGCGAGTTGCGATGCTTCGTGATGACTTTAGGTTAAATCCGCACGCCGTTCAGGTTTTTAAATTTAATTTAAACCAAAAAAAAAAACTATTGTAAAAGACCCTCACTGGCAATCGTGTGAGTCTCGAGTGCACGCCGCCAAAAGGAATTCCAGAACCATTGTTAACATGGAGGAAAGATGACCGAGAGTTGAACATGCATGAAGATAAAAAGTACCATCAAAGCCCAGATGGCACGCTTGTCGTCGAAAATGTCCTTAAAAACAATTGGTTGCACGTTAAATACAAAAGAAATTTTAGGCACAACGCGCTGATGCGGGCTTTTATCAGTGTGTCGCAGAGAATTTGGTAAAAAATATTTCTGGATTTAATTCACATGCTTTTATTTACTGTTGAAGGTCGGTGTACGTGTTTCAAAGCCAGCCAAACTTTCGGTTTTTGATAAACCAATCTTTTTGGTAGTGATTTAATATGCGTAATTAATTCGGCGGGATCCGTGAAATTTGTGTTTAAGGCTGAGCCCAAAAATGTGGTAGCGGAGCTGAATTCATCGGCACATTTTGATTGTCGCGTTGTTGGCGAAGTATTTTTTTATTGGATCAGAATGATAATCATTTTATGGGATTTAGCCCATGCCGAGCATTTCGTGGAAAAAACTGAACGGACAAATGCCATTGGGGCGCGCTTATGTGGCCAAAGACAGAGGAGGACTTAAAATTGATAAGTTAGTGTGTATTTTTGCTCAATGAACGTAACTGTTGTTAGAATTCAACTGGAGGATGCGGGGGAGTATGTTTGCCATGCCAAGAATTCCGTGGGAACTATTGAATCCAGTGCCAAATTACTTGTCAACGCTCCTCCAATATTCACAAAAATGCCACAAAATTTGCGGTTAAACCAGGGCAGAACAGCTGTGTTTGAATGTGAGGCTATTGGGCAGCCTGCGCCAGGCATATTTTGGAGCAAAGAAGGGGATCAGGTGAATTCGGAAATATTTCATTTTTGCCAATTTTCTTTTCCTTTCAGCTCTTTACTTTTTTTTCTGGCCTCGTCTCCTTCGATGGTCGAATTCAAGTTACCACGGAAGGTCGTCTGATAATTGACAACATCCGGCAATTAGACCAGGGAAATTATGTTTGCGCTGCCGTAAACTCTGCTGGTTCAACACTGGCGAAGGCGTCTCTAGGAATTATAAATGACGGTTCGGGTTTAATTAGATAAAAGGCTAACATTAATTTTAACTATTTCTTTTGGTTTGGTCATATTTATGTAGTTATAGGACCCTTTTACGATTATTTTTGTGTGTTGTGCATTTATTGCGTTGTCGATTATAAACGAATTAGGTCTTTTATGCAAAAGGATAGCCTAATTCAGACGACGTCGGGTTTGAGATTGTTGTGATTCGGGAACGAAAACCCCGCAAATTCCCAAAATGTTTTGATAACGGTTTTCTAACATCTTTAATTCTGCCCGGGTCATGCCATTGTGTGATAGTCTCAAAATATTGATGCTAAATGAAAAAGCGATAAAACTCCGTTTTAGATGGTCTTTCAAAACATTTTCGGCCAACTCATACAGCTGCAGATTCCTTTTTTAATGAGGTTTTGTTGCTGGCTTACTTCCATAACCGTTGTCCTTCCTTTTGTCCTTCATTCTTTGCTCGTCCGTTGTCTTTTCATATACCGCCCATTGTGAAGCGAAATTTGAGCCAAATCTATTCTCGTTCAATTCTAAATTCTTTTTCCGAACGGTAATCCGGTCACAATCTGTTGACTTCCTTTTTGACAAGAGAATAACGATTTTCATAAAGGTTTCATCTGAATTGTAAGCCATTCTCTATTCAGGCAGAATAACGTTAAAAATATTTTGTTTTTTCTTTGACCTTTGAGAAATAGGCAAAATATATTTTTAGTAATATTGATTTTGTTATTGTTTCTAATCTTGCAATCTGACTTCTTTTATATGTAAATCTCCAATATATTTTTCTTTCCGTTGTTTACACACTTTTCCCATTTAAAGACAAACGCAAATAATGGCCAGGATAATTATTTTTACTCTGTTCTTATACTTTTTTAAGATTATATGTTTCACTTTTTGTGCAAATCTAAGCATTTTTGTTTTGTCTATTACGTCCAAGACAATTTTTGGCAATTTTAAATTGAATGTAAATTCAGTGGTGAATTTTTACATAAATAGCGTCTAAACGCCCAATCAAACTCATTGTGCCTTTTGTACCACTGCCGTCACATCAATCAAACCGGACAGAACCACAAATGGGAGGAGAACAGCAGAGAATTTTTGTTGCCTAAATTCTCCATTCGATGTTAATCCTCTCTCTGTGCTGGTCCACCGACCCGTCCCTTGATGAATGTGGCGGGGCGAAGGAAAGGCATGCAAAATGGTCATGGGCGACCGGGGATGGTCGACGAATGACCAAAAGGGGTGGGAGGCTTGTGGGAGGGGAGATCATCTCTAGAGTGGGGATAAATTTCCACTCCACTCATCAGCCTCATCTCTCCCCTCACTGAGCCCTTCTTGCAAGAATGTAATTTACTCGGGGAGGTCTTTTGACTCACTTTGAAGTGAATGCCAAAACAAACTCCCATCTTAATCATTTCATCCGTTTACTGTCAGCTGTCTAAAAACAGTCATTTAGCATTTAATATAAATAATTCACGCATGCTTGTTGAATTGATTAACTCGAAACCTAAATGGTTTTTGGCCAGATATTGAATTTAACCACAACATTAACATTCTCCTGTTTTCATCACCCTCAGAATTGTGCTAATGGAAGTAAATGCTAACCCTATTTTGATATACATACAGTCAGGTGCGAAATATTGCAGAAATCTGCACTTTCACTTCATAAATTACGATTGCCTAAAACGAATTTTAAACAAAATTCATCAAAACACTAATACCACTCAAAAAACTCATAAAGCTTACTTCCTGAGGTGTTTTGTAGAAGGGTTATTTGACGGGCATAGAGTTGTTTTTGCAGAAAGTCTTCCATGCCCTGGGGTCGGGGTTCCCGATTTACCCCTTTTCTCAGTGTTTGTGGTCCTCAGTTGGATCAACTTTGAGTCATTATTACCTTAGTGATCAGCACGAAAGTTATTCTTTTACGTGGTTTTTTGTTGTTTTTTTAATGTGTCCGTTTTGCTGCGGTTCTTATGCACCGCAAAAAAAAAGATGTGTTTTATGCAATATGTTTTATGAAGTGAAAGTGTGGAATGGTTTCCTTTCTTGATGCATTTTTAGCTTATCGATGGGGTTTATCTTTGGAAAATAAGTGCAATGAGTTTGTTTAAATCTTTTTATTTTAACGATTGGCTGCAAACTTTCACATCTGACTGCAATACAATATAATACATAAATCGTTAAACAATTTGACGATATGTTTTAGCCAGCACCACGTATCCGCCGCCAATTATCCAGTATGGGCACCAGAACCAGACGCTTATGTTCAGTGACATGGCTATTTTGCCGTGTCAAGCGACTGGGCGAGTGCCTGTCCGGACAGTTTGGCTGAGGGATGGGAAAGAGTTAGGACTGGATGAAATACAACACAAAGGGAGGTACAGACAGTTGCCGGTGGGCACTCTGCAAATAACGGATTTGAAGTGAACTCCTTTCTTTTGTGGGGTGTAATTTTGTCTTCAATTAAAGGAAGGAAGACAGCGGCGTGTACACTTGCAGGGTAAGCAACGAGGATGGAGAGGCGACTTGGACTGCTTCTTTGGTCGCGGAAGGACATACCAACCAAGCGACCGTCTTCCATAGAATGCCCGACGCAGCTGCTCTCCCTTCATCACCCGGACAGCCCAAAGTGCTGAATGTGACCGAAAACAGCATTGATTTGGAGTGGACAATTCCTGAACGGCATGGCTCGTCTTCAATCATCGGCTATCTTTTGCAGTACTGGAGTCCGGAATTGGGAGAGGTAGCCGTTGAAATAATATAACAATTCTTAAACTATTGGTTTTTCTGTTTAGTCATGGCGAAATGTTTTGGATGTTGTGACAAAAACTCGATTTTGCGTGAATGATCTTCAATCTGCGCATTCCTATGTTTTTGTTGTCCGAGCTGAGAACTCCAAGGGCATTGGACTTCCTTCGTCGATGAGCGAAATTATTGAGACGAAAAAACTGGCCGAATGGGAGGAGACCAATGGTCGGAGCCAACGGATGAACCGTCTTTTGGATTTGGAGACGGCACGTCAAAGGCTTGCTTCAGAACAGCTTGTAAAACTGTTGGAAGTACGTGCACTAAATGCAACGGCCGTTTTGTTGGGATGGAAACGGCAAAGGAATGTAAATTGCATAATTTATTAAATAAATAAGTAAACAATTACTTGAAAATGCAGGAACCTCTTGTGCAGGGTTACTACATAAAATGGCGGGGCCCGCCCCTTGCACATGACCATAGCTGGGTCAATGTTACCAATCCCGAGACAGACCATGTGATAATCAACGGGCTGAGGCCGTTCAACAACTACGAGTTTTTTGTGATCCCTTACCACCAAACAGTCCAAGGGATGCCGTCAAATTCTCTTGACGGAACCACAGCGGAATCCCGTAATAAGACTTTCATCTAAATGACCAAAAAACTAACAATTTTATTCCCTTCAAAGCTCCCAGTATGCCCCCATCGGATGTTCGGCTGAGAATGCTCAATATCACCTCACTTCGAGTTTCGTGGCGTCCTCCCCCAGCGGACGCAATTAATGGAATCCTTAAGGGCTTTATAATAAACATCAAAAGGCAAGTGCACTTTTGTTTAGTCTTTATCATTACCTATTTTGTTCTTTTCTAACAAATAAGAGATTCAGTAATCATTCATCCGTCGAGGATCGAAACATTACAACAAATGAACGGGCAACGAGTGTCACACTTTACCGTCTTATTCCCAATGCCAGTTATGCAATAAGAGTTGCGGCCCGTACAAATGCTGGAGTGGGGAGCTTTTACATTGGCGAACCGGTTGTGATGAGTAAGGAAATTGTTTTTATCAAATTTTATTGCTTTGTGTAGCCGAAGAAACGCTGCATCGACACATACGCCTTTTCGAACGTTCTGACTATGTGTGGTATCGGCAGCCGTGGAGTGTATTGATGTGCGGAATTGTGCTCTGGTGTTTGCTCCTTTTGTTGATGGTCATTTTTTGGTATCGCTGTTGTCATCAGAGAGGGCGAAGGACGGCAGAGGCGAAAGAAAGAGAATTTATCAAAATCAGAGATGGAAGTGTGGCGAACAGCACGGCGATCATCGGCGGAGACGTGCGAAACGCTTTTTGGGTGCCGCACGAGCAGTTCAATGGCGGAACTGTGGAGACGTCCAGTGGAACCTTGGCCAGAGTGGGGGGACACCAACAGCAACATCCGGGATATTACCAATCGACAAACTATCCGACCGATCATGTTGTTATCCCAACTGATGACACTGTTAACGGTCAACACCAAATTGCACTTTCGAACGAAATGTTCAGCAACGGAATTCCCATGATCAACCGTGCCCAATGTTCCACTACTACCCTCCAGAGGCATGATGGTGTAGATAGCTCTTCTCCTCACTATCATTATGCTCATTTACCGCTATACTCCGAACAGCACAGTTCGCTTTCGACATTCCTTCAGCAACGCCCTAATCCGGAGCTTTATGATGGTATGCATTTTTGGTAGGTATTAATTAAACTGATTCCAATGTAGATCCAAGTCCATATGCAACAACCACACTGGTCTCGCCCTCTGGAGCAGTTACGCAAACACTTCGCCCTGTTGGGCGTTCAAAAAAAGGACCTTCACTGCCTTTGAAGCCAGTGCCAAAAGAACCACCAAAGAATTTTTTATCCTCAGCGGCGGTGATGCATTTGACAACTAACAACAACAGTCAACGAAAGAGTGGAAATTTTGAAGTTGTGGAACAACAGCCGAACAGCAGCAGCTGCGGGGCGTTGTTGGAACTCAACAGAGAGTGGAAGAGACAGCGCATCACCGCCGAGGAACAGAGAAAGCGAGAAGTACAGCAGAGAAGGAAAGGGAGCGCACAACAGAAGGAAAGTGCACACGGAAAAGATAAGGAACAAAATCAATCGTTTGGGACGACTGGAAGGGGTGCGAGGGTTGGTGGGAGACGGAGTGGTCGAAGCAACAGCGCTAACACATCACAGAAGCATTCATCCGCGTTTTGTTCACTCAGAAGAATCTCTCAAAAGGAGAACGGATGTCGACAAAATCAGCAAGAGAGTCCGCAGACTGACATTTCCTATTTGCAATCGTCAGATGGCACCAATGGTTCAAGCAGCAATAACAATAGAAGTCACCAGGCCAGTCGGCAGGTGCAATGTGACGATGATGATAATGCTCCGGAATATGATCCGGTTATGACGGACTCAATGAACCAGATTGTGCACGATGAAATTGACATGAGGAGGAGAAAAGGTCTTCTTGCTTTCACATTAAACCTCCAAATCACTTGCTTTCACATTAAACCTCCAAATCTAAGCTTCTTTCTTTGATTTGCAGGTCGCGAAAAGACAAATCGAAACGTGCACAACAGAGTCAGTGTGATTGAGGATGAAGGGCAAGAAGAGAGGGATCCGTTGATGGAAGACGATGTTTTCGACGGTGACGAGGACGACGAATTGGACGCGGATGGGGAATTGAGCGGAAATGAACACAACGGGAAAGACCGGAAGGCAAAGAGAATGTTTGAGCGAGTGGATAAATGCGACGAAGGGTGCAATACTAAGGAACACTACTACGGGTTTTCCCCCGCTCTAAACAGGCCTAGTCGGCAACCAATGATGGGCATTAATGTTAGCACTTTGTCGGGTAAGCAACAATTTCAATCTGTCACAATTGCATTCTACTAGTAAATAAATTTTAGTTGGTGCAGATCGAGGTACAACAACTCTTCCACTCGATCGTTGAGTCATCGCTTCCATTCAACGCCCACAAACCAACATTCTTCCATCAAAATGATCTCAACCAAAAAATGTCTTTTTGTACAGTATTTACGCCCATCATTTGCCATTTAATGCTAACATTTACTTCACTCAAATTCAAAACGAATTCTCTTTCTTTCATATTTTATTTTTTGTATTTGTTTGTTCTGTTTTTAAGCGTTCCCCGCCTTTTCCTTACTGCCGCCGCACATCGAATTCGCTTTGATGATTCATTTCCATTTACCCTTTTCCTATTTTCTTTCATTCAGCCAATCGTTCAAATTCGCTTCAAATTGCAATTTTGGACAAAGCAATTTTTGTTCTGCCTCCAATTGTCTCTCAGTCAATAGAACTAATTTTATTTATTGTTTTTAAATCATCTTTTTAACAAACATTGTTTGTTATCTCTCAACTCTTGCAAAATATGTATAAAAAAAACCCATTTTTATAGCCGCATTTTGCACAGTCATTTTCTATCAACCATCTTTTTTGATCTTGCTTGCAATTATACCAAAAATTCCGTTTATAACAAATTTATTGTCATTTTTAAATACAATTCCTAACATTGAAAAAATGAATGCTAAATTTTACAAATAAGAGTTATTACTCCATTATTCATACATATGCAATTTCTGACAATACCAAAACAAATGATTTTTCGCTGAAGATGGAGGGGGTGAGGGAGAATTTGTCAACTGATCATCGTTTGCATGGGTTTGAGCCCAGTCGGATGAACGGCGGGGCACATGACCAACAGGTGGACGCTGAACAGCCCCAAAACCGATCAGAGAATCGAAGGGAAAGTCTCGAGGAAAGGAGAAGGAAAGCAGCGGAAGGGATGGAGGGAGGGGAAGTGATCGATGGGATCCCGGCCGACTTTGGTCCTTACAGTCGGCGTCACGTTAGGGTGGGTTCTGATTTTGGTGTTTGGCTGTTGTTTTTGGGTTACAATGAATTACGTGGACAGCGAAAAGAAATGAATGGAATGAATCATCATTGGCGCCAGGCGAATATCCAGAAAAAATTTTCGGGGGGGGGGGCTTAAGAAGTCCTTTTTAGGCATGCATTTTTCCCGTTTTATTTTTGTTAAGCAATTTCCCCAGAAAAATATTCGATTTAGAGGTGGTTTTCCGTTTTTACTCTATTTTTGTTAAGAAATTTTTAAAAATGCACTTTTTTTTATGCGAATTCTGCTTACTTTTGAGGGGGGGGGGGGGTCGGCGCTGCCAAATTTTTTGATTTTTGATGGCAATTTGTTAAGAAAATTGGCCAAAATTGTAAAGGTGCAAAACAAAAGGGTCATTTTCCGCCAAGCGATTATAATTTTCTACTCTTAAGCCCGAGGATATTTTGTGGTGGCTTTGTCTTTTCTTCACTTTTGCCTATTTCGATTTGCCGGCTGTGCTGATTTGTCATAATCAAATTGACCGGTGCCAATAAAATGTCCGACTGATTGTTTTGGTTTTGTTCCTTGGCAGACAGTTTCTGAAGATGGCCTTCGTTTGCGCCATTTGTCTGCCTTTTCTGCTCTTCACTTATCCCTTGGCAAAAATGCCGAATCGGACGCACGCTCCCGCACTTTTCCGAGTTTTTCAACTTTTGTCTATCTTTTGCTTCTTCGGCAACGCCTTTTTGTGAGTTTAACATAACAAAAAAAGGATCCTCATTTTAATATCAATAAAAATAATTGGTTTTGCTTATTAGCCAATGATATTTTATGCTTTTGCCAGTTTTTGCCTTGCGACTTGGAAAGTATTCGGAGTTTGGGCCGTTTTCATCGCCGGGGTTACTTCAATGTCCTTTTTGGCTATAATTGCCGTCGTTTAATGATGTAAAGGTATACTTTAGCAAGTATTTTAATGTCAAATTTCCTGCAAGATTTTAGAAGTGACTTGAAATACCTGCTGATGTTGATCTACGCTTTTGCCGTTGCGTTGGCTACAGCGTTGTGATTTGTGTCCGGCCTGGTATAGTTCGTGATGAGTGCTAATTTGGATTTGTTTTTATTCAACTCGTTCAAAAAGATCGTCAATTAGATGCCGAGATGAAGCTCAGCAACACCCAAGCCAAGCCAAATTTGACGCGCAGACGTTTTGAACAGCGCGTAAAATTTTTGCGGATTTCTAACAGAAACTTATGTTGGATTTCTTTTTGTGGAATGTTCAGAGGATGGACGAGGCAAACCGTGGATTTGATTGTTTTGGGTGACGAAAGCGAATGTAAATTGAGAATCAATGTTAGAATTGATTTTTGCGTCGGTGTTCATAAATATTTGCCAGTTAATCATCGTATTGTTTAGGAATTTTGAGAATTTCATAAACTTAAATTGGAAGTGTTTGGTGTTGGGGAGGGTTTATACCTTCGACAGTGTGTTGTAGGATTATTGGCCTTTCTGTCTCTTCCCCCTTCCGCCCTCGGCCATAAATCCCTTTGCTCGTCCCATCCCTCGCGACACTCAAACGGCGATGACACCCCTCCCCCCCCCCATCCACGTAATATTGTCGGCTTCCCCCCCCCCCATTTGTCCTTATCATAAATATTTTATGATGAGGCCATTATTCCCCTCCAAAAACTTTTGATTGTTGCGCAGAAAAATAAATAAATGCATTTTTTGCAATACATTTTTGCGGATGACGACGGATCACTTTACAGCGAATGGGTGCGAGTTAATTGAATCGCTCATTTCGGTCCCCCCCCCCCACATTTTGTGGTTCGTCCTCTCATGTTTTTCGTGAATTATGCACATTCCTGCGGTGTATCTTTCTGAATGGGTCGGGTCGCTTCCCCCCCCCCCCCCTCCTTTTGTTATTATTTGTCCCAAGTTTCGTCCCGACGACCATCTTCTTTTCTTCCTCCATCCATCGTTTCCCATTTCTGCTGTTACCCCCCCCCCCCCCTCCCCCCTTTTTGCTCCTCATCTCCCAAATGTCCAATTCGTACCTCTTTTGTTTGAATTGGGTGCAACTCCTCCCATTCTCAACCATCGCCTTCCCTTCTTCCAAAATTATGGATCCGTTTTGGTTGCCGAATTGGGTGAGACATTTCCCTCTCGTCCCCCCCCCCCCCGCCTTCTTTCGCTTACCTGTTTTAGCCCCCCCCCCCCCCCCCCCGATTTTTTCTTCGCTGAATTATGTCTAAAACCCCATACCACCGCTCAGATCTCCGCAACAAAAACTCAATCTCTCCTCTCCCATCACATTCCCCCCCCCCCTTGGTGTGCCCTTTCACTTCCAATGGGTGGAGGAGGGGGGGGGGCATGGGCATGGAAGTGGACGATGATGAACGCGTTGTTGTTCATCTTCAATCTCACCCATTCGATAACACTTCTCTGTCGGTGAAAGAGAAAGTTCAGCTGAAATAAGAGCAATGGTTGGGAGGAGCGACCGGGCAGCGGAACGGCCGACCGCGACTAGCGGGGAATGGGCGCCGATTATTGCGCGAAATGGGGTGGGGGAGAGACGGATAAATGGGGGGAAGGGGGCGGGGAGGGGAGGGCGGGGGGGAGGGGAGGGGGGGGGAGGGGTAAGGATCATCATCAGAGCAGAGGCAGTGGAGGATGTAAACTACACAAAAGCCTGAAAAACATAAATCCCATGCAATAAGGTCATTCGTCCCCTTGGCAGTTTGCCTGAACTGAATGATTCGAATTTCGACCCCCCCCCTCCGTGCCCGAATCAACTCGTCCATCGCCAATTCGATTTAATGTCGTCATTCACTTTTCATCGATGATTAGGCGACTATCATTGTATGCGCGATAGCTCTTTTATGCAGCTGATTTTGCTGAGTTCTGAAGGGGTTGGAATGAATGGAAGGGTTGGGACTCGGAGTTGGCGATTTGTCCCCCCCCCCCCCCCCCTCCCGTGTCGTGTTTGCCGACTTCCTTCATCATCCACCTCCCCCCTTCCCACCCATTCTCCCCCTCCCAGTTATTCTTCCCCAAATTTTGTTTGCCCCCCCCCCCATTTACAATACAAACCCTCCCTCGCCCTCTCTCCCTTCTCGGATCCCGAGCGTTGCGTCGTGACACCCCTCCCCCAATTCTCGCATTTGCCCACCTGTTTTGTTGCGTTATATTGCCATGTCCAATTGGGATCTTTTTGATCGATGTGATTCATTTTCTTCTTCATCCCAACCAAACCTTTTTTCACTAAATCCTCTAACGTTCCTTTTATTGGCCCTTTTAAGCCCTGTCAAACGAATGCCCGGACTTCCCCCGCCCGCATTTAGCTTTTACATCATTCCCCAGCTAACCTGTGTAGCAAGGTTATTGCAACTTATCTTATAAATGCTTCCTGATTTTGATCAATATCAAACTCCCCTTCCTCCGACGTCTTCTCTCCATGTTCCACGTTGGACACGTCCTCCCCCCCCCTTGCCTTTTTCTGCGATTAACTGTCTTCCCCCCCCCCTCCCCATTCCCCCCCATCCCATCATTAGCATTGCCATCACCATTTGTTATCTCTCCCTTATTATTTTGTTCAATTTATTTTCCCTTTTCCAATTTTATGCATTGATAAAGTAACTGACATTCGCCCAAAATCCCTTCCGCCCTTCCAATCTCAGAACCTTTCGGATGGTTCTGCGTTTTCCCATTGCATTACCCATCCCCTCCCATTGTTGGACTCATCTTACTTTAGCGTAATTCAATTATTGCCAGGCTGTTGGGTGAATTACATGGAATTGATATTATGGGAGGGGAAAACGGGGGGGGGCATTTGCGGTGGGGAGGATTGATGGAGAGCGAAGAAGCATCCAACAAATCAGCCAATTAATCCATCCATCGCTTATCTTCTCGTCCATTTTGCGGCACGGAAAGTGATTCAAAGAATGGCAGCCGATCCTTCCACGTTTTGCTGGAATGGTTGAGTAATTAGCCGTTCGGTGGTTTCTTCCTCCTCAATTATCCATTTATTCGCGTGGAATATTCGCATTTGTCCAAAAATATATTGAAATTGTTCTTGGGGGTTTTTCTTTGCCTTCCCCCATTTGTTGAAGTGATTAAAACAGACGGAAAGTGAGAGAAATTGCGGGTCGGTGGCAGTCAAAGGTATTGGGGGAGGGGGTGGGCGACCTTTGAAATCTTTCCGATCCTTTCATTTCCCGAGGGTTTTTCTTTTTCTCTTCCGTGTCAATGCGTTGTTTCTCGCACATCGATCGCCCCTCGGGGGTTCGGCTGTATTAGCCCGCCATTCTTCCGCTCTCGCTCTCGCTGTTGGATGTTTCTGTTTAATCTCGAGATCAGCGGGTAATTATCCTTCCCGCCCGTTGCTATTCGTTAACCTACCAATTATCCCCCCCCACCCTTCCCCGTTTCTCCTCGCGTTATTCTCCCCCACAACATTAACTCACAGCTAATCCCTTTTGATTGTGCCCTCCTTTATACACAAAACACTGATTCAACATTCCCCCCAGGGGACGCGCACCTTTTGCCATCCGTTGAAGTTGATCCCGACTTTCCCTTTAGACTGGAACACTGCCCGATGCCGTTGCCAACCTTTTGGCTTTTCTGACCCTCTGATCGCCTTTTGGTCCCTTCCCGTCCCCTCATCGCCTCTCCCACCCAACGCCGTCCCCGCCGCTTATGCGAGCAGCGCTATGCTCTCAGGGGAGAGAAAGGAGCAGCGTTATGCAAACACTTCGCTTCTACACCCGGAGAGTGTTCGGTTTGGTCTGTGCAGTGTTCTTCCTTTTCCTCGTTCTGATGGCCTCCCGAAAGGACGTTTCGGTCCCTCGACCCGCCGACTTTCTCTCATCCGGACCCGAAATCCCGAACGATTACAGGGCAAGACAAGGTGCTATTTAGTCGGGCATTTTGTTCCCGCAGTCTTTGGCTTTCAGATTGGCGTGGATTCCACGCCCGCACTCACAATTTCGATGCCAATGCTTTGAGAAGGCCTCCCGGCGAGCAGCTGCCGTTCCAACCCCAACCGCCGCCCGTGTCGAATTCGGGGCCGGTGAAGTACACCGATTTGAGTGAGTTGGGCGGTTCAATTTCATACACAAATTAAAGTTGAAGAAGTTTTGAAAAATAAGGTCAAATTATTGAGAATAAATAAACTACGAAATTTGTAGACATTGGCCGGAACATCGACCAAGAATTGGTGGACAGAATAAAGGCCCATTTGAGACGTTCTCCAATTGTCAATAGGGGGCCTGAATGTCGGAAGAACGTCACTCTGGCGGAATATTGGATGGAAACTCAAGGGTTTGTCTGAGTTGGGTCACCACCAGAATCACAAACAGAATCATCCGCAATTTGCAGAAGGGTGGTGCCCAAGCAGGACAGTTGGGAACGGTTCTACGCTCAAATCGGAAGCTGTGACTTGTACAGAGAGGAGGCAATGATCGATGCGCTGTTGGCCGACTTGAACAAGCTGGAGATCAAACACACCGCCATTATGGAGGGCGGCACGCAGGTAAATGAAGTCTTTGCTTCAAAGCGCCGACCAACGAACGGAAAAGCATTTATTTTAGGGGGGGGGGAATTGTAGATCATCCTGAAATAGAGCTATTTGGCTCACTGATTTATAATAAACGACTTTTGCTGATTTCCAGGTGAAGCTGATCCTCACCTTCGACAACGACAAACAGGCGGTGTTCAAGCCGATGAGGTCGGGCTGAATGAATGAATGGGTCGGGTCGGAAACTGTTCTGTCTGGACTTAAGATTCGGGAGGGACTACGAAACAGACCCCAATCACTTTTATTTCGGCGATTTTGAACGGCACACTGCGGAGATCGCAACCTTCCACTTGGACAGGTCCTTTTTTGCTTTATCTTCCGTTATGCTTTACCTTCTTCAGAATTCTCGGTTATCGGCGCGCTGTTCCAACCGTCGGACGCGTGGTGAATATGACCAGCGAATTGATGGAAAATGCGGAGAGACGCCTTCGGAAGACCTTTTTTGTGTCCCCAGGCATTTTGCCTCCGGCATTATTCCTAAAAGTTTTGCCTTTAGCAAAGAATCGCTGTTTTGTCAGTAAATGCGACTATTACTGTGACACAACTCACGCAATTTGCGGGGCTCCCGAGCTAAAGGAAGGGTCCGTCCAAGTGTTCCTTCCAGACGACACCAGTGTGCCTCGGAGACACAACAAGTCGCCCTACAGAAGGCATGTCACCAGCAATTGGATTAGAAAAGACGCTTAATTCAGGACATATTCCAAGAAGACACAGCTCGCCGCCTGGCAACAGGACATGCGGTACTGTCAGTGGAAGGTGAAGGGCATGAAGCAGTATGCGCATGGGAGACGGCTTCTCGATCTGGTCGATCTGCACTTGATGGATTATCTGATCGGGAACCAGGATCGGCACCATTACGAGACATTCAGCGTTTTCGGCAACGACATTCCATCATATGCGATCCATTTGGACAATGGAAGATCGTGCGTAAATTGGGGGTTAACAACACAGCAAGACGCCTCGAACTTTAGATTTGGCCGGACCGACTTTGATGACGATGACATTCTAATGCCGTTTCGACAGTGTTGCCTAATTAGACCGAGAACTTTGAACACTTTTTTCAGCTTTTACAACAGCCCCAAGGGTCTCTCAGAAACACTTCACGAGTAAGCTCTAATGGTGGGGACTGAAACGTGCTGGTTATTCCCGTCCAGATCCTTGTCTAAAGACCCCGTGTTCCCTGTGCTCGCCTTCAAACATTACGCGGCCCTTGAGCGACGTCTCCACAAGATTATGATTTATCTTCTCGAATGTATGGACAAGCAGAATGGCGATTTAAACCAAATGGTTGTCGACGAATTCCACAACCCGACGGTGGCGGAACCTTTGCCGGGCGAAGAGATGGAGACGGAGGAGGACGAAACGAATAATGATGCCCCGGCGGCGCCGCCAGCAGATCAGCCACAGCAGCAAGGAGTTGGCGCAGTAACTGCGGAAGCAAAGCAGCAACATGCGGACATGAACGTATTGAGTTCTCCAAAATTGAAAGAAAAACACGCCGAAGGGCATGGCAAATTCCCGGAACCGCCTGCAATGTTGGCATAGAGGCAAATAATGCGTTCTGCCGCTGCGAGAAATGAAAAGGATGGACGGGTTTTCTTCACTTCGTTCCCCTTTAAATTCCCCCCTCCCCCTTCACCAAATATTCTGTGATGGCGCTTCGTTCTTTTCTGTTTAGAGCTTACTCTATACGTACACTTGACATCCTTGCAACGCTCAAATTGATGTGCCCCCCCCATTCATTTCCGACTAAACTTTTCGATTGGGAGGTTTTCCCAGTCGAATACAATAAACACCTTTATTTGCCTTCGAGAAGCTCCCATTTGGCCCATTCTCCCCCCCCCCCAAGTCAGCTAATCTAACAATCCATCTTTTGTTGCACTTTTGTGCTTATCCCCCCCCCCCCCACCATTTCTTCCATCTTTGAATGACACCGTTGACTCGCCAATTTCCGTCCAACTCGTAACCGTTTCCGTCAGACTGTCTGTGAACATCCATTGCAATATACCGGTGCTCAGCCATATCCCAATTCCCTTCCCCCCGCCGACCCATTCATTTTCATTTGGTTGCTCTCAACTGAATTATTATATTTTTAAATTTGTCTGCTTTTTTCTCAATCAGTGAACATTTTGTTTATTTATGCTCTCATCCAGCGAATGTTTGTTACTAATTGGACCAAAAAGTAAATTGTTAGTTAAGCGATGCAAATACTTCAATCCTGGGGGTCGGGGTAAAGTAAAGGGGCAAAAAATGGGAGGAAAAAAATTGCATTAAATGAAAATCTAAAATATATTTTTTTATTTGAATAAAAACTATTTTTTAAAAATTTCCAAAATTTCTACTTTAAAAAATATTCGGATAATTTACGTGAATCAGCAGATTTGTTCGAAATTCGGTTTTTATATTTCGATTTTGCCAGGCATGGTAAATAAGTGCCTGCACTCAAGCGGGTTCAAACTTCGAACTCAACAAATCACAGACGACGAAAAGACTAATCACTTGGTAGTCCATCGATCTATTGTACTTGGGGGGATCCAACTAAAAGATTGACAAAAAGTACGTTTCAATCACAATTCAACAGTACAATTAATCATTTTCTGATGTAATGGCCAACCACTTTTCATCCCCGGGCGGGGATGAGACCGGGGATCCCCGTTTTCGGGGATGGGCAAATGCGGCAATTTTTTGAAGATTTTAAGGAATTCCGAGGCCTCAAATTCGGAATTCCGCCCATCCCTGCTAGGCACTTCTCCTTCCAGGCGCCTGTACAACCAATCGACTTCGCCAGGGTGATGTCCCCCCGTGAGTCCAACAGCCTCGGCGAAGGAGGACGGCAAAAGACAAAGTGGGGGGAGAGTGGGCGTTGGCATTGGCATTGGCACTCCCTTCTGGGCGGATTGGGTACGCCGAAGGGTCTTTGGACCATGCCCGAAGGGGCCACCAAAGCAAAGGGTCCACTCAGGCCCGTAGCCAGGAATTTTTTTCGGGGGGGGGGGCAGTTCTTAGGGGTGTATTTTTTCCTTTTTATTGCATTTTTGTTCGTTTTTTAGGGGTTTGTTTTCCGTTTTTCCTCTATTTTTGTTAAGAAATTTTCAAAAATGCAAATTTCTTTTTTGCGTATTCTGCTTTACTGTTGGGGGGGGGGTCGGCGGTGCCGATAGGCGTCGCCGAGAAAATTTCGAATTTTTGACTCGATTTGTTAAGAGATTTTCAACCAAAAAATCGGCCTTTTATGTGAATTTGTTAAGAAAATTGGTCAAAAAATTGTAAAAGTGCAAAACAATAGGGTCCCCCCTCTTGTTTTTTTTCTCAAATTTCTTTCGGGGGGGGGGGGCATGCCCCTCCCTGCCCCCCTGGCTACGGGCCTGGGCTCACTCGACGCCCAACCTGGCGCCCTCTCGAGAAGAGAATGAGTCGCATACGCAAATGGCGCTTTTTTAGCACTTTTTTGTTTCCGCTCCATTCAAAAACAGCTTATTGCTGTGAACGATGAGTTAGCGTCTGCCCGGGACAGTGTCCCCCAACTCCCAAACTTTGGACGGCCATATGTCTGCCAAATCACAAAAAGTTCTCAAAAAAATTGATATCATTCAGAAGCTCTCAGTACGATTCGTCTTTTTAAAAAAAAGTTATAGCTTAAAACGTGTGAAAATTGCCATTTTTAGTGCCAAGTTGTCGTTGTGGCGACATAACTTTCTTTGTAAACGTTATAACTTTTTGCTTATTTGACCAACCCAAACAATTTTAGTATCAGTTTGTCTGTAGATGCTAAAATAGAAAAGAGCTAAGCGATTCGATAAACTTTCGGCGCCGAACTGACCCCGACCCGGTCTGCCGCATAGTTATTATTAGGGCCACAAATTATATGGATAAAATTCGCAAAATATGGAAAAATATGGATTATACAATTGTAAAATATGGAGCAAAAATAGCAAAATATGGACGAAATATAGATAAAAAAATTTTCATATATAGCAAAAAATGGGCAAGATTTTCCTAATTGAAGTAATAAGAGAAATATAAATCAGAGAAAATTTTTAAAATATTCATTTTTTTGGTGGCAGAATTTTTAGTCGCAAAAAAGACAATTTTTAGGGGTGCATTTTTTGAAATTTTGAAAAAGTCGAAAATATGGATTATAAAATGGGCTCTAGAAGATATACTTATGTCCGACACTGTAATTTGTGGCCCTAGTTATTATTTTAAAATTGTGTGAATTTTGGCGTTTCGCTTATTTGTTAGTTTGTCTGCTGCTGGGCTGACCCATAGTGCAGCTTCAAATCATTTCGCAAATTTCAAAATTCCTCCCATTTAAAGTCGCCGTATTAACAAAGACAAGAAAATACTAAATGAAATAATACATATTTTAGTTTAGAAAATTTATAAAAAGTCGTCGTGCGTGTAAAGGGTTATTTTATGCATTTTAGCTTTTAAACAAAAGACATTCTCTCTTTTCATAAATATTTCTAACAACTAAGACCAAAATCAACATGGTGTGTTTATAATAAGTTTGACCGTTATAATCCCCAATTTTGTTTAGCGTGAAGTGATCTCCATTCATGTGGGACAAGCCGGCGTCCAAATAGGGAATGCTTGCTGGGAGTTGTACTGTCTGGAGCATGGGATCCAGCCCGACGGGAAGATGCCGTCCGACCACAATACCCAGGACGATTCGTTCAGCACCTTCTTCTCGGAAACCGGCAATGGACGCCACGTGCCTCGGGCGGTTATGGTTGATTTGGAGCCAACAGTGATCGGTTGTCACTTCGCTTGATTTCGCTCGAATACAGGGAACATTTTAGATGAAATTCGTACTGGAACATACAAGCAACTATTCCATCCGGAGCAGCTCATCACCGGAAAGGAGGACGCGGCCAACAACTACGCTCGGGGACACTACACCGTTGGCAAGGAGATAATTGATCCAGTTTTGGACCGAATCCGACGCATCGCGGATAACTGCAGTGGGCTCCAAGGCTTCCTCATCTTCCATTCCTTCGGAGGCGGCACCGGTTCTGGTTTCACATCGTTGTTGATGGAACGTCTTTCTGTCGATTATGGGAAGAAGTCGAAGCTCGAGTTCTCCATCTACCCGGCTCCTCAAGTCTCCACCGCAGTCGTTGAACCTTACAACTCGGTGCTTACCACCCACACGACACTCGAACATTCGGACTGCGCATTCATGGTTGACAATGAGGCCATTTATGACATCTGCCGTCGAAATTTGGATGTCGAGCGCCCATCCTACACCAACTTGAACCGTTTGATCTCTCAGGTTGCTTTTGACAACACACCTTTTTACTATAGATTTTGAATTGAATGCTTGAGATGGGTATAAACTATGGTTGTTCAAACCCCGGTTACGTCCAACATTCAAGGTCGTCTCTTCAATCACCGCCTCTCTTCGATTTGATGGTGCCCTGAACGTCGATCTCACTGAATTTCAGGTTTCTCGCTATCTTGCTTTTCTGTTGATTTTTACAATCTCGATTGGTTTTAGACCAACCTTGTTCCGTACCCCCGCATTCACTTTCCGCTTGCGACCTATTCACCCGTCATCTCTGCAGAGAAGGCTTACCACGAGTCTTTGTCTGTTTCCGACATCACCAACATGTGTTTCGAGCCGTCAAATCAGATGGTCAAGTGCGATCCACGCCACGGCAAGTACATGGCCGTCTGCCTTCTCTATCGAGGTTTTTGCTGTGTTTATTTTTTCCAACTACGTTTCCCCTAAAGGTGACGTTGTGCCAAAGGATGTGAACGCGGCCATTGCTTCTATCAAAACGAATCGCTCAATCCAGTTCGTTGACTGGTGTCCAACTGGCTTCAAGGTTTCAAACTTTTTCCAAATGGCACACATTTTTCGTCCTAGGTTGGCATCAACTACCAGCCCCCGACTGTTGTGCCTGGTGGAGACCTCGCCAAAGTTCCCCGTGCCGTGTGCATGTTGTCCAACACTACCGCGATCGCTGAGGCATGGTCCCGCTTAGATCACAAATTCGATTTGATGTACGCCAAAAGAGCATTTGTGCACTGGTACGTGGGCGAGGGCATGGAAGAGGGCGAATTCTCAGAAGCACGCGAAGATCTGGCAGCACTGGAGAAGGTCTGTGGCTGAAGGTCTAACGGAATCGAAGTTTCATTTGGGATTTGTAGGACTATGAAGAAGTCGCAATTGACACTGTGGAGGGAGACGGAGGCGGAGACGATGAATATTGAGTGAGAAATGGCGAAAAGAATATTAAATCGGATGTTGTTTTTTCTTTTTGGAGACTGTGGTGTTTTAGAAATGTTTTTTTTATAAATGATCTTGTTTTTTCTGGTTGTTAGACCTCAAATGAATGTCCACTGCATTGTATATAAGGGTTGGAACGGGGTAAAGTCCCTCTCTTGTCTCATAATGGGTAGGTTGGGGTAAAAGGGACGACACCCAACTCGCTACATGGCCAGCAAAGCTGAGAATTTGATTCTTTAGCCATGACTTTTGAGATTTGTCCAATCGCTTAGCTTCTGCTTGTTGATAGCTTCTACTAATTGCAAGCTTTTGAATAATCAAAAATTCTATTTAGTTGACTTTGAAAAAAGTATATTATAACTACTTGGAAAAAATAGCGAGTTGCGGTAGCGGCGAGTTGGGTAAATACCGGGTAAAAAGACACAGTCCTTATGTAAAGTATGAGGGCGTATAACTCGCTTATGAATACACTTGACGCTATAATTCTTTCTCACCCAATTGTACAAAATGGGGCCAAAGCAAATTTAGTATAACCTATAAACGGCGGTTCCCCCGCAGCGCTGGTTTTTTTTGTTGCTCGGCCAAGCCAACACCCTCCAAACCATTCACTAACACAAAATGTTTCTAACAAGCTTGCCTGGAAATCGCTTGTACTCATATTGTCGACTACCATTATGCTTCAGTTTCAACAATTTTATCGAACATTTACTTTGACAACAAAACAAATAGATCCAAAAGCCCTTCTTCCGTCTGTTTAAGAACGCGGTCTCTCCTTCTTTCCGCGGAAAAGAGCAAGCAACGACGTGTTGGCCACCTTGACGACCTTGAAACGCACTCCCGGAATATCGCCGACGGCATGTCCACTACGCCCAAAACCAGACACCAGCACTTCGTCATTCTCCTAAACATAAATTTTCTGATGGTACCTATCGTCATTGCTTATAAAACTTATCGGAGGAGTAAACATAGTCCCTTAACTTATTTAATATTACCTCGATGAAGTTCAAACACCCGTCATTCGGCACAAAAGCAGTGATCTTTTTACTGTTTTTGATCAGTTGCACACGCACACACTTTCGAATCGCGGAGTTTGGCTGTTTTGCCTCGACGCCACTTAATTAAAAAGTAGACGTTATAACAGTATATCGTAAAATTTATGTTTATTTTCAACAATTTTTTGTTCTTTTATTCGCAAGTCGACGTGGCTCATATCTTCCAAAAAGTTACATTTTCTCAAGGACAATCCCTTTCGCCATACAAGCTCCGCCAAAGGGATCGGCCTTCCACCGAGTCCCAAGATTAGTTTTTTTGTAGCGCTTGTCATTCCAACGCTGTTCTTGACGATGTTTTTTCAGCTTTCTTGCGGTTCGAATTCCTTTCGGCTTTCCCATTTGATAGACGATAAATTAAAATCTAAATTAAGGTTAGCCGTTCATTAAATAAGAAAATGACAACAGATATGTAACTCCCAACCATCAACTTCTTTCGGCGAGAAAAAGCCATTCAGTTCTCTCGTAGAGAGGAGTCGAATGAGGTAAAATATCAACTCGTTTTTCACCAATTCGATTTTTAATCAACTTGGTTTTTTTGGAAACGAGTTGAACAAAAAGAATCGAAAATTCAACAGTACAAATGCATTTATGATCAAAATCGGACAAAAGCTTAGGCGTAAGCCTAACGAACCCATAAGCTCTTTTGAAATTCAAGGAAATAAACGAGTTGATGGCCGTTCGTCGAATGATACATAAAATGAACCAAACCGTCATGATTATTTTTGGGTTTTACCCAGTCTTTAAAACATGCTGGAAACGAGATTGGTCTCAAATGTGCTTCGCTTTTGTGTATATGAAATTCGGGAAATCGGTAAATTCAGAATTTCCCGGGAAATTTTGGAATCCCGTAGCATCTACATTGTTCCTGGATCAAACACGAAATGTTAGGCGCCGCGTAGTACATACATACATATTTGGACAAAAAATACGATTTTATTTTCTTGTTAAGATCACAAAATAAATTCAAAATGTTCTTGTCAAGATTAAGAAAACTCTTTTTCTTGCCCAAGAACCCCATAAAATCGACCTTTTTTCCCCAATACCTACACCCTTAAAGATCGAAACTTTCAAGCTTTTTTGATATTTCGAAGAAAATAGTCTTTTTTTAATTTTAAACTGAAATTTTACCTTGTAGTAAACAAATTTTAAGCTATACGTGTTATTTTTATATAATTTTTTTGTAACTATTTTATAAGTAGACTGCTGGTGAGCGGTGCTTGCCCCTAATTAGCGAGGAAAATACTAGAGTGCGAGGAAATGAAGAAATAGTTCCTTTAGTTCATTGTAGGTTTGGCGTGGTATTTGCAGGTCGCTGTTTCTGTTGGTTGGACAGGTCTATCGTCAGTTACAGAAAGCATCTACGCAAAATTTTAATTCCCAGCATCCTTAATAAATGCGCAAATCGATAATTCACATTTAAAATTTTTAGCGCTTTTAAAAAAGACGTTCTTAAGAACATATTTCTAACAATCCAGAGACCAAAATCAACATGGTGTGTTTATAATAAGTTTGACCGTTATAATTAGTGTTCGGCACGGTACGGTATTACCGCGGTATTTTTCGGTATTACCGCGGTATTTTTTTCGGTATTACCGATTCGGTATACCGACCGAAGAAATTTTGGGATTTCGGTTTTTTTTCGGTATCGGTATTATACCGAAATACCGAATACCGACCAAGATATCTCTGACTGGAATACCGCGGTATTTTCGGTATTTTTCGGTATTACCGCGGTATTTTTCGGTATTACCGCGGTATTTTTTATCGGTATTTTACCGAAATACCGATACCGAAAAAATTGTGAGATTTCGGTTTTTTTTCGGTATCGGTATTATACCGAAATACCGATACCGAATACCGAAAAACCCCATTTGCCGAACACTAGTTATAATCCCCAATTTTGTTTAGCGTGAAGTGATCTCCATTCATGTGGGACAAGCCGGCGTCCAAATAGGGAATGCTTGCTGGGAGTTGTACTGTCTGGAGCATGGGATCCAGCCCGACGGGAAGATGCCGTCCGACCACAATACCCAGGACGATTCGTTCAGCACCTTCTTCTCGGAAACCGGCAATGGACGCCACGTGCCTCGGGCGGTTATGGTTGATTTGGAGCCAACAGTGATCGGTTGTCACTTCGCTTGATTTCGCTCGAATACAGGGAACATTTTAGATGAAATTCGTACTGGAACATACAAGCAACTATTCCATCCGGAGCAGCTCATCACCGGAAAGGAGGACGCGGCCAACAACTACGCTCGGGGACACTACACCGTTGGCAAGGAGATAATTGATCCAGTTTTGGACCGAATCCGACGCATCGCGGATAACTGCAGTGGGCTCCAAGGCTTCCTCATCTTCCATTCCTTCGGAGGCGGCACCGGTTCTGGTTTCACATCGTTGTTGATGGAACGTCTTTCTGTCGATTATGGGAAGAAGTCGAAGCTCGAGTTCTCCATCTACCCGGCTCCTCAAGTCTCCACCGCAGTCGTTGAACCATACAACTCGGTGCTTACCACCCACACGACACTCGAACATTCGGACTGCGCATTCATGGTTGACAATGAGGCCATTTATGACATCTGCCGTCGAAATTTGGATGTCGAGCGCCCATCCTACACCAACTTGAACCGTTTGATCTCTCAGGTTGCTTTTGACAACACACCTTTTTACTATAGATTTTGAATTGAATGCTTGAGATGGGTATAAACTATGGTTGTTCAAACCCCGGTTACGTCCAACATTCAAGGTCGTCTCTTCAATCACCGCCTCTCTTCGATTTGATGGTGCCCTGAACGTCGATCTCACTGAATTTCAGGTTTCTCGCTATCTTGCTTTTCTGTTGATTTTTACAATCTCGATTGGTTTTAGACCAACCTTGTTCCGTACCCCCGCATTCACTTTCCGCTTGCGACCTATTCACCCGTCATCTCTGCAGAGAAGGCTTACCACGAGTCTTTGTCTGTTTCCGACATCACCAACATGTGTTTCGAGCCGTCAAATCAGATGGTCAAGTGCGATCCACGCCACGGCAAGTACATGGCCGTCTGCCTTCTCTATCGAGGTTTTTGCTGTGTTTATTTTTTCCAACTACGTTTCCCCTAAAGGTGACGTTGTGCCAAAGGATGTGAACGCGGCCATTGCTTCTATCAAAACGAATCGCTCAATCCAGTTCGTTGACTGGTGTCCAACTGGCTTCAAGGTTTCAAACTTTTTCCAAATGGCACACATTTTTCGTCCTAGGTTGGCATCAACTACCAGCCCCCGACTGTTGTGCCTGGTGGAGACCTCGCCAAAGTTCCCCGTGCCGTGTGCATGTTGTCCAACACTACCGCGATCGCTGAGGCATGGGCCCGCTTAGATCACAAATTCGATTTGATGTACGCCAAAAGAGCATTTGTGCACTGGTACGTGGGCGAGGGCATGGAAGAGGGCGAATTCTCAGAAGCACGCGAAGATCTGGCAGCACTGGAGAAGGTCTGTGGCTGAAGGTCTAACGGAATCGAAGTTTCATTTGGGATTTGTAGGACTATGAAGAAGTCGCAATTGACACTGTGGAGGGAGACGGAGGCGGAGACGATGAATATTGAAAATGGATTGAGGTATGGAAAAACCAGAAGACATTTAATTGCTATTTCCTTGCGGATACTTTTGACACAACTCAGTGATCTTTGCTTTCCCCTGATCTGTTGCAACGCGTAACACTTTCTGTCACAGAATCTGGTTGTGTTTTGCTTTTTGCTGCTTAATAAATACACTTGTGTAAATTTTAGAGATTTTGTTGACGCAGAGAACTGTTAAAGTGAAATACTACTGTAGTAAAGGAAGATTCGTTAGGTAATTTATGCTAAAGAAGGTTTAAAAAATGAATATAGTAATGGGTAAGAGAGGAGTTATTAATAGCAAAACGACGTTTTATTATGTGGTAAAAACGAATATAGCCGCACAAGAAGCGGCGTCTCTTTTAGCAGAAGTGCAGCGTGATGCTCGAGTTTGTCCCGCCCCCCTCTCTTTGAAGTTACGAAGCAAAGCGGTTTAAAACCGCTTAAGTTTGAGTATATTCGTTTTTAGCCTATAAAGTGATTCGAGTCTTCCAATAAAGGGCTCCAGCAGACCAACGAACGTCTCGTCATCGCCCAGTTGAGTTGGTCATTTGCACAGTGTGCCGCTCCATTCCTGTAATTGTTTATCAAAAACGGAATTCAGTAGCCTTTCAGCATTCCCGAATCAGACATGTCGACACAAAAGTCACAGACAATCGTTTGTCAGGGGTCGGGGCATCCCCCACCTCTTTAGAATTAGAGACGGGGTCGGTAACTCTTATCTGAATTACCAATTCAAAAACAATTTGGTTTTCGAAAATCGGTTGGCCCGGTTTTTGTTCGGAATTCTGTCTCACCTGATTCAGCAAAGGGTCCAAGACGGTCATCTGTTCGCCCCCCTCGAAGCCCGAGGATCCGTTCTTCTCATTTGTACTCGTTGTCACCGCGGTGGACGTGGTGCAATGGGACATGAGCGAGTCGTTGGTGGCCGTCTTGCCCTTCACCGCCAGCCCCTCTTTAGCGCCTCTCTTGCCCTCTTTGGTCACGCGCCTCTTCCGATTCCAACCCGCCGCCTTGCCGCCGTTCGCCATCATTATTGGCGCCTCCCCATTAGTAGCCGCGGCCTCCCCAATGCTTTCTCTGCTATTGTTACGCCTTTTGTTGAAAATCCGCCGACATCCCCGAAACGTTAAATAGACCAAAGAGAAAACGGCGGAGGAACAAACAAAGCCGGCCAATGCCACCCAATACCAGGGAAACGCGGAGACGGCATCCTCCGCCGTTCGCTGTGCCTTCCTTTGACGTTCATCGGTCGGGGATTGGCCACCCTTTTCTTCGACCGCCTCCGGTGATCGTGTCGTACGATCGGATCGGTTAGTGCTGGAACTGACAGTGAACGGACTTAGAAGTGAAGGCGTTTGCTGTTGATGTTGGGAAAGTCGGCGGGAGGACGATGTCGTAGAGGAGATGGCAAAAGGCCTACCAGTTTCTTTCAACAAATCCATCTTTTTTCTTTTGACTTCCGCGGATTCTGTTGTGGTCGTTGATGGTGTTGAGAACGATAGACTTGTGGGGAAGGGCGAAGATGACGTTGTTGGTGAAGAACTCGGGGAAGATGAAGAAAAAGTTGAGGAATATAGTGATGGAGAAGATGTCGAGAATGATTGCGTTGTTCTTGAGGATGACGACGGCGTCGTTGAAGTCGAGACAATGTTCTTCGATGGCATTTTTGTTCTCGTTGTTGGCGTTGTTGAAGTCGAGACAATGTTCTTCGATGGCACTTTTGTTCTCGTTGTTGGCGTTGTTGAAGTCGAGACAATGTTCTTCGATGGCATTTTTGTTCTCGTTGTTGGCGTTGTTGTAACCCTGCTGCGTATGGTTCCAAATGATTGACCAATTGATTGACCTTGCCCATTGTTTGCTGCTTTCGGGGCGAATAACGTTGTGGCGGGCAAAATTGTCAATGGCGAGAAAGAGGTGGCGGTGGGGGGAGAAGAACTTTTGTTTATAATCGAACTTTGCGGTGAGTGCATTTTGGTTAGTGTTTTCTCTTCCTCATTTGGCCGTTTTTCTTCTTTCTCCTTACGCTTCGTCTCTTCCTCATTTGTCCGTTTTTCTTCTTTCTCCTTACGCTTCTTTTCTTCCTCATTTGTCCGTTTTTCTTCTTTCTCCTTACGCTTCGTCTCTTCATCATTTGGCCGTTTTTCTTCTTTCTCCTTACGCTTCGTCTCTTCCTCATTTGTCCGTTTTTCTTCTTTCTCCTTACGCTTCGTCTCTTCCTCATTTGTCCGTTTTTCTTCTTTCTCCTTACGCTTCTTTTCTTCCTCATTTGTCCGTTTTTCATCTTTCTCCTTACGCTTCGTCTCTTCCTCATTTGTCCGTTTTTCTTCTTTCTCCTTACGCTTCTTTTCTTCCTCATTTGTCCGTTTTTCTTGTTCCTTCTCGTGTTCTTCACGTTCCCGTGTTTTTGCTACATCCATTCTTTGATCCACCCACCGCTCGCCTTCCCCCTTGCTTTCGACGTTTTTGTTCTCTTCCCCTGTTCTTGACATTGCCTTCGTTTTCCCTTCAGCCGACTCTTCTTTCATTCCTCCGACACCTTCGTCCGTTTTTCGAAATGTACTGCTCCAAGTCGTTGTTTTCGGCTTATTCGTCGTTGTCATTATTAATATTTTGGTTGTTGAATTCAGTGACTGCTCCCTCCCTTTTTCGCCTTGGCCCCTTTCGTTGGCCAAATTCCGTGCACTTTTTCTCCACCTGCCCCCCTCCACTCCCAACGGATAATCGCCCTTTTGAAACATTCTCCATCGAGCCCGAACCAAAGCCGACGATTTCGCATTGCAAAAGGAATGCGCACAACAGCAGACGAACTTGGGATGATCGGAAATTTGGGGGCACCAAAAAGAGTGATCAAACGAACTGCTTGACGATCGGCCAAAAGAGAACAGCCCGAAACAGCGCAAAGGTCTGAAGAGCCGGCACATCCCGAGACAATTTGCTCCTAAAATTGGAGTAAAATCGAATGGACGGACGAATCTTCGACGAACGGTATCGGTGCGGAAGAGATCAAAGCACAGTCCTTGCGCACAGAGTTCGTGGCCAGGAGGAAGGGAAGAGGCACAGCTGAAATCCTTCTGAAAAGGGCACTGCTAATCTAATTGGATTTGGTTGAGTTGGGAATTATCGCCTTCGGCAATGGCCAAGGGCAATGTTGGCCCTTCGAAATGAATGAGAGGTTATTTTGCCCGCCCCACCAAATAATCCCAATATGATTTCTTCCATTATTAATTACCGTTCTTTGACCAGACCGACAGTAACCCTTTCCAACGAAAAAGAGGAAAATGAGTGAAAATGGCCAAATAATTAATGGAAAGCGCCGGGGACGGAAGCAGCAGCGTCCCATTGTTTCTGTTGAAAATAAAGGCGTTGGTGGTAAGAAGGGAAAGTTTGAGACGTTTTTTAATGCTTTTGTTTGCGGTGGGTGGGAAGAAGAAGAAGCTTATTTGTTAGGGAAAGGCTTTGTGGGCGAGGGGACGGAGAATGGCCACTGATCGGTCGGAATAAACGGCCGGCCATATGACGCTGAACTTTATTTCTACGCTCTCTCCTCGCATTGTCGTCATATTTCGTGACCTTCATTCTCTCTCCTCAAAAACCTCCTCAAACTCATCTTAAGTATCAAAGCGGAGGATCGGATTATGATGGAAAGACGGAGGGGGGAGGGCATTCTGTGAGGGTGCTAAAGTTGGGGCTTTAAATGTGCGATTTGCCGCTGCATTCACTGTTTTGGAATGAATGTTGGGATTTGAATGAATTGCCATTTTCCAGGGACGGCGGAAGAGGAGAGGTCACAAATGGCCTTTGCAATTGGCCAAAGGGGAAAGAGCACTAAAAGGGGTGGGTGGAAGAAAGTTGGAGGACGAGGGAAAAGGCGGGGGGGGGGGCGACCGATGGAAGCGACAACGGCAACATGTGTAGGGAGGGGGGGGGGGGCGGGGGGGGGACGAGAAACCCTCAAATTCTCAGCGAGGCGTTGTGGCAAGCGGATGCATCACCAACCAACCAGCTAATGGTTTATTAACGACCCCCCCCCCCTCCGGCCACCTCCAACTTCCGTCCACTTACCTCCTACCCCATCCAGACCATCTTATTCATTCTGGCACTATCAGGCAATGAGTTGCATGGCATAATAACGAAATGGACTATAATAAATTCAGAATGGAAAGGGAGAAGTGATTGAGTTAATTAGGGTTGGCAAGGAGGAGAGACAGGTCCTCCTAAGGCGACTTCAAAGAAGCACTTCCAACCGGAAAGAGAAGAGCATCCACTCGCCCCCCCCCCTCCCCCAATGGCTCAAAATTACGCCCTTTTCTCCGTCCACGCAAATCTCTTTCCCTTTTCTCGCGCATTGCGCAAAAAGAAGAGTTTGGGCAAAGGATCATTCACAATTTTGGTTGGGCGATCGAGTAAATGGGCATGGAGGTGTTTGAGCTCCCACTCATTCACTTCGTTGTCCATCACAACCTTTTCTGAAGACCGAGCGAATGGTTGAGGCGAATGGGGGGGGGGGAGAAGGGACATTCGGTTGAATAAACTTTCTTCCCCCCCCCCATTTCCTTCCTCCAATTCGACCCCCCCCCCCTTTGGAGTCCACTCAAACAAATGCGAAGCACCGAGAAAATTGACCAGCCAACAGCAGAGGGTGAGGGTGGACAACGGCTGATTTTGGGGGATTGTCCGCCCGCCAGACGGAGTGCCGGGGGGGGGGGGGGGTTGACCCCCCGGGGGAGTGTACCCTCTCCCCCCAAATCTGGGACGAAGGAGAATCCCTTTTTGCCAATCGCAAATCACTCTCAGCGCCAACTGAATAAAGTTTACGCGGGTGGGCAAAACACGAAAGAATGGGCAGAGGGAGGAAATGAATGGATGGGCTTCGCCCTCGGATGAATGGGATTTGTCCGATGTGACCCATTGCTCCCCTCCCGACCGATCCACACTTACCCCCCCCCCCCTTTTGCGTCCGTCCTCTTTCGGCCCCACGGTCATCAATAATTGGATAGGATACCAACCATTTAGCGAATGGGCGAGCAAGGAACGACAACAGATTTATCTAAACACCCCGCAATTGACCCGGGATTTAAACAATTTGCAACGATTAACAAATGGAGGGAGGGAATGGCATTCGAATTCATTCAATCGTTCGCTTCTGGCGCCGTTTTTGCCGTGTATTTTTCCCTCAGTTTGCTGTAATGTTCCCGGTCCATTGGCCGCACCGATGGACGAATTCGACGGAAAGCCTCCTCAAAGTGATGCAATTGGACAGAGTCAATGTGCGGGTCGTTCTGCTCAATACGTTGTCGAAGTGCACAGAGTGTTGCCTCGTGGATAAGAGCGACGAGGTCGGCACCCCTACGGGAATAAAGCTTAAATCGAATCAAATTTCCTGAATTACGTGAAGAATTCGAGGGCAGAGTTTGAAGCAATTGTATCGAAACAAACGGAGGAGTCAATGCGGGGATGGGTGCCATTCTGAAAATAAAAAAGATTAAAACATTAAAAATTCAATGAGCACAAAAACGCACTCGCGTCGACTTTCGCAAAATGTCCGCTTTCTCGGAGGACGAAGGAAAATCCACGAAGAGAATTTTGTCAAAACGGCCCGGACGCGTGACCGCGGGGTCGACAATGTCTAAAATAGAATTACGGAAAGAATTATCGAAGAAGCAGTAAGTCAAAATTAAAAATTCGAAATGGTTTCTTTATTTTGTTTACCCGGTCGGTTTGTTGCCCCAATCAGAAACACATTCTTTCGTTCTTCCAACCCGTCCATTTCGGTGAGAAGTTGATTGACCAGTCGAGAACTTCCACTGTGCTAATATAGGGAGTGACTTTAAGCCAATCAATCAAAATAAAACTTCTTTTTGCGTTCTCTTTGGACACAAAGCATCGATTTCATCAAAGAACACAACGCACGGGGCCGAATCGCGGGCTCTTTGAAACACAGTCCTAACGGCCCTTTCGCTTTCACCAACGTACTGAAAGTCAATTCAATAATGCTATTGCCCTACCCGGGAAGGATTTTAGTCCTCAAACTATATCCCTTTTGTTAAGTTCTTAATGCAGAAAATGACTAGTTTTTAGTGAATGTTGAATGGCGGAGGAATGCCGCTCTGATGATTCGGCAGTGTTCTTTTTAATTTCTCAAGAACGGATACACAAGACATATTTCAGGTTTTAAACTCAACCAATAAGATGCCATTCAAAAAATCTACGCTTTTTAAAAAATGATACTTCTACCTTAGCTTGTGTGTTAATTCTTTAATAATTACAAAAAAGAAATAAGTCTTGTGCGTCCGTTCTTGAGAAATTAAAAAGAACACTGCCGAATTGTCCGTACACCGACACCGGTTTTGTGCTTACCATACTCAACAGTTCGGGCCCCTTAACACTGATGAAGCTCATCCCCGTCTCGTTCGCTACCGCTTTAGCCAACAAAGTCTTTCCACAGCCAGGCGGTCCGCACAAGAGAATGCCTTGCGGCCGCGCAGAAGTCCCAAACAATTCAAAGAATTCGGGCTTTTGTATGGGATACTAAAGACAAATTCATCGGGATATTCATCAAAATTTCAAGACAATTCACCAGAATAGACCACTTTAGCTCCTCTCTGACGGACCCTAACGCCCCAATATCATCCCATCGTACGTCCGGTACCGTCGCAAATCCCTCGCGCTTCGCCGATGGCCTAACCACGCGAAGGGCCCATTCAAAGTCGGACATTCGAACGCGAAGCTGCTCAATTTTCAGCCGTTTTTGCTGTTCGGTGGTCGGCGAGTTCAGCCAATTCACGGCTAAATGAATGAATTTCGTGGAGTATTTGTTACGCATCTTTTACTTCTTGTCAACTCTTCACGGATGTCGTCAATATTTTTGCAGCACAAACTTTCCATTTTTTCATTTTTCAAATTGGCATCCACGACGGAACCGAGTGCACTGAAAAAGACGTTTTTAGAAATGCTCAAAAACCCAAAAATACCGACTAATTGCCTTTGAATTCGATTCTTGCACCAATGCCAGCAAGTCGGCCCCGACGTAGCCAGGCGTCAGACGCGCGAGCACAGCCAAGTCCACGTCGACGTCCAATTGCATTTGCCTAAGACACTCTCCAAAATGTTCCATTTAACCATACCCCCACCCCAAACCCCGGAGAAACTCATTTCCTCCTCATTCTCAAACCCCAATATATCAGTCAGACCCGCGTACTTGACCACAAACCTCGTCACAATCTTCAGAATTTCTATCCGCGCTCGTTGACCGGGCATTCCCAACGCTATCTCTCTGTCAAATCGGCCCGCTCTCCGCAACGACGCGTCCAACACTTCCAATCGATTGGTTGTCCCGATGACGAGCACGTGGCCGCCATCCTCAGCACGTCCATTTTCACAGCTACTGAGTTCTATGAAAAGAACTGCTGTTACACTATTCTACCGCGATTCAAAAAGTTTTGTTGAAAGGAATGCGATTTGAATTGTAAATTGCACCAATTCAACGGATTTCCTCCCAGTTTATTTTTGAAGAACTGATTTGGTCTCGGGCAACTATAAACCCGAGCCCAAAGTACGTCTTCAACTTTCTTTTTGAAATTACCATCAATGGAAGCGATTAGCTGTGTGACAATGCGTCTTTCCATCTCTCTCTGTGCATTTTCTCGTTTTGCCGCGATCACATCGATATCGTCAATGAGCAAAAGTGCCGGCGCCGCAATTTTTGCCTCTGAGAAAAGCGTCCGAATTTTTCGCTCGCTTTCGCCCGAAATTCCAGCGACCAATTCGGTGGAAGAGACGGAAAGAATTGGCAGACGAAGTTCACCTAAATGAAGAATGCCAAAAATGGACGGGGGTACGCATCGCCCACCGGCCAACGCCATGGCAAATGCCGACTTGCCACAACCGGGTGGGCCGTGCAACAGCAATCCTTTGGGCGGCGTGAAACCAATTTGTGCGCACAATTCGGGATGCTTAAGGTGCGTCAGCAATTGGATCGCCTCCTTAACTTCGAATATGGCATCTATTTTAATTTCTATTTTCAATTTTTGAAAAATAAGTATTAAAATTTTGGCTAACCAAAAATTGTGATTCGCATCCGCCTAAGTCACAAAACCTCAGCATTGACTGGCGAGCCCGAAACTGGTTCAAACATGCAGAAGCATGACTGGATTCAGAAGGATTCTGCGTAACCACACCATTATTTAGTCCATTTTTTGATGTGTTGCTTCTTTTTCTTTTCATTTTATATGTATCCTGATTCAAATTAACAATAATGTAAAGGAAAATATGGTGGAGATTGGCAAAAACAAAACGTTACAAGGGCTTTTCAAACGGTTCCCTATCCTTTGGGCAGTGGATCGATTGGGCAGTGATCCTTTGGGCAGTGAAATATAATTTTAAAAAATAATTTTTTGAGTACAAGTTGTTTGTAAGTTATAAGGGAAAATGAATTGGGCGTGCCAGATGATATGAAACGGCACGCAAATACTCCATTGCTCTATTATCAAATTGCAAACAGTTGCTGCAAATTTGCATGTTGTCTTCAACTTTGCTGTCCGTTTCAAACTGATAATCGAAGCCTTCTCGAGTTAGAAGGCTTTTGCCTTTTTTTGAAATGACTTCACTACTATTCATATCCTAGAATTTAAAAAAAATAAAATAAAAATATCAGTCTATCGTTAATAAATTATGAATAATTGTGCGAAAATAAAGTTGTTTGGACCTAACTATAAGGTTGTTTGGGCCATTGGGCCATCCCCCCCCCCCCTCTGTCTCCCCTCCACCCCCCCCCCCCCAATTCTTTATCTGCCCGGATTGTTCAATCATATTATTAAGAACAACATCATCAAAGCAACATTTTATTAGCATATTTCTATTTAAAAAATAATAAACCAACTAAAAGTTTTTTTATATAAAAAAATATTTAAAAGTTAATTGACTGATTCGTGTCCGGACAAGTCGGCTACAGACAACTCGGCTACGGACGACTTTTTTTTGTTACAACTTTTTTCAGACTACTCAAAATGATTAGCTTTCTTTTGTAATATTACTCAGCTCAACGAGAGCTTTCGATTGATACTAATTACAACTAGCTAGCTTGAGCATAACCAAAGTTAGGACAGGAAAGGGCGACTTTATAGGAGATGAACTGTTTTTCAAGTTCTAACTTTTTTGCAAGCCAACAGAATCAGAAGAAATTACTATCAATCGAAAGCTCTCGTTGAGCTGAGTAATATTACAAAAGAAAGCTAAGCATTTAGAGTAGTTTGAAAAAAGTTGTAACAAAAAAAAATCGCCAGTAGCCGAGTTGTCCGTAGCCGAGTCAGCACCACGCCGACTGATTAATTAATTTTCGCAAAAAAAGTCACTGCCCAAAGGATCCACTCTGCCCAATCGATCCACTGCCTTTCAAACCACATTCCGTGCAATATTTGGTGAAATGTCAAGGTTTTTCAGTTTTTTCAAGCTCGATGGTCAAAATATTTACAAAAAAGTTGAGAGAAAACGCCAAAAGAAAAAAGAGGGAAAAACGAGAAAGTGCACTGTTTTCCTAAATGAATAAAATGCAAAAATGAATTTTACATATGTTTCAGGAAAATATAAATGTTTTCCCATCTGACAAGAGCTGAGCGTTCGGGTTCTATTTTCTCGCGGTTAGTTTCTATTGAATGCTTCTTGAATAAATAATAAATAAAATGTTTTTTTAAAGAATTATCGGCTTAATTTCGGCTGGACATTTGAAGTGGGAGGACCGGCCAATTTGGTTCGACGCCTATGCCGCTCATCCGCCACAAAATGAACCGAATTGGGACATAATAATGCCGAAGCGTGAAGAAGCTCTACCGAAAATATTTTATCACGAGGACATTGACAGAGCGTAAAATTCATTTAATATAAAATTCCAAAGTTTTTACACTTAATTTTATCAGAAACAATTTTTTCATGGCTGGCAAATCATTTTCTTACTTTAAATTAGTGACCGGCAAAACGAAAACCGGGATTACAAAAAGTGACCAGGGCCGTAAAATCCCGGTGGATCTCGGTCCCGGCCCGTAGCCGGGGGGGGGCAGAGGGGCCATGCCCCTCCCCCCGAAATGAAATTTGAGAAAAAAAATCATAAGAGGGGACCCTTTTGTTAATATCTTTGTGTGGCTGAGGAATTAATTTTTACATTACTTTCAGTAAGAGACTTTTGGAGAGTCGCAATGAAGAACCGAAGCAA
This sequence comes from Globodera rostochiensis, assembly GCA_018350325.1. NCBI lineage: Eukaryota > Metazoa > Nematoda > Chromadorea > Rhabditida > Heteroderidae > Globodera > Globodera rostochiensis. The sequence goes on from JAEVLN010000041.1 coordinate 135,315, forward strand.
AGCGCACCTATCGACGGTACGGAGTCGGACGGGGATAGGGAATATACTGCCGACCAAGGGCGGAGCCAGGAATTTTGGGAATTATTTCCTAAAAAAAGTTTGAAGACGAGAATTCCGGGCCCCAAAAAATTAGGGGGAATTGAAATCTGTTGACGTTAATTTGGCCCAATCAGACAAGACCGGCAATCGACTGATGGAGGGGGAGGGGGGATTTCCACACCGCTGTTTGGTGATTGGAACACTCTGTTTGTTTAGGTCCGTCAAGTCGATCAGTTGCCGCACCACCGGCCGTATGTTCATCTCCAGCTCGTTCATCGCCGCTTCCGCAACGCTTTCCGGAGGATACGAAGAAAGGGAATAGCGCGTGAATATCATTTTGTGTGTTTCAATGGGAGAATGTGTCGAAATCGCCTAGAGAATTTAATGGTATTTTCTTTCCTTTATTATAATAAAAAAAATAAAGGTGCATTTCCGTCGGTATACGGGGCGGCCATCCCTGGTACTTATGCAGTTACATACCCCAAAACAGTCAAAAAAAAAGATTTTCCTTCATCCAACTCATCATCACAAGTAGAGTTGGCCGGAACTTTTAGCAAAATTAAGCATTTTGCTCCGGAATTTCGGGGAATGGGAAATTTTTAAACATTTTAATGATATTTGTTAAGAAAATTGAAGCACAAATTCAGGAAGATGTGATGAATTTATTTCAAAAATTCTTGTTTTGCTCGCATTTTAATTAAAAAAAATATTTAAAAACTATTAAAACATTTTTATTATTGGGGGAAGATTATGTGAGATAGAGGAAAATGATAAATTAGTGTTGCACTCAAGCGGATTCGAACCCGACACATTTAAAACAACTTAATCTTTTATTACAAAATAAGCACTTGCCCATTATTTTATTGGTTCTTTTATGGGTTTAAATCTGTTCACAATTATCGTGGGTTGAAGGCGCAAATCGCTATCATTATAATTAGAATCGGCGATTGCATCTTTGCTGATTTCCGTCCGCCGGTGATCAAATCAAAAATTTGGAACAGGGACAGATCTAAGAAATTTGGATGAAAGCATTGATTCTGCCTATTTGATGATCGTTTCATTTACTTGCTTTCTGCATACAAAAGTTCGGCAACAAAAGCACTGCGAAATGTTCGTTTGATCGGCCGCGGAAGTCGCTGTTTGGTCATTTGTGGAAATTGCGTGGGGCGGGCGCAACGGTCCAAATTGGTCTAAGACTAATCCGATGATTTGTCTGTTGTCGAATTTGTCCTCATCCAGCAACAGAGACGAGGATTGGGGTGAACGTTTTCTGGATAAATCGGTTCGGTGTCCCAGAGACTGCTGTTCCTTTCTCCGATCGGCTATCTCGAGCTCACGGACAATCGAATCGGAAAGGGCGACAAATGGAAACGGAGTCCGTCGAACAGATAACGCATAAGGAGCGTTGGAAGGAGCAAAAATTGCTAAAGGGAATGAATGAATGAATTGGGGGGGGGGGAACAACGACTGGATTCAAGCGGGAGCAGGAGGGCGGCCTGCGCATTCTCCAGCGTTTGGACAACGATCAGGAGGCAGAAAAGCAGCCGCAGTTGAGACGGCGAAGACGAACTGTTTCTTGACGGATTGGAAGAAGCAGAAAGCATTCCACCAATTATTTCTCTGCAATTGGAAGTCGAAAAAGGGGAGAGCATTTGCTCAATTGCGTTCAAATGGATGAAAAAGGGTTTGGCTCAATTCCTTTATGCAATTGTCGGTTGAAATGGAATAAAAGAGGAGAACACAAATTAATACAATACGGTAGCAGAATTGGGTATTTGTGAGAGCAAATAAATGACGTCGGGATTAAAAAAAATGGGTGACATATACACGCAATATTTTGATTAGGGACGGCTTTGATGGAGGGGGGGGCGCGAACAAGGACAACGACGAGCTGGCGGTATGGCGGCTTTTCCTTTTCCGGATTCTCTGCGAAATGAATGAAAAAGTGAGGGGCAAGGCGAGCGCGCGGGGACCCGCGGAGCGGGCGCGCGAGACCCCCAGCCGGCGGGTCTCGCGCGGACTTCTTCCGGTGCCGAAGTTTTGCCCCACCTACTGGCCGCCGTAGTCGAGTGTGCGGTACTTTGGCTGCCATTTCCACCTTTACTAAAACACGAGTTGATCGAAAACGAGTTGATGGCCGTTCATGTCGAATAGGGAACGGGCACAAACAGGCCAAATTAAAAAAGCATTTCGGCAATTCGCGACCAACGCATTTTTACAGTGAATAAATATTCGGAAAAATAATGGTTTTGAAAAGAACCCTTTGAATATTGACGTGGGCTTTGATCGGGGACCCCCGCTTTTTTTTGGGGGGGGGGGGGAAACCGATCCCCCGGCCATGGATGGCGCCGTGCCTTTTTAGGTAAAAAACTCTTCAAAATCGGAAATAAATACGTAAACATCGCTAAAGAAATCTTTCCCGAAAATCTTAAGAAAAAAATGGAGACGCGGATGGAGAGAATAAAAAACCTTTGGGGGTGTCTAATGGTTTTTCATTTATCCTTTTATTCGCTTGGCTGACCCCCCCCCCCCTCGGGGGCCGGTTGTGGCTCTATTGGAGGCGACGTGGTGAGTGAATAAAGACATTCATGGAACGGCACCCAACTCACCCCTTACCCCGATTCGTTGCCTTACCCCAAAATGTTTTCTTAAGTCGCAAAAAAATATTTATATAGAGGTTTAGGGGGTTGTAGAATCCGAATCTGATCTCCTTTCCGTCGATTTTGGCTATTTACATAATATGTGGAAATGCAACATTATTACTTAAATAAAGATATGCTTAATGTGTCCAGCTTTTGTAGTGCATCATTCTCGAGCAGTACATATTCTGTTCAGTTTCCATCCGTCTTTTTCTTAGTTTCTTTTCCAATTCACCCATCAAATTCATTAGTTTTAAGTAACTTTTTCGCCTTCCCTCCCTTTCTTTGGGTCACACAATTAAAAATGAGTTTCACGCTTTAGCCTTTCTCTTCGATTGGCCGTCTCTTTGCCCTTTCGTCCATGTCTTTCTCGGCCAATTGAATATTGGTTGGTCTACCAAAATCAAAAGTTTTGCATTCCCTCGCCCTCTCCATGGGAACCGCCCCCGCCCGCCCAACACTCCTTCAGCTCCATCTCCTCCAAACCCATCAACAACAACTTAAGCATTGATTTGCCACTGTTCCATGCTTTAGCCTATCCCTCCCCTTCACCCATTTCCTTCTCCCATCCTTCATTCTATTGGACAACGACAATCCCCGGGAGACGTGGCTTTCTTGCTTGTCTTCTTATACCATCATTATCTGCTGCCCCACTCTCTCTTTGTCGGATTTGGCGCGATGGTGCAAAAAGAGTGGGAGAAAGAGACGGGGGGGGGGGATTTATATGTAACAATTAGTCCATTTTGGCCAAATCGGTCAGATAGAAGAGAAATACGGGAAAGAGTGACTGAACGGAGACGCCCGTTCCCAAAGGAAGACGCTGCCCGCCCGACACTTATTACTTTCATTAAAGACTCCCCCCCCCCCCCCCATCGCCCAAATGCCCCCCCCCATCGCCCAAATGCCCCCCCCCATCGCCCAATGCCCCCCCCCCCATCGCCCAAATGCCCCCCCGCCATCGCCCAATGCCCCCCCCCCCCCCATCGCCCAATGCCCCCCCCCCCCATCGCCCAATGCCCCCCCCCCCCATCGCCCAATGCCCTTGACTTCTCCCCTTGAGGTATTCGCGCATTCTCCCCCCCCCCCGCTCGTTGATTCGCTTCCCCAACCAATCCAATCGATGATCATTCTCCCCTTCCGATGGTTGTCTTATCTCAAGATTCACCTCCCTCCTCTTCCTCCCTCATTTTCTTGTATGTGCTACATAATGTAACCACCGCCCTTCCTCTAATTTATTTTATTTAGACTGATGACTCATCGTTAGAAATAATAAAAAAACACAAATTCTATCTTTCTTTTTGCTTGTTTCACATTGGCTCCAACATTGAAATGGATGACATTGTGTCCATAGAATCGGTTCAACCGATTGATCAACTCAGCTTCTGGTGCTTGACGTTGTCCACCATGCTCAAGCTGGTCGCCATGGGAGTGACGCTGTTCACTTTGCCCTTCAATGAATGGATTTTGCTGCAGAGGCCCCAATTTGACAATGTGAAAATAATTGTAGGTGCCGTGCCGTTGGCTGTAGGTCATTGTGCTTTTACACAACAGAGGGGCATTTCTGGCAGTGATTGCGTGTCGGAACAAAAAGGGGCGACGACGGACCCTGCGGGGGCTACCCGATGTGTGCATTGGTCCGACTCTGCGCTCGAGAGGGACAGTTTTTGGGCCAGGGAGGGACTTGGCGATGTCCGAATGGAAATGCCCGGGACAGGTGACGGCTTGGTCAGGAGAATTTTAAGCCAAAAAACATTCCTCAATTACCTTTTATCCGCAAAATCAAAAAAATTGTTTTTTCCAAATTATTCTTCGACGTGTCGCCGTCGAATATGAAACTTTAATGTGTTCCGTAGTTTGGGCCTTTTGTTCAGTTCATCGGGCTCTGTTTTCTCTCGTTCTGCTCCAACTTTTCCTATTTCTGCTCGACTTGGGCGCCACTCTGGTGATGTGTTGCCGATACAAATTACAAAAAGGCGTTTCAACGGCTGAAAAGAGAGTTTCGCTGAGTCTTTCCGTCGCTATTCGTAAGTGCCGCCCAGGGCTGGACGTGATTAAAACAAAATCCGTGATCAGTGTGATCACGTCAGAACAGAACAGAGCACATCCCTGGTGAAGACTAGCCTCCGGTAAAATAAAATTTGGGGAATGGCATTTAAAATTTAACCGGGAAGGAAATCCCGAACAAGATTCTCGTAAAACCCATTGAGTAACACACGTTATATTTCCGGTGATTAACAGTTGGAAAGTTGTAGAGCAGGTGGCGTTATAAAATATAATTTCCAAATATTCGTTTCGATATTTTATTGTTTTATTAATCCATACTTCAACACCAATCACGGATCAAAATCACGGATTATTTCAAAAAATCCTGATCACAGACCCTCAAAAAGGCCGTGATTGGCGTGATCCGTGATTACGTCCAGCCCTGGTGCCGCCGTCCTTTTGGTGATTGTCCATCTTTAGTGTGCGTTTATCTCGGCGTCATTATCAGCGTGACTTCAGCCAATGGCCGCTTTACACACTCTCGACCTCAATTTGAGGTTCCCTCCCCCTCCCGAGAAATGAATTTGCATCTTTTGCAGAGTTCCCTTGGCGTCGCCTTCAAGCTGTACTTTGGCATGGCTCTTCTCTACTCAGTTGGCTGTGCCCTGACACATTTTTCCCGACTAATGGCACTCCGGCAAGCGGGGGAAAGCATTTGGAAAGGCTTTGAATGTGCCCGCCGGGGAAGTGGAGAAGAGAGTAATGGGAGGAGGAGGCAAAGGAGGGAAGACGAGGAAGTCCGTTTGGAGTGAGCAGGACATTTCATTTGGAAGTATGGATAACGAAGGGTAATTATGTAATTATCCCTCTGATGTTAATCTCACAGAGATCTCCCGTTTTATCGGCACTTTTTGAAGTTTTATTGTTTCTACTCATAAAACTCTTTCATCTTTTCCGAGATCACAGAAATATTGTTTCTCCAAGAATGGTCTCTGTCGGCGAATTGGCTTTGCATTTCTTTTCCCCCCGCTGACGGTTTTCTTCATTTTCTTCGCAAATGTACGTCTCCATCTTGTTGGAAACTGATCCGTTGATGGCAATTGCGTTTGGTTGTGGCATGTCAAGCAAAGGCTCGGACAGAAGAGAAAAGGAGGAGTCGGTGCTTGACCGATGTCTCGGTTGTAAAGGACGTTTGGTCAGCGGAGCTTTGGATGCTTTGTCTAATGACGGGTCGGTGGAACGCCGAACGGTTGTAAAAAGTGTGTTCATCTCGAAGGCACCTCCGCCCATTCGTCTGCTTTTGATCCGGTCGGCATCGGCACAACTCTTTCGACGATAGAACAGCATCCAGAAGGTATCGCGGAAAGAGCTGGACATGAAGCAGTAAATGCCAAAATTGATCGGGTAGGTGGCCTGACAAAGTGATACTACGGTAGGGGGAGGGTCGTGGGATATACGGTAGACTGACCATGACGAGCATGTTGTTGACAAGAAGGAAAGTGACCGGGAAAAGACCCTCCAGAAAGCGGTTGCTCAGTCCCAAAGTGTTGTAGACCTGAGGGGATCTGGAGATGGTCAGACAGAAGGGCAACAAACACAAAGCATGGCCATGAACAGGGCGGTGGGCAGGTTGACGATAAGGAAGATGGAGACGATGATCACCTTTGACGAACTTTTTATATGATCTATAAGCATGGCCCAATCATAATCTGAGCTTGACACAATGCACGCCACCTAAGGCTTGGTCCGGAACACGACGGAATGCGCCGGACCATTAAGTCAAGACAGACCACACTCGCATTTAATGAATTGCAAGCTTGTGCCTACCAGCATAATCGATGTCGAATTGCTGTCCGTCTGACGCTGTGCCTCCCGCGCTCTCTTTTCCCTGAACATTGATTGGATTACTCGCTTTGTTAATTAGCTGCACCGAAGTGATGATGTCATTAACACTAATTGCGATTGTTAAGAACTCCCCGCCCACCCTCGCATCCCCCCTCCCCCTCCCCCCCTGCTGTGGGGGAACCTGAGAAGTCGCTCCTTCCGTCGTTGGGCCTTCCGTATCTTAAAATTGGCGTAAAAATTGTGGAATTGAGAAGCAAATGTTAAAAACAATGAATTAACCAATTTAATGAGCAAAGCATTTAGGCAAATGAGGAGGAGGGAGGGAAGGAGGATAAAGCCGACAACGCGCGTCCAAAAGTAGGCATTAAAAAAAGTGTTCTGGCCAACCAATTGGACGATGAAAGTGAAGCCGGACAGACAGCTCCTTAAAAGACAAAGGGATTAACGGGGAAAGGGCGAGACGGAGGCACGGAGACTGACGTTGAACGTTAACCAACAAAAGAGGGACCTATTTAATTTGCCTTGGTGGGTTAAAGCGAGACTTCAAAAAGGGGCTTTTGTTAGAATTGCGAAGAAGGGAGGACCTGACCTGACCAGAAGACGCTTAGGGGGATAGGAAGAGAGGACCTGAGGGGGACCCAATGGCCCGAATCGACGTAGAGAAGGCCCTCGTAGACGGAGAAGTGGTAGTCAACGCATTTGGGAAGGCCACAAACGATGGAGATGCAAGTGATACAAAAGGTGGCAATGCGAACATTGCGAATGGAACAAATTTGGCGAGAGTTTAATGGATGCCGGATGGAAAGGTACCTGAGGGGGGGGGGTGATCAAAAGCGAGGGGGTGATGGAGAAGAGGGGGGGGGGGGGAGGGGGGATCGAGAAGAGAGGGGGGGGGGGGTGATCGAAAGAGGGGAGGGGAGGGGAGGGGTGATCGAAAGAGGGAGGGGGGGGGGGTGATCGAAAGAGGGGAGGGGAGGGGGAGGTGATCGAAAGAGGGGAGGGGAGGGGGGGGGTGATCGAAAGAGGGGGAGGGGGGGGGGGGTGATCGAAAGAGGGGAGGGGGGGGTGATCCGAAAGAGGGGGGGGAGGGGGGGGGGGAGGTGATCGAAAGAGGGGAGGGGAGGGGGGGGTGGGTGATCGAAAGAGGGGAGGGGGGGGGGGGGTGATCGAACGAGGGGAGGGTGGGGGGAGGTGATCGAAAGAGGGGAGGGGAGGGGGGGGGGGGTGATCGAAAGGGGGGGGGGGGGGGTGATCGAAAGAGGTGGGAGGGGTTGATCGCAAAGAGGGGGGGGGGGTGGGTGATCGAAGGGGGGTGGGGGGGTAATCGAGAAGAGGGGAGGGGGGGGGAGAGAAGAATGGACGGACGGGAGAGGACCTTTGGCCCGCAAGTAGCACAGTCAACCACATGGCAACTGAATGCAAAATGAATGAGTTCGAGCGCTGGGGGGCGGGGGGAGGCTGAACGAACCGTTGTGGCACACGGGCGGAATGGCATCCATTGAGTATTTGTACGCGTAACACCACCACAGCTCCAATTCCTGCTGTTCCCGTTCAAAGTGCCTTCAGAGTCAAATTGATCAATTCTCTTCAATTCCACCCACCTCAGTGTGTGGTAGTAAAAATTCCACGGGAGGGGAAACAGTCCCACGCAAAGGTCGGCTATGGCCATATATTTGAGCACCAAATTTGTCGGGGACAGCATATGCCGTTGTGAGAGGACCAACGCGACCAACAAATTGGCGACCACAACGAGCAGAACGAGCACAGGGAAAAGCTGAAATTGGAAAGGAAACATTTAAATGGAAAAAGAGGAAGAGGGGGAGGGGGGCGATTACATAGCCATAGACGAAATGTTCCAACTGCAGGTACTTGCTGAGACGGAGGAAGCTAAAAGCAAGTTTAAGACGGATTCAGAGCTTTTGCGTCAGTAGGAAGTGCAAGAAATGTGTAAAGAATTGTAATGCAAAATGCCAAAAGAATTAACAAATTTACCAAATTTGGTCAAAGACCGAACAAAGTTTGGGATCAAATTTTGATTTATTAATATTTGTGCGATAATTTGTATTTGCCGGTCTCTAAATTTTTAACGGGTTTTCGCTTTTATTTAAACTCGTTTCACTGACGCATTTCCGAGAGACATTAGCTTATTTAATTGACCTCATCTCCCGTTCACAATGACCCGTGCACGCATCGAAGAAGTACGCTCCGCTGCGGATACAGTCCAGAGCGGATTCGTTGGAGAGGGGACAGTTATTCATCGCCTGCCTTTGAAGGAGGGGAGGGACGGAAGAAGTTCAGTCAAAAGCACAACGAAGAAGCATGGCGGACTTTGAGAGGTAGGGGGGAGGGACGGAAGAAGTTCAGTCAAAAGCACAACGAAGAAGCATGGCGGACTTTGAGAGGTAGGGGGGAGGGACGGAAGAAGTTCAGTCAAAAGCACAACGAAGAAGCATGGCGGACTTTGAGAGGTAGGGGAGGAGGGGACGGGAAGAAGTTCAGTTCAAAAAGCACAACGAAGAAAGCATGGCGGACTTTGAGAGGTAAGGGGGGAGGGACGGAAAGAAGTTTCATGTCAAAAGCACAACGAAGAAGCATGGCGGACTGTTGAGAAGGTAAGGGGGTAGGGACGGAAGAAGTTCAGTCAAAAGCACCACGAAGATAGGCATTGCGGACTTTGAGAGGTAGGGGGGCGAGGACGGAAGAAGTTTCAGTCAAAGCACAACGAGAAAGATGGCGGAGCCTTTGAGAGGTAGGGGGGAGGGACGGAAGAAGTTCAGTCAAAAGCACAACGAAGAAGCATGGCGGACTTTGAGAGGTAGGGGGGAGGGACGGAAGAAGTTCAGTCAAAAGCACAACGAAGAAGCATGGCGGCTGCGGGACGGACGGAGTGGAGGATGAAGAGGATGAAACGATGAAAATGGATTTTGTTTGGATGGAAGGGAAACGTAAAAGCCTCAGAAAGAGGCAACTTTGGGGACAGAAATGAATGAATAATTTAGTTAATGAGAAACACAGCGGCACAAAGGCATTGGATAACCAAAGTGGGCCAATTCAAATTCAAAAAGGGCAAGAAGCGTGAGCATGTGAAGAGAATTCACAAATCCCCGCGGCCCCCGGAGGGATTAACCCGTCGCCTGACAAATGGGGGGTTTTCCAAGCAAAAACGTCTTCATCATTAACTACCCAATTCGAACAGCAAAAGGCACCGTCAGTTGAAAAAAAGAAGGGCGTCGAGTACCGACGGAGAGCACTAACAATGCGATGACCCTCACTTCTTCCGGCTTCATCATCCCCTCCCCCCCCCCTCTCCTTCCCCCGCCCCTCCCCCCTCCCCTCCCCTCTCCCCTCCCCCCCCCCCTCTGCCTTCTCCCGCCCCTCCCCCTCCCCTCCCCTCTCCCCCCCCCCTCTCCTTCTCCCCGCCCCTCCCCTCCCCCCCCCCTCTCCTTCCCCCGCCCCTCCCCCCTCCCCTCCCCTTTCCCCCCCCCTCTCCTTCCCCCGCCCCTCCCCCCTCCCCTCCCCTCCCCCCGCCCTCCCACTCCGCCCTTTCCTCCGCCAATTTGGGCACGTAACAGCAGCAGAAGAGGATGACGCTGATAGGATTAGGCAAAATTGAGTGGGGATGGATTCGGAAAAGGAGACTGAAATGGAAGGGGGGGGGGAGGCGAAACGAGGAGAGTGAAGTCGAAAGAGGAAGAAATGGGGCGACATTTGAGAGTATCGGCCACGGCCAAGGAGGACCCCCCCCCCCCCCTCCCCTCCCCAAACCGGTAGGCATTTGCTTCACGCCCCCCGCCCCCAACTTTCTTAAGGCACATCCATTTGCCGCTACAGCGGAATTAATTCGGCGCGGAAATTACCCTATTCGATGGGGGGGGGGGGAAGCAAAAGTTGTCAGTCCGTCAGCCCATCCGTTCCTTTTCTCTTTACTCAACGCCAACTCGAAAAAGGAATATACAAAAGGATGAACGGATGGATTGAATGTGCCGGAATGGCCCGGCAAATGGAGGGGAGAGCAAAGGTTTGTGAAATTGATGAATTTGAGAGGGGAAGGAAACTCGAGAGGGCGCCGAAGCCGAGAGAATGGATGGTCGGGAATGAATTCTGATGGGAGGACCCAAGGCAAGCATGGCACAGTGGGAGGCGGGGAGACGGCGAAGCGGGGAGGGCGGGGGAAGCGGGGGAGGGGGGGGGGCAATGGATGCAAAAATTGCGCAAAACGAAAATGGAACAACGAGCACGTTCCCCTGTCATCGCAAATTATTATTGCCACACCAGCAGAAGAGGAAGATATCCCCCCCCCCCCATTTGCCTTTCTTTTTCTTTTTTGCGTTTGACCAAAAGCGGCCAATAAAATTGCCTTTGGTGCCTTTCGACATCAAATGAAAAGGGAAAATTGCTTTTGGATTGGCACTCCTTTTGACTTCGGGAGATAGTGCTTGGCACATTTTGAGGGTCGCGGGGAAGCGGCCGCCCCAGGGGGAGCAATTACCGATGGGGCGGGGGAGGGGGGAGGGATGGTTTGGATTGGTAGATGAGATGATAAGGCGGGGGGGGGAGGATAAGAAGAAGCATTAATGCATGTGAATGTGAAGTTGAGCGAGGGAATTCATTGGGGGAAAGGAGAGCATCGATCGCGAGAAGAAGCAAAGTAATTGGGCAAATGTGCTGAAAATTGGGAGAAGTTTGAGTTTACCTTTGAAATGAGTCTGATCAGATCACTCTTCTTCCGTCTCGATGTCCTATCCTTATTTGTTAGCTTACAAATTAGCGTTTTATGACTTCTTCATGCAAATTGCCAATTAGAGGAACAAACTCACACCAAAGGCCAAGCGTCTGCCTACGAAACTAATTAAAAAAAGAAATTTAAATTCCCATAAATTCCTTCTCCAGAGGTCGGCCGCATGCTTTTGAGAATTCGCCCTCCTCCGTGTCCTGGTCCGCGTACCAATTTGACCAGAAACAATGGCAATTTATGCTGCCATTTTGACCTTTCCGAGAAAATGGACCAGTTCCAACATGGCACGGAGCAGTCAAAGCTTTGCGATTGGACAATGTTTAAAAAAAGTATTGGCCAAACAAATAAAAAACTCGAAAAAATGGCCTGAGGTTTTTTTCTGCTGCTGGTCATAACTTTGTTCTGCTTATTAATTGCTCTGTTGCCAGTGGCAAAAGCTGTTTTTGAAAAGTGGGACAACTCGACTTTGGCCTTGAGCCGTTTATTTAAGAAGAATCTATTGACACTAATTATAAAAAAGAACAGCGAAATAGTTTTCATAGGATGTGCTAAATGCTGAAGCAATTTCTAATTTGATTGAAGGATTATTTACAATTAGGCAAATTGAGGGGCATAACCGGTGCATTACTTTACTTAATGTGGCAGGGACATTCTGTAAGGGTAAGGAGGTCGGGTTGGGCCCCGTTTTGATCAGAGAAGTCCGGTCCGATCATTCATTTCATCGTGCCGTCGCCCCGCAAGTGATCAGTGCCAAGCACATTTGGCTCTTCAGGGCTTCGTCCGCACCGTCGCCCATCCCTTTCAAAGTGCCCATCGGCGTCTCCCCGCAAAAGTCTGGCTGGTTGACCAACTCGGCCATTCTCTGTTCGTCCACATTTGAGCGAAGAAGCTTAAAGGGCGACGTCACATTCATTCCGACAGCAACAAAAAGCCATTTCAACCTCTATAAGCCGAACATCTTTCTTTTCCACCGCGAAATGCACCAAAGTCTTTCCGCTGGTAGCGTCGGCCAATCCAACATCGGCCCCGGAACGGATCAGAGCTTCGATTGTGCCAAAATTGCATATTTGCCTCTGAGTCGCCTCATCCCGTAAAGCGTGGTTTTTGAACGCATTCAACAACGGGGTAAGACCCTGGAAAGGAAAGTATAAAAGAGGAAGATTTCAGGCTAAACCCTTCACTTACCATTCCGTTCTGAGCGTTCAACGCAATGGAAGAATGAGCGCAGAGAATATTCACGATGGCTGTCTGAAAGGCAATTTGAAACGATGTCTTAAAGTCTGAAATTGTAAGTCCCTGTGACCAGGCCCGTAGCCAGAAATTTTTTTCGGGGGGGGGGGGGGGGGGAGGCAGTTCTTAGGGGTGTATTTTTCCCATGTTTTAATCAGTGGACAATCCCGGGTCTGTAACTCTTCAGGGAATGGTTGCCCAACACAAATTTTTTGGATTCTTACTTTGCCGACTGAGAGGAGTCGATTGATATATATTCGTTCGATTTTGAGTGTGGGCCCTATGATACATATTTTCCGAATGAAACTCAAGAGACCAATTTAAGGAAGTGAAGGAACTCTAACCCCCCCCCCCCCAACTCCGACCAGTCCCATGTGCAGCAGCTACCCCCCCCCCAACTCCGACCAGTCCATGTGCACAGCTACCCCCCCCCCCCCCAACTCCGACCAGTCCATGGTCAGCAGCTACCCCCCCCCCCCCCCCAACGCCGACCAGTCCATGTGCATCACTGAACCCCCCCCCCCCCCCCCCAACTCCGACCCAGTCCAGTGTGCAGCAGCTAACCCCTCCCACCCCAACTCCGACCAGTCCATGGGCAGCAGCTAACCCCTCCCCGCCCCCCCCCAACTCCTACCAGTCCATGTGCAGCAGCTAACCCCCCCGCCCCAACTCCGACCAGTCCATGTGCAGCAGCTACCCATCCCCCCCCCCAACGCCGGACCAGTTCCATGTGAAGCAGCTACCACCCCCCCCCCCAACTCCTACCAGTCCAATGTGCAGCATCTACCCCCCCCCCAACTCCACCAGTCCATGTGCAGCATCTACCCCCCCCCCAACTCCGACCATCCCATGGCAGCAGCTACCCCCCCCCCCAACTCCGACCAGTCCATGTGCAGCAGCTACCCCCCCCCCCCAACTCCGACCAGTCCATGTGCAGCAGCTACCCCTCCCCCCCCCCAACTCCGACCAGTCCATGTGTCAGCAGCTAACCCCCCCCCAACTCCGACCAGTCCATGTGCCACTAACCCCCCCCCCCCCAACTCCGACCAGTCCATGTGCAGCAGCTAACCCCCCCCCCCCCAACCTCCGACCAGTCCATGTGCAGCAGCCTACCCCCCCCCTCCCCCCCCCAACTCCGACCAGTCCATGTGCAGCAGCTAACCCCCCGCCCCCCCCAACTCCGACCATTCCATGTGCAGCAAGCTACCCCCCCGCGCCCAACCTTCCGACCAGTCCATGTGCAGCCAGCTACCCCCCCCCCAAACTCCGACCAGTCCATGTGCATCATCTAACCACTCCCCCGGCCCCCCAACTCCGACCGTCCATGTTGCAGCAGCTACACCCCCCCCCAAACGCCCGACCAGTCCATGTGCAGCAGCTAACCCCTCCCCCCCCCCAACTTCCGACCAGTACCATGGTGCAGACAGCTACCCCCCCCCCAACTCCGACCATCCATGTGCAGCAGCTAACCCCCCCCCCCAACTCCGACCAGTCTATGTGCAGCAGCTAGCCCCCCCCCCAACTCCGACCAGTCCATGTGCAGCAGCTACCCCCCCCCCAACTCCGACCAGTCCCATGTGCAGCAGTACCCCCCCCCCAACTCCGACCGATCCATGTGCAGCAGCTAACCCCCCCCCCAACTCCGACCAGTCCATGTGCAGCAGCTAACCCCGTCCCCTCCCACCCCCAACTCCGACCAGTCCATGTGCAGCATCTAACCCCCCCGCGCCCAACTCCGACCAGTCCATGTGCAGCAGCTACCCCCCCCCCCCAACTCCGACCAGTCCATGTGCAGCAGCTAACCGCCCCCCCCCCAACTCCGACCAGTCCATGTTCAGCAGCTACCCCCCCCCGCAACTCCAGTACCAGTCCATGTGCAGCAGCTAAACCCCCCCCCCCCAACTCCGTACCAGTCCATGGTGCAGCAGCTAACCCCCCCCCCCCAACTCCGAACCATCCATGTGCAGCAGCTAACGCCCCCCCCCAACGCCGACGCAGTCCATGTGCAGCAGCTAACAGCCCTCCCCCCCCCAACTACCGACCAGTCCAATGTGCAGCAGCTACCACCCCCCCCCCAACCTCCGACAGTCCATGTGCAGCAGCTAACCACCCCCCCCCCCCAACTCCGACCAGTGCCATGTGCAGAGCAGCTAACCCCTCCCCCCCCCAACTCCCGACCATCCATGTGTAGCAGCAGCTACCCCCCCCCCCCAACTCCGACCAGTCCATGTGGCAGGCAGCTAACCCCTCCCCCCCCCAACTCCGAACCAGTCCTGTGCAGGCAGCCTAACCCCCCCCCCCCAACTCCGACAGTCCAGGTGCAGCAGCTACCCCCCCCCCCCAACATCCGACCAGTCCATGTGCAGCAGCTAACCCCTCCCCCCCCCCAACTCCGACCAGTCCATGTGCAGCAGCTACCCCCCCCCCCAACTCCGACCAGTCCATGTGCAGCAGCTAACCCCTCCCCCGCCCCCCCCCAACTCCTACCAGTCCATGTGCAGCAGCTACCCCCCCCCCAACTCCGACCAGTCCATGTGCAGCAGCTAACCCCTCCCCCCCCCAACTCCGACCAGTCCATGTGCAGCAGCTACCCCCCCCCCCCAACTCCGACCAGTCCATGTGCAGCAGCTACCCCCCCCCCCCAACTCCGACCAGTCCATGTGCAGCAGCATAGTGCAGAGACGTATCTCGCTGGAGACGGCCGCTCTGGGAGTTGGGAAATGCTCCGGCCTGGAGAGAAGATTCAAAGACTCTAAAAATGGAGGCGGTGCCCGCCCACCTCCAAAAGGTAGTCGACCAGTTCAGCGTTTCCCTTCTGTACGGCGACCATCAGTGAAATTGGAAAAGCATTGAGAACGAATTTGTGTTGGTGGCATTATGTTTTGAATAATCTCTCAAAAACAGTGCCAAAAATTTTATATTTCTTAATAATAAATGCTCTCAATCCACTCCCATTCACCCTCCAGTAATTTGAATTGTTTTCGTTGACAGATAAAACTTATATGGAGTCTCGCGCATTCGATTCGGCACATCAAACAGCAACGGTTTCTGTGGCGACACTTCCGATTTGAGCATTTGCTCGACAAGGGCGTATATTTTTCCGTAGTCCAAATGTGCCATGACGATGTGCAGAAGCGTGTCCCCATCCCCGTCTTGAAAGTTCAGTGCCATTGGGTGACGCTGAACAGAAATTTGTTTTAGCACTCGCGGCCATGCCAGTCTTGGCCCATAAAGACATATAGTCGGGAGTTAGCCCCCCGTCAGCCATGCCAGTCTTGGCCCATAAAGACATATAGTCGGGAGTTAGCCCCCCGTCAGCCATGCCAGTCTTGGCCCATAAAGACATATAGTCGGGAGTTAGCCCCCCCCCGCCCCCCCAGCCATGTCAGTCTTGGCCCATAAAGACATATAGTCGGGAGTTAGCCCCCCCCCCCCCGCCCCCCCAGCCATGTCAGTCTTGGCCCATAAAGACATATGTCGGGAGTTAGCCCCCCCCCCGCCCCCTCCCCAGCCATGTCAGTCTTGGCCCATAAAGACATATAGTCGGGAGTTAGCCCCCCGTCAGCCATGCCAGTCTTGGCCCATAAAGACATATAGTCGGGAGTTAGCCCCCCCCCCCGCCCCCCCAGCCATGTCAGTCTTGGCCCATAAAGACATATAGTCGGGAGTTAGCCCCCCCCCCCCGCCCCCCCAGCCATGTCAGTCTTGGCCCATAAAGACATATAGTCGGGAGTTAGCCCCCCCCCCCCCGCCCCCCCAGCCATGTCAGTCTTGGCCCATAAAGACATATGTCGGGAGTTAGCCCCCCCCCCGCCCCCTCCCCAGCCATGTCAGTCTTGGCCCATAAAGACATATAGTCGGGAGTTAGCCCCCCGCCAGCCATGCCAGTCTTGGCCCATAAAGACATATAGTCGGGAGTTAGCCCCCCGCCAGCCATGCCAGTCTTGGCCCATAAAGACATATAGTCGGGAGTTAGCCCCCCCCCGCGCCCCAGCCATGTCAGTCTTGGCCCATAAAGACATATGTCGGGAGATCAGTCTTGGCCCAAAAAGACATAAGACATATATCGGGAGTTAGCCCCCCCCCCCCCCGCCCCCCCAGCCATGTCAGTCTTGGCCCATAAAGACATGACATATGTCGGGAGTTAGCCCCCCCCCCTTTGCTTCCACCTGAATGCATTTGCAAGTCCACGCCCAAGCATCGTCCATGTCTTCGCTGCGAATCATCGCCCTCAGACGTTCCTTTGACGGCCGTGTCCTTTCATCCCTCGAGGAAACAATCGGAAGAACGCCATTCAATTTGCCGGAGGTCCCACCGAACGGCGGGGAATGTTTGACATTTGCAATTGCGCCCCGAGGCGCTGCCGGCGAACTTCAAAAGATTTGAACTCGAAATAAAAAGATCAAAACAATGCCTCTGGGGAGCACAGAGCGGTGAGTTGCCACTCGACAGGCAAAGCTGGTCCTCCTCGGACGACGCATTCGACGCGGGACTTTCCCCGGCAGCGCCCTGTGACCCAAGCGAATACTTCCGCGAAAGACTGGGCGAGTAACGACGCGAATACTCCAGGATAAAGTCAGAAAGGTCGTCCGGCAATTCACTCTTCAACGGCACATTCTTTTCGACCTCCACTCAATCCGACTAACCTTTTCGCTCCGATCACCCGGGGACATCACCAACGCCGTGTCGGGCGTGCTGCTCGGCGAAGAAAACAGCGAATCCCGTCCGGCACTCCCTCCACCGCAACTCCAATTGCTCGGCAAACCGCAATCATAGCTGTAACCGTAGCCAACAGACGCCATCGAGTTGTAGCTGCTCTGATCAAAAACTGTCGATTGGAGAGCGGTCGCGTTGAAGGACACGGAAGGAGACGCGAGATCATTTGGAGCTGTGAGCACATTTGGGTGGGCGGAAACGGAAGAATAGGGGTGGAACACAGACGAACCACCGCTGGAGTTTAATGGGTGATCGCTTTGTCTCCACAAGAAGTCTTACCGGGCCATCGTTGGCGGCACTCTGATCGGCCCCCGGGCAAGCAGTTCAACACTTTCCTCGCCCTTCTCCCCACCCAGCCGCTCTCGTCCCTCTCCGTGCGCCTTCTTCTCCTCCCTATTCGCTTGTTGCACTTCCTTCACAACTCCAACTCCCTTCGGCTTTGCTTCATTCTTTTCTGTTTTTGGCTGCTTTTCCTTATCTTCTCCCATCATCAAATCCGCGAACAACTTTCGGCAATCGCGAGTTAACCTCGCCGTTGTGTTTGTCTTTCGTGCCAATGCCGAAGAACGGAACGATTGGAGTGCCAAGTGATCAGCCGGCGAAATGTTTGCCTCCTCACGCATTTTTTTACGCTCACCCACCGCTTTTTTGTCTGTTCCATTTTTATTTTGTTTTAGGCCCAAGGAAAGCGCATCCAGATGAGCAGCCAAGGAATCAGCTACCCCAATTGCATCGTTCTGATCGAATGAGATGAAACGGAAAGAAATGGGACAAATACCTCGACCGAAGTTCTCAATGGGATGGCACGCGCGACCAAACAACTTTCCGAAGAAGCCATTACTTTAGATTTAAGATCCGATCTTGAATCTTGGGCTTTAAACTATAAGGGATTATAAAAGTGTTCGACTGGTAAATACCCGATTCGTTTTTGGCCAATTCGTTTTGACCCGATTCGTTTTTTAGTAAAAAAAAGCATTTATGAGCGGAATTTGAAGGTTTTATGCAATTCTGAGATGAGAAATGTTACTGGCGCCCAAAGGTCACCGCCCAAACGTCCTCCACTCCAAGCCAGGGTGGCTTAGGCCTAAGCCTAACAAACCCCGAGCCAGGGTGGCTTAGGCCTAAAGCGGCTTTGGGTGATTAATGGTTGCGGGATTTTTGCGGGTGCGGAAAAAATGCGGGATTCGTGTCCAGCACTTTTTGGAATTCCCGCATCCCGCTCCCGCAGCGCGACTTTGAAAAAATTGTTTTTTTTGAAAATCATAGATTAGATGATGTCATATGATAAAACTGATGTCATATTCGTGATTAGCTACCTCATTAACCCCCGAGTCCTACTCAGAATTCATAAAACCTTCAAATTCCGCTCATAAATGCTTTTTGTTACTAAAAAACGGGTAATAGTGCAGAACATTGGTCCCATAAAAAAAAGGGGTTAAAGAGGGTTTTACGCAATTCTGAGAAGTACTCGGGGGTTATCGAGGTCGCTGATCGCGGATATGATATCAATCATATGATATCATCTAATCTATGATTTCAGCATCTAAGATTTTTGAAAAAATCAAAAAAATTTTCAAAGTCGCTAAAGGGGTGTTTCTAGGGGTACTCGGGCCCGTAGAATTCCAATCTGAGCTTCATTTCGACCAGTTCGAACGCCGGAACCGAAATCGAACAATTTTCCAAAAAAAAAATATAAAAATTTTCAAAAATTAATTTTGGCTTCAAAATCATTCAAAAAAGGCACAACAGTACAACAAAAAAGTCAGTTTGGAATTTTTACGGGCCCGAGTACCCCTAGAAACACACTTTTAACGACTGAAAATTTTTTAATTTTTTTCAAAAATCTTAGATCATAGATTAGATGATGTCATATGATAATCTGATGTCATATCCGTGATCAGCGACCGCGATAACCCCCGAGTACTTCTCAAAATTGCGTAAAACCCTCATAAACCCCTTTTTTTGTGGGACCAATGTTCTGCACTATTACCAAAAAGCGTATCGTCCCAAAAAACGAATTGGGGTCCGTTCGTTCGACTACGCATTAATAAATACGCAAAATGGCAATGAAAAGGAGAAAATGCCATATGAGCCAATGAAAGGGGAAGAAAATACAATTTTTGCCGGCATTTGACGGCGTTGCCAGGAGAATTAGCGCAATGCCCGCCCAACCTCTCTCTCTTTCTCTTCGCACAGAATGAGACGGCGGGTGACGGAGTGGGAGGGAATGGCGGAGAACGGACGGATGACGTGGACAATCGATTGGGACGTGAGGACTTGGCGAGAGAAGCTCAAACAATGCAAGCGAATAAAGAGGAGGTAGAGAAAGGGGGGGGGGGAGGCGAATGGAAAAACATTTACGCAGGAAAGGAAAAACGGAACTAAACCAGGGGGCCCATCGAAAATTTTTCAAAAACAGTACATTGGAACAAAAAATAAAGATTTTAGGGCCAAAAAAACAGTACATTTTAAAAAATGGCTCAAAATATAGTAAATCTTTATTTTTTGCATGAAATGTGAGCTGTACCATATTTCTCACCACCGACAATTTTTCTCAACAATTTGGGGTTGGAAATTGATCTCATGCATTTTAGAAAATTTTTGGCGAATTTTGCTTTTCAAATGATTTTTTGCGAATTCTGCTTTAGTAGGGCGTGGGGGTCGGCGGTGCCGATAGGCGCCGCCGAGCACGGGGATTTGCAACCAAAATTTAAAAAATGCTGTACTTTTTTTTGAAGTTTTTAGAAATGGGAATGGCCGGCGGTGCCGATAGGCGCCGCCGGTAAAATTTTTTTGATTTTCGAATTAATTTGCTAAAATTGGCCTAAAACTTTGAATTATCCTGAAACAGCAAAATCAGAATTTGGATAAAAATGAACAAATATTGTTGCATTTTGGACATTTTTAAGCGAAAATTCAAAAAAGAATGCGAAAAATGCTTGAAAAATTAACAAATTTGGCCATCTGTCTAAGGATTATTCAAAATATAGACAACATTTGTTCAAAAAGCTCCAGAAATCTCAAATAAAGGACAAAAAAGAACGTGCACCCCAAATAAAGTACTAATCTTTAAAAAAAGTACATTTTATTTTTTAAAGATCTCGACTCTCAAAAACAGTACAAATCTTTAAAAAAAGTACAGTTGGGCACCCTGAACTAAACGCTACCGTGTCCTGAAAGTCATGACTCAAAGCAACGGAAATTTGTTTATCAATAAATTACATCGATTTGTGTTTTAAACAAGTTACATTAAATGTTTATTCGTATCACTATTGGGAATAACTGTCGTCGCCCGCTCACGTCGCGTTCGATTGCTCCTCCAACTCTTGGATGCGCTTTTTGTGGCGTTTCACCGCGTCGTGATTGGTGTACACTCCTAAAATTAACTTAAATATTAAATCCGGCTTTTGGTACTTACAAGTCGTTTTTTGCTTAATTTTCAAAAATTTAAACCGGTTCAAAAACCGCTTTAAATTCTCGATCATCTAATCTATGATTTTTGAAAAAAAAACAATTTCTTCAAAGTCGCTGCGGGAGCGGGATGCGGGAATTACAAAAAGTGCGGGACACGAAGGTGGCGCCGGCAGGCGCCGTCGGGAAATTTTTTTAAAAATTTTTGTTAAGAAAATTGCTCAAAAATTTCGCTCAGAAGCACGCGAAGATCTGGCAGCACTGGAGAAGGTCTGTGGCTGAAGGTCTAACGGAATCGAAGTTTCATTTGGGATTTGTAGGACTATGAAGAAGTCGCAATTGACACTGTGGAGGGAGACGGAGGCGGAGACGATGAATATTGAGTGAGAAAAGTGTGCCTATGGGTATTCAGCAGGGGTGGGTCGAAAGAGAAATTTTTCGAAATCGAAATTTTTTTATTTCGATTTTCGTAAGAAAACCGAAAGAAAAACCTCGAAATTATCGAAATCGAAACGAAAGAGACCCTTCAAAAGTGGAACAAAAATACATTTTTTTTTAAAAAAAAATTTTTTTGCCCTTCATTAATTCGAATCATTGAATTTCAAAAATTTATTGGATCGAGGGCTTTTGGCGAATAAAAATTCTATTT
This sequence comes from Globodera rostochiensis, assembly GCA_018350325.1. Classification (NCBI taxonomy): domain Eukaryota; kingdom Metazoa; phylum Nematoda; class Chromadorea; order Rhabditida; family Heteroderidae; genus Globodera; species Globodera rostochiensis. The sequence goes on from JAEVLN010000041.1 coordinate 156,562, forward strand.
TTCTTTAGAAAAATGGTTGAAATGCAAAAATAACCCCACCCCGTATTGACAGACTTGTTGACAATTTTTTGAAGATTTTCAGTCCTTTTCAAGTAAAAAAATGAATTTTTGGATCAATTTCCCTAACAAAAACAAATCAATTTTTAAAAATTCTCGGCGGCGCCTATCGGCACCGCCGACCCCTCCCCCCACCTTTTTGCCTTTTTAGTAAAATCGCACAATAACAAAAATTTCGCGAAGAAAGTATTTTTAGATGGTTTTTCGGTTAGGGGGAGAAGTCGGCGGTGCCGATAGGAGCCGCCGAGAAATTTTTTGAATCTTTGACTCAATAGATTTGCAACCAAAATTGGAAAGAATGTGATGCTTTTTTGCATTAAAAAATTGAAAATTTTGCCATTGTCCTTCCGAAAAACCACAAAATGAGGAAAAATCAGATATCACAACCCTGGCTAAAACTAAACAAAATCAGGTCATTTTATGCGTAAAAGCCTTCAGGACAATTCTTTAAAAAAATGACATTTCAAATTTTAAAGATTGGGGTACCCCAATTTTCCGGTCTCTAGTTTTTTCCCAATGATTTTTGGCGAAATTTAGTGTAAAGGGTCAAAGAAAATGTTAATTCGTCTTTCGAAATCGAAACGAAAGAAAAACCTCGAAATTATCGAAATCGAAAGGTTTCGACCCACCCCTGGCGGTACCCCGCAACTGGGCGCGCACGATTGGGCGCCGACAAGTTTTTCGTTAAAACTTTGTTCAAAGTCAACCAAACTAAACATTCTTGGTATCATTCGAAAGCATGTAATAAGAAGAAGCTTACAAAGGCAAAATCTAAGCGATTCGGCTTAAACAAAGAAAGTTACGACGTCACCACGACAAAAATGGCAATTTTTACAGGTTTTAAACCTATAACCTTTTTTTGAAAAGACGAATCGGTTAGCTTTAGCTTGATAAAAGGTTCAGCATACTGAGAGCTTTTGTATGATACCAAATTTGTTCGGTTTGCTTCGGGCACCGAATCGTGCCGGCACCGAATGTGCCGGCGCCCAATCGTGCGCGCCCAATCGTGCCGCGCCCAATCGTGCCGCGCCCAATCGTGGTGCTCCGACCCCCGGTATTCAGGGGGGTACATGTCAACTCGCCGACGCCGACTCGCCGATGGTCAACTCGCCGAAGCCGACTCGCCGACGGTTGACTCGCCGACGGTTCGACTCGCCGATAATAGTTAATTTTGTTTTATCTCTCAACTCAACTTTTTTAAATATAAAAAATCAGACTTCTAACAATCTCATGGGAAAAATTTACGGCAATCATGAAGAATTGAGGTCCCGACTGAAAAAAAATGCTAAAACTTTGGTGTTTATAAGTTTAAAGAGCTCGGGTTTTGCGAATGTCGACCCCCGAACGCGAATTCGAACATTTTTCAAAGTTTCAAATATAACCTTTTTTTCGGTTTGACTAATTTTTTAATTCCGCCATATTTTTTTTCAATAACTTAAATTGAGATTGTTAGAAGTCTGATTTTTTATATTTAAAAAAGTTGAGTTGATAGATAAAAAAATTAACTATTATCGGCGAGTCAACCGTCGGCGAGTCGGCGTCGGCGAGTTGAACTGCTCCCGTATTCAGGTGGTGCTGAATCCGAATCTGTGTTCCGTTTCGCCCAAATGCGAACCTGAACCCTAATCCGAACAATTTTGGGAAATTGTGAGCTTTCGGCTTCGGGGTTCGCATTTGGTCGAAGCGGAAGTCAGATTCGGATTACGCCACCCGAATACTCCTAGAAACATTTTTTTATTGACATTGAAAACAAAAAAATTATTTTTTCAAAACAGGGAGCCCACAAATAACAGTATTACCCTATTTCGTAATGTATTATTTAAAAAAAATCCGGAATTGATGCCCAAATGACCGGCTCCGCGCTCGGCGCTCATCCCTGCCCCAGACTCAAACAACCCCTACCATCTCCATATTATTTTTGATTTATACAATTTTCTTGAACAATTTAAAATGTAATTCCCTCTGTTTTAAATGCAAAAAAAGAAAGGAGGAAATTTGCAAATATGGGGGTCAAATAGCCAAAAGCTCGGAAAAGGAATGTATAAAAAACCATTAGAAAAATATATAAAAATAAATATGCTGGACGAAAGGCTGTGGGGAGAGGGACGTCAAAAAAGGCGAGATGAGATTATTTTGCGGGATTGGGCTGATACGATCTCTTCGGCCTCATGTTTCGTCCTCGTCGCTGGTGCTCTCTGCCGTTCTTTCCGCCCCCTCCGAGCCTCCCCCGTCCTCCTCGTCCGGCACACTTCCCCACAACGCCAGCTGCTTTCTGCACGGGCGCAAGCGGCGTGTGCAGAAGGCGGAAATCCGCTCGCATGCCTCCCTAGTCGTTTCCTCGGGGAACGCCAGCACCAGACGAAACCAATTGGGCAGTGAGAATGCCGAGCCGGGCAAGCAGTACACGCTGAAGAGGGAAAGGTCGTAAGTAACGGATAACACAACGGCAATGCGTACGTACCTCTCTTCCGATATCAAACTCTGCACAAAGCTTGTCTCGTCCCCGTACAGTTCGGGGTCGAATCCGACCATCATGTACATTGCTCCTTGTGGCCGTAGCGGCTTCAGTCCCGGTACTCGAGCCAGAATATCATAGACAATTTGAGCATTTTGCGATAGCAAGTTTTTAATGTTGTCGAAGAAAGATTGCGGAGTGTCGCGAAGGATTCGGGGCAATGCTCCCTGGATGAGCGCACATGGCCCCACGATCTTCTGACTGAGCGACACAATGCCGGCTTTGACGTCGGAAAGTACACCGAAGCGATTGTGCACGATCAGCCAGCCGAGCCGCCAACCGGGAACCAAATAGCGCTTGCCGATTCCGTCACAAGTGATGATGGGCACTCGCGGAGACAATGAGGCCAATGCGTGGAACTTGGCCCCCTCCGCGTAAGTGAGGTCCCCGTAAATCTCATCGGCAACGATCGGCAGCTGAACCATCGAATAAGTGATTAATTGTTAATAAAACTGAATTTACCTTGTATTTTTGCGCCAGTCTCAGAATTTGTTCCAGATGTTCTTGGGGAAACACGACACCGGTCGGGTTGGACGGATTGTTGACAATGATGGCACGAGTCTGGTCGTCGATAAGACTCTCCAGATGTTGCAGATCAATCAGTCCATCCTCCTCCATCTTCAGCCGGTACTGTCTCGTTTTGATGCCATTCGGCTGGCACAGCGTGGAATAAAGTGGGAAACCAGGGCAAGGCACCAGCACGTTTTGGCCAGGGTCAGCGATCGCCACAATGGCCATTTCAAGGGCATGTGAACAACCGCTAGCCAACACAACATCGTCTGCTGAGATTGGCGCCTCGCGGCTCGAGAAGAACTGAAAGATGCAAAATTTCCCGTGAAGAAGGCTTTAGTCAGTGTGAGCTTGCCTCCGCGACTGCTTCTCTGGCAGTTTGCATTCCAACCGCAGGTCCGTACCCGTCGAAGCGATGCGAATCGATTGCGTCCCGAAGGGCTGCTACAACCGACTCGGAGGGGGGCAGGCACCCGGTCAAGGTGGGGTCGCCCAAGTTCAGTTGGATTGGTTTTTTGTCCGGGTTAGGAGCAACGGACAGCGAATCGGTGACACGACGGATCGGATTCACTGTGTCACGAGAATGTTTTGAAGAGCGCATCGTAGTCCACTCGGAATGCTCATTGATTTGATGTCGTTTTGGCGCATTTAAATGCTAAAAAAAAGTCCTTTTTCATTTCACAGTTAAAAGTCGCAGCTCAACCGTACCATTTTTGCCTTTTTTGGTGTTTTTATTGGGGCGGCCATCGCGGAATAGCAGCAATTCTCCAAAGCCGACGCTTTGGGGAGGGCGCGTTGTTGGCGACGGGGAGAATGTTGGGCCATGGCGATGGGTGGAGACGTGACAACCATTAGGAGGATGAATTTGCGTCAGTTATCGAGGGGGGAGTGAGTGGATGATGGCGGATAAATGCTAAAAGGGGCTGGGATTAGAGCGGTTGGGGCAATAATCAACAAAATAAGAAGGAGCAAAAATTGTGGCAAATGGGAGGGGGGGGGGGAGAGTTTCCATAAAGTCGTTAAGCTCTGCTGGTCTGGAATGGAATGGTAGAGGCTGCTTGGAATTGGATCTGACTGAACTGAACGCTGAATCTGATCATCCGCTGGCAATCGTTTCGCTTTTATTGAGTCTTTTGGCCCGCCCCCAATGAATGCCTCCACTTTTGGCTCACCTCGTCGAAACAAACGGCTCTTTCGCCGATGGGAACGGACGAGGCGGAGACTGCACGTGGCGACGAAATTGGCGACGGATTGATGAGAATGATGACATCGGCGGGGGGGGGGGGGGGGAATTCAACGAAATTAGAAGAAGATGGATGATGGATGGTGTGGACGGGTGGGAAATTGCATCACGCTGACCAGAAAGGAAGGAATGAACAGAACTCGTCAAAAACCTCCGACCCCTCCTCCAATCATTCTCCCGCCGATTCGGATTGTTTATTTCGATTGAAAGAGGGGGGAGGGGGTGGGGGGCTGCAGGACGAGCCGGGAATTGTGCAGGAGGCATTTTTAGGCTGAATGAAAGTTTAATTAATTTCTTCAATGTTTTGTGTTTAATACTCTGACGAGAAGCGGCAGCGATTGTGACTGGCAACAATCTTTCGCTCAAATGACGGACTCCAACCAATTAAAATCGTGTCAAAATTGTGCTTACTCTAGGCATTGGTCGTTTTCCCATACTGAGCTTTTGCCTTTCTACGTCAAAGTTATTTTTGTTGTCGCTTGGCAAATTTTTCCCATTGAAATAAATGGAAATGATCCCCCGCTTCCCCCGTTCTCCCCCCCCCCCCCCGTCACCCCGTTTCCCCGCGTCCCCCCCCCCCCGCTTCCTCCGTCTCCCCCCCCGTCACCCCGCTTCCCCCCATCCCCCCGTCCCATCATCCAATTAATTTCATTTCGTATTTGGTCTGTGGTTATTTGTATGCTATCCGCCGAGGGCGGGGCCGGAAAAAGGACACGTGGGCATCAAAAAGGTTAAATCGTCGAGTTTGGGTCAATTTCTGGTTGGAAAGTGCTGTAAATGTTTGTTGTTTAACAAACAATTTTCTATTTTAGATTTATTTATCCCTCCGATCACTAAATCCAATCAAACTCTTCCGCCGTTCACCCCCCCCCGCTTCGCAATTGATTGAACGCATCCATTTATAGACCAGCATTTGCGTTGAAATTCCTTCCCCTATCGTCGCACCTTCCACCGCTTCTCCGTGCGTGTGAAATTTTACATTTTTCGACGAAATTATTTTGGGGCAAAATTGAAATCCAAAGAGAGCAAAACGGCGGCTGATTGCTGGAAGGTGATCAGATGATGATGGATGGCTGGGGGGGGGGAGTTTGTTTGTCTCACTGATTTGTGCCCTTTCGTCCTTTTTTGATCACAGCTCACGCTTCCCCCCGCCCTCCCCCCAAAAATCATTCACTTCCGATCATTCCTATCAGTCAAACAAAATGAAAAACATGTACTTTTGCTCTCTCTCGCTGTCCATGCCTCACATGTCACTGGACAACGTGCGAATGGAATTCGGTTGATCAACGGGCGAATAATCGAATGGATGACACCACCCCCCCCCCCGCCTCCCACCCAATCGGCGGCAAAGTGATGGATGGAAATTTGGAAAGTTTGTTTTCACATTCGAATTGTACATGTGATAGCAATATTTTATTATCTCTGCTAATTAATAAATTTGAACATTATGAGCAAATTTAAAACAAAAGAAAAGAGTTGGCTGGAAAGACTAATTACAATCGCTGAACAAATGGAATGGGTGGGGGTCATCGCCTCAAAATGGCCGTTATTGCATCAAATTCCTTCCCCGTCCATTAAACTTCGCTCATTTCCTCTCTGCCCCCGCCATTTAACGTCACCTCCGGCAAATGCTAAATTCGGTTGCCCGATATTGGCCATTGAGCCCGCCTTTTCACACCTCCGGACAAACCCGCACTTCAGGCTCCACGAATATGTCCGACTTGGACTTCTTTCGACCCAGCGAGAAGCCCCCCTTGGCTAACTGAAAAAGGTTGATCCGGCTATTCAATTAAGCTTATCCTGATCACCTCTAAAATCCGGTTATTCAATTAAGCTTATCCTGATCACCTCTAAAATCCGGTTATTCAATTAAGCTTATCCTGATCACCTCTAAAATCCGGTTATTCAATTAAGCTTATCCTGATCACCTCTAAAATCCAGTTATTCAATTAAGCTTATCCTGATCACCTCTAAAATCCGGTTATTCAATTAATCCTGATCACCTCTAAAATCCGGCTATTCAATTAAGCTTATCCTGATCACCTCTAAAATCCGGTTATTCAATTAAGCTTATCCTGATCACCCCTAAAATCCGGTTATTCAATTAAGCTTATCCTGATCACCTCTAAAATCCGGTTATTCAATTAAGCTTATCCTGATCACCTCTAAAATCCGGTTATTCAATTAAGCTTATCCTGATCACCTCTAAAATCCGGTTATTCAATTAAGCTTATCCTGATCACCTCTAAAATCCAGTTATTCAATTAAGCTTATCCTGATCACTTCTAAAATCCAGTTATTCAATTAAGCTTATCCTGATCACCTCTAAAATCCAGTTATTCAATTAAGCTTATCCTGATCACCTCTAAAATCCAGTTATTCAATTAAGCTTATCCTGATCACCTCTAAAATCCGGTTATTCAATTAAGCTTATCCTGATCACCTCTAAAATCCAGTTATTCAATTAAGCTTATCCTGATCACCTCTAAAATCCGGTTATTCAATTAACTTATCCTGATCACCTCTAAAATCCAGTTATTCAATTAAGCTTATCCTGATCACCTCTAAAATCCGGTTATTCAATTAAGCTTATCCTGATCACCTCTAAAATCCGGTTATTCAATTAAGCTTATCCTGATCACCTCTAAAATCCAGTTATTCAATTAAGCTTATCCTGATCACCTCTAAAATCCGGTTATTCAATTAATCCTGATCACTTCTAAAATCCCTTTCAATGCCCCTCCATACAGAGGGCTGGCTGGCTTCCATCTGTCCTTATTTCAGCTCTTTGCCCTTATTTTGTCCTTACTTTTCAAATTTTGACATAAATTTTTGAAACGAACTTTTGTTTTAAAATCTTTTTTGAGCTAAATGGGACTCCTAAAACCCCTCTCTAAACAAAAAAGCAAAAACGTAGCAGAATTCTTACAACAAAACGTGTATTTTAGCAAATTTCTTCCTAAATTCTCTTTTCGGAAATTGTTGGTGGTGAGAAATATGATGATTAGTAAATAATTTATATATAACAACTGACATTTATGCCAAAATAAATGTTTTATTGGATATTAAAACGTTTTAAAGTTTGTCCTTATTTCGTATCCATAAATGATTTTTTGGTCTTCGATGTCTTTATTTTTGAAAATTTCGATAGACCCTGTCCTTATTATTTAAGGACGGGGTCCCAATTTAATGACATTCTCTAATCTTACCCGTATTCTTAGCCCTGGAGTCAAATGAACGGCCATCGGCTGAGAAACAGTCTCTCTTTTATTCCCGACTATCTGAAGAGGTTATTGGTAAAGGCCGAGATTTTCATTTATAAAGGGAAGCCCAAAAATAGCATTCATTTCGAAAAATTTTTAAATTAGAGCGACTTTTTAGTAGAGTCCGGAATTTTGAAAAAACCTGGATCTGGATCTGGATTTTGGAAATGACCTGGATCTGGATTTTCTGGATTAAAAATCCAGAAAAAATCCAGATCCAAAAAAATCCAGATTTGTGGAGGCCTGGATCCAGACCTGGATCTTGATTTTTTTTTTAATTTTTTGAAATTTTTTGTAAAATCGCCCAAACCTTTAGGTTTGTTTAAAATTTTGAAATAACTCTTTGGCGATATATTTCTCTAATTTTTCTCGGTTGTTTTCTCCTAGTTTATAATGATTAGGTTGGGATTTATATGCACATAAAATCTTGAAATATGCGCATAAAATATGCACCAAAAATTGCAAAATATGCACATAAAAATTGCAAAATATGCACATAAATTTTTCCAAATTCACTATAAAATTTGTCCAAATCATGAAAAAGTCAATTTTAGGGGCGCATTTTTGAAAATTTTTAAAAAATCAATTTTTAGGGGTATATTTTTCGTTTTTATTGCATTTTTGTTAAGGAATTTTTGAAAAATGGCGAAATATGGATAAAAATGGCGAAAATGCCAAAATATGCACATAAAATATGCACATAAATAGCGAAATATGCAAAAATATGCAAAATATGCACATGGAAATGCGTTCTAGAAGCTTCAAACCAAGCCAAAAACACGTTTTTCGTGCGTTTCAGACTGTTACCAGTTCAGGAAAAAAATATGCATGTGCATATAAATCCCAACCCTAATAATGATTGTCCTACTTTAAGCAGAGATTTGAATTTTTTTTAAATTGATTTTTTTAAGGAAAGACTAAAATTTTCATAAACTTATGGTCAAATTTTTATGATTCCGTATCTATCCCGGATTTCGTTGTTGGGGGTCCGACGGCGACGCCGGGAAAAATTTTGCAATTTTTTATAGAGTGTGATTTCGTCCAACCAAACAAATGAAAATTCCAAAAAGTTGTTTGTAAATGCCGCCTAAAAATATTCTTAAAAAATTGTATACACTTAAAATTTTTAGAAATTGCTTACTCGACATAGATACTCACGGAAAAGTCATAATAAATCAATTACACAGTCGGGGTTCGAACCCCAACAAAACAGTATAGAACACCCCCACCACTCACCACTACACCACCACCACAGATAAGGAGTCGACTGTCTTAAATCCAATACATAACGGAAAATCCAGGTCCAATTACCTGGATTCTGGATCTGGATCTGGATCTGGATCCAGGTCTGAGCCCCTGGATCTGGATCTGGATTTTGGAAATGACCTGGATCTGGATTTTCTGGATTAAAAATCCAGAAAAAATCCAGATCCAGAAAAATCCAGGTTCGTGGAGAAAACCTGGATTTCTGGATCTGAATCCAGAAAAATCCAGGTCTGGATCCAGATCCAGTCCGGGCTCTACTTTTTAGTCCATATAAATCCATATTTTGGCTTTTTTGAAAATAAATCCATATTTTGCCATTTTCCATAAATACGTCCCAGATGACCACCTGCTGGCCGAGTACTGAGTTGAATTGCGTGCTCAGATGCCGACGGATCAAAGTTTTGGTCGGAGGGATTTGCAGCATTTCGGCCAAAGATTCTGCCGTGAATGTGGGCTCGTAGACCATCAGAGCGCCGTGAAGGCCAGAGAAGGCCAAATTTGCTGAATTAAACGGCTAATTCGCTGCTGGTCACCCCACAGGGCATAAACTGACGCGTGAACTCGTCCAAATCCTCACTCCGAAGCCATTCCACAACGCAGCAATGGCTCCATCGTTCCACTTGGGCGGGGATCGGACAATGCAAGAGAAGTTCCTAATTTGAAAGTCAGCGCTTAGGTTGCCCAGAAAAGGTCAATTGATCGCTGGACTGACTGAACTAAAGTGCTTCTCGAGTCGGTGAAGATGAAAGTCGACGGAGCGAAGGAATTGGATGGCACGAGCGAGTGAGGCGTGGTTGAGCGCCGATTGGATGCCCAACTCCATCAGATCTTGCATTGACAGCACCAACAGCAGCTGAAGGGGTTGAGGGTCAAATCAATGTACTCCACCAAAAGGCTGCATTCCCACATGTCCGTTGACACGATTTTCCGCAAAAGAGTCTCTTAGTTGGGGCAATCCGATCTGATCCAGCCACAGCATGACCTGGATGGCCAAAAGTACGCTTCCAGCAGCCTGTTTATGCCTGACCGACCATGTTGGTGTCCATTTTGTCCGCCGCCTCCGTCTCCGAGTTCCGTTCGATTCTGTCCAACATGCACTTGAGCCGCTTCCGCTGGAGTGCGCTTCGGACGCCCAACTCCGTCTCGAAGTCCGCTTCGGGCATGCTCAGTAGATGGCGCCCACTCCGAACGGCGCCCACGAGAGCATCGCCAAAGCCAACCTCTGTCAGCCAACGAGAACAGTGGGCACAGTCCCAGTCCACAAATTGGCTGATTGAAGGACGAACACTAAAGCATGGCGAAGGACCGCCGTGGGGAGGGAAGGCCGGTGGCAGACTAAGCGGTGCAGAACTAAACTATTGGGTTTTGTTTTGGTTATTTTTTTAAAAAAGATTTATACTTGGCAAAATTGACCCGTTCTTGAATAGGGATACTCTAATAACCCTTCGTAAACTTTTCCCAATAAGTTCTATTATATATTTTATACTTTAAATTTTCAAAATTAAAAAAAAATTAAAAAAGTGTTTTTCGGTATTCTTCGGTCCAAAACGTTGAGGGCTTCTAAATAAAAAGAACGGAAAGAAGGGCCAACCGTGGAGACGGTCGAACGTCCTGCAGAGAATTGCCTCGGTGGGTGAACCGGCCCAAGAAGGAGCGGAGGGTCGAACGGGCACGTCGGCCCTTCTTCAGCCGTTTGGCAGTCAAATGGCCGTCCAAAGTTTGGGAGTTTGGGACACTGCCCCGGGCAGACGCTAACTCATCGTCACTCTCGACTGCTGAGGCGGGAGGGAATGACGGCAATTTGAAATAAAGAAAAGTCCAAAAGCAACAAATGCCAATCACCAGCAGGGGCCGTCAAAAGTACCGGGTTAAGCTAACAACCCGCAGCTGCGGGTAACGAGTTGGGTAACCCCATCCTTTTGACACGATCACAGCATTATCATCAAATGCCAAACAAAAGTCCTCTCCATCCCAATTAATCCATCACCCAGCCAGCCCTCCACCATAAACTTGGGTAAGCCATAAACATAAAAAGCTGTTTTTGAATGGAGCGGAAACAAATAATGCCAAAAAAGCGCCATTTGCGTATGCGACTCACTCTCTTCTCGAGAGGGCGCCAGGTTGGGCGTCGAGTGGGCCCTTTGCTTTGGTGGCCCCTTCGGGGATGGTCCAAAGACCCTTCGGCGTACCCAATCCGCCCAGAAGGGAGTGCCAATGCCAACGCCCCCTCTCCCCCCACTTTGTCTTTTGCCGTCCTCCTTCGCCGAGGCTGTTGGACTCACGGGGGGACACTCACCCTGGCGAAGTCGATTGGTTGTACAGGCGCCGAAGGAATTTGACTAACGAATCAAGAGGTTTTTTGATAAAGGTTAAGGGCTCATTGTAAATGCCCACTTTGGAATGGATGGAGCGGGGCAAACTGGCGCTGGAGTAAGGCTGACGGAGCAGTGCGCCCATTCCTGACTGGCGCAACTCATCCAACTCTGCCGCCAGCTGACGGGCCAACGGGGAAGCCGGTGTCCGGCCGCTGAAAAAATGGTAACCGTTTTGGACGAGAAGGATGGTCGACCTGCTTGAAGTCGAGGGCTGTTCCAACTGCGGAAGATGAGTGGGCGGCTCCTCGACAAAACGATGTGGAGGAATGGTGGGCGGTGGTGAAGAGACCCTCCACAGAGGCGGAGGGGGAATCATTCCCATTGTCTTCAGATGTGATAGCGACGACGAGAAGGAGGTCGAAGTTGGAAAGTGCTGCCGGGCAGGCGCAGGTCCGGAGGCGGGTGCCGGTTGTGGACTCCGACGAGGAGAGGAAGAGCGAAGGGATTGGCCACAGAGTCCAGCCGGGAAAGAAGAGGAGTGGGCCATCATCGACTGATCGGAGCCGTCCAATGAGAGGTCATCCTGAAGGCATTTGTGTGAATATATTCGAAAGATTGACTCATCCGGTTCTTGACACAGAAGCGAATTCTCGAGAAAAGAGAAAGAAAGGGCCAACCAAAAGCAAAATGCGTCGGATTTGCTCGTTGATGTCCAATTGATGGGAAGGGACTCCGTTTTGCTGCTGGTAGAGGTTGGCCCCCAACATTCGGCGCTGTTGCTCCTCGAGAGCATTCTGCAGCGTTTGGATCAGCGAGTTCTGAGGAGGAGATGAAAAATGCCGTCTGATCACTGATCAGTGACACCCTCCGATCGTTTCAAATCTCACTTTTTGCTCGTTGTCCGCCATCAGACTTCGGACCGCCATTTGCAGTCTTTCCAATTCGTCAACTAAAAACAATTAACTAAATTATTTCTTCATAATATTTTAATTTAATGGGCTTTATCGCTAACAGACGCCGTACATTTCGCCGCAGACAGAAATAGCGAACTTTTTTGTTTGCTTGCTGAAGGCCCTATCGATGTTTATACGACAATTCTAATAGGCTCAAACATTGGCCAATGCCACTTTTTCACTCTGGTGGGGCCTTCATTCAGCAAGCCCTGCCTGGTTTGAAGAGACTTCAACTTGGGGAGGGGGGGGGGGGGGGGGGGGGGGGGGTCCGCGTCCCTCAGCCCCCCCCCCCAGGGGAGGGAGCCAAAGTGCGGGAGGAAACGCACTTTCCGTGTCCTTCCGTTCCGGAGAGTGTTGGCAGACTCGATCGGCTTCGATCTGTTGGGAGCAATGAGTTCGTTTATTGCCTTTATTAGCCCCTCCGTCCTAACATTTGACATGATCAGAAATCGTTCCGCTTCCGTCTTCTCTCTTTCCAAGGCCAAATATTTGTGACGCAACTCGTCCAATTGTTGTTCAATTTCCTTCTGCTGGGATTGGCCTGCTCCTCGGACGTGCTGCTTCGGACTCGACGTTCCGCCCAAGGACTCCTCTAAGTCCTGGATCTTTTCCCGTTGCAGAGCGACCTGACGGGAGAGGACGGCCACTTGGAAAGACAAACTGAGAAAAGAAGATAAGAGACCAAAGGACATCGAATGGGAATGGCACCTGTCTCGAGTTATTTGAAGACGATGAAGGCGTTCTTGGGATTCCGGGAAGTCCGAGCACGAAGCGGACATCGACGGGGAGGGACTCTGAAAGAGACTGACAATGAGTCCTCTGAAGAGTTTTTAGACAACAGCAGATGACCAACGTGGTTCCGCACCTTTGAGGTGGATGGGTTGGTCTTTTGCTCAAACCTCCCCCCTCCGATTATTAACCCTTCCGTCCGTCCCTTTTGCGTCGTTCATCCGGCTCTAACCTATCTGTGTCGGACGGGGGTTGCACTAATTTGAGTCGGGTGGCCTACCGGCTGCCCATTGCCGAAACAATTCCCTTCGGCAGAAAGAGAAAAGGAAAAGGTCCCATACGGAGTCCATTTGGCCCACCAAATTGGCAAAATGCCCCGGGAAGATGCATCCGACTGGGGACGATCTATAGAGGATGGGATGGATGACGAGAGAAAGGACACGCATTTCCTCTCTTTTCTGGATGGAAATTGAGTTGCAACCGGGAGGAAGCATAGAGAGTGGGAGGGGACATCGAATGGAAGGAGGGCGAGAGTAATGAACAAATTGTTGTGGAAGAATTAGGGGGGGGGGACGAAGCAGAAGCTGGAAGAACCAACCATAACGGGATATGGATGTTGTGATGGATGTGAGTGAACTGTCGAGGGAACCGCTGAAAGGGATTAACTCTCCCAAATAATGGGAGAATGAGTTGAGTCCACCGAGAGAGTGACTAATTGCGGGCTAAAATTGGCTAACATGGCTCCGCTCCTCCATAAATTCCAAAAGGACCATCCAATCCGTCCTCATCTTCTTCCCGCGCCAAAATGAATGTTTCCCTTCTCTCTCCTTCTCCTCCTCTTCCCACGCCTTCCTCCCCGGAGGGGAAATTGCCCCCCCCTCTTTGTGGCCCACCCGGGCCAAATCCAATCTGCACGCCCAGTTAGCTGACCGGACTCGCTGGTTGTGCACCACAACCCGCCGTCATTGTTGCTGCTTCTTTGCGCTGCTGTGCTCCTCCCCCACTTTCCGACAGCACATTCTCCATCGTCGCGCTGCTGGCAGTCCTCAGACTTTGATAATCTCGGCTTCTTCCTCCTCCTCCTCCTTGATCACTTTGCCCCTTTGGCCCCTCTTTTTCCGTTTCCGGCCTGCCCCGGGCGTCCTTTTCCTTTTCACAGTCCCTCATCTGCGGGACGATGCAATCGAATCCGAGCAGTGAGGTGAAATCCTTAGCTCGTCCGACCACCATCGGTTGAAGTTTCCCTTCTCCACCAAAATTGCCGCCGTTTGTATTAATTATTGCCCCAACGGTTTGCTGGTGACGATACACAGAAACCGAACTGTCGATGGTCGGAATGGCCCCTTCACTGCCAGACGAACAGCGCAGGGGCCGATAGGGCGGAGGCGGGGGCAGAAAGGAGCAGGAACCACTAAAAGAGGAGCCGATGGCCGAGTCGGACTGCTGGACGAGAAAAGCCAAGTGAGGGCGAGAGGAAGAGGAAGAAGCACTTCTGAAATAGTGAGTACAACCAGAAACACGACCTTCCCGGCGATTGATTGACCCATTCATTCATTTACTCTGACAAATGAGACTTTTATTCTCAGCGCGACTCGTTACTTACAAATTAATGAATAAATTCCAATTTTGCAATTGCAATTAATCCCCCCATTTTTGCATTATTTCCCTCTCAAAAGTGACTGCTGTCCATTCATTCCAATTCCGTTTATTTTAGCTGTGGAATGTGTGGAATTCCCTCCCCATTATTGTCACAGATAAACAGGCGCTTCCTTCCGAACTGATTGGTTCCTCCTAAAGCCATGGCCAGCAGGCCAAAGAAAAGGTTTCTGGCCATTTGTCGCCATCCGTAATGAGGGAAATCGATTTCTGATGGAAGGGTTAGGGGGGGGGGGGGGTTGGGGAGCAGAAAGAACTTTCGACCCCCGGAAATTGGCAAAATCCCAAACCCGTCGAACCCATTTAAAACATGAACATAACCAGGCATGACAGCGGCGCTTAACAGTACTGCCTCAATATCACTTCCCACTTTCATTTCACACCAAAAACGTTCCAAAAAAACATCGGACCTGCCACAATTCCATCTGCTGGCGATACTCCCCGCACTCCGTCCCCCGAACTGTTCCCTTAGCGTCCGAATCAGCTCCGTCCCATTGGAGTTCGACTTTGTCGACCATTTTCGAATTAATTGTGCAGCAATTTCGTTGCTGTTGCTACTCCCAATGGTGAAAATTGGGGGGCTGGCATTGGTAAATTGGTGGGCATTGCGCCGCACAAAAGCGGGGTCGGATTTGCGACGAATTTTTAAGGGTTTTTGCGGCGGAATGAAATGGTCTTGGCAATTATGCCAGCAATAAAACCCACAAGAGAAGACAAAGTGTGGGAAGGGATGGAGAGGCGACGGATGTTGGGAAGGAATTTGTCTAAGGAGAAATTGGATGGCCGAGGAGGCGGGGGGGGGGAGGGGGGGAGGGATCAGCAGAGGAGAAGCCTCTTTCTGCTGATATATATGTAGCAGCCCTCTTCGGTCACTGGCAATTGCTGTTGAATGGGTTTCCCCTGCCCTTCTGCCGAAGACGGACAATCATCAAAGGCCATTCGGTTAAAAATTGACTTGAAATGTGCAGATTAGCAGCGGTGGGGTGGGGGTGATGACCGGAGGATTAATCGGACGAACGTTCATTATTCTCATTTCACCTTTTCCCGCCCCGCATCATTGCCCACTGAGCCTCCCAACCAGCTCAGAACTTTCAGTTTGTCTTCAAGCGCAATTGGAGTTGCCAATTTGGACTGATTGATGGCCTGAAAAGAATAAATAAGTGAGGCATCGCTTCAAAGAAAGGATTATAGCTTCACTTTGATGAAGAAGCGCATATTTTTAAGCTCATTTCGAGACAATGCCACGGTGGACCGTTCCGATGAGGCAGAGGAATCCAAGTTGGAAGAGGGCACTTGGTCATCAGATTCTGAAGAGGTGTTGATGCTCTTTGGAGAGGAGGAGGGTCTGCTGGATGACGACGGGGAGGGGACGAATTGAACAAAGTCCGGAGGGGGAGAGCCGCCGGAAGGGTCGGCACAAATCACACCGTCCGATGTCTCTTTTGGCGCCGAAATAATTGGTTGGTCGTTAGGGGTGAAGTGTGTGGCAGTGTTCGTACCCGCAGAGGATGAAGAAGAGTTCTCTTCTGTTGACGGATGAGTCGGTGTTGATCACCCCCCCCCCAAGCAGTACCTCTTCCCCCGTCTTCCTTAGTGGCTATTTTTTCCAAGTTTTCGTCCTCAACGGTGTGCCAGTTTTTCCAAAATCCACCTCCAATCTGTCTTTGTAGAGAATCACATGAAGACCCATTTATCATGCTTCCGTCAGTTGCCGGAGACGATGAACGCATTTTAAAGATTTTGTGAAAGTAAAATCGCTTAATTGTCTGATGGGGAGGGTGATGGTGGCGATGATTGCTGGAATTGCTCTTTCCTTCAACACCAAGAAGATCGATTTTTAATAATGTGTGATTGTGTTGTATGGAATGGAAGTGAGAAATGGACAGACAAAAGAAAGTGCGCACAATTGTGGAATGCATTGAAGTGGCGTTGGTCGAATTAATTGGGGTTCATATCGTTTAACAAACACATCGAAAGGAATTGGGGGATTGGAAGGCGCTGGATACATACATAAAATGTAAAGGGGGAAGAACGGAGGGGAAGGGATGGGGTGAGGTCAAAAGAGGGAGCAAAGACAAAATGTTGGCAAGTGAATGGATGAGGGTCGTAGACGAATGACTGAGAGTGGTCAAATAAACAGGAGATGCGCGGGAAAGAGATGGCGAGGAGGAGCAAAGAAACGAACAGAGTGGAACAAACAATCCCCGGAGAAGGTCAACAGCAGCAGAAGCACGAGGAGGATCGTGGCTGCTGGAATGGTGGAGGGGGTGGGGCAAGGGCGGGTGCTTGTATTTTGGGAAGCAACTCACAATCAAAGTTTCCCTTCGTCATTATTTTGATCCGAAATCGGTCGAAATGGAGGTCAGATTCGGATTATGCACCCTCGAAAACCCTTAGACTAGTTTTTAGCTGTTGGCATTTTGGGGGCAGCGAACGGGAACTATGAGGGTGTAAAATTTCACATCTTTGGTCTTGATGTACCTAAAACTATCATAATGCGCTGTCTTCCTCATCTCCAACAAACTACCTTAATTTGTTGTCTTCCCTTTCAGTGGCTAACAGATGGTGATCAATTTTCCAATAACTCCTTCGATAACATTATTTTCCCGTAACAGGGAAATGTAAGTGCACCCCAAATGAAAACAAAAAAAGAAACTGATTTTAGGGGATTTTCTAATTTATCGGCCAAGTTTGCCATGATTGATAAACGTCTTGAAAGTCTGGAGCAAAGTTGGCGTTCCGCGGTGCCGTTCAGCCCTCATGCTTCTGTTGCTGGCACTTCTGCGATGTCGTTTGATAATGCTGAGAAACGATTGTGTGTGTGTTATGTTGATTTAAAGAATGCTTTTTAAATGCCGACTTCTTTAGTTTCCTATCATTCAGTTTACTCTGTGGCAATGCTCGTGGTGGTGTGGCAATCGTTGATTTTGAATCATTTTCTAACTTTCTACCAAATACCGAAAGGTATCCGAGAAATTATGTCGTGATCCAAACTCGTAAAAAAAGTCACCATGAATTTATGGTGAACGGATGTCAATGGTATCCGGTTGATTCAAGCATTTTTGCAACATCGGGAAGAGACAAATTTTTGAAGGTGAGAGAAAATTTAGAGATGCATCAGAAATAATAAATAAATTTGCATTTTTTATTAGACATTTTTACTAAATAAATCTTCAAAGCTATTTACAAGATTTGGGACGCTGACCAACTCAAATCTGTGGAGCAATTTGCATTCCAACAGCCAATCTCTAACTTCCACTGGTTTGTTCCGGCTAATTGCAATTCTTCTCTCATTTCAATCGCCACATCGTCGTCTAATGTTGATTTGTTAGATCCGAGGTAAAACATAAAGGAGGAGTGATGGGGGGGGGGGAATTCCACAAATAAAAATTCGACCCTCATAACCGTCGAGTACTTAGCAATTTAACATAACTATCATTTTTTGTCGCTCAGGTTAGGCAACTCGGCTCAACAAATTCGCTGTTCACGACAAAGAATTTGGAGCGTTCAGTGGGTTCGCGCCTGCGATTATGTGCTGGCAACTGGAAGTGACAGCGGTGAAATCGCTTATTGGGATGTTAGGTGGTTTTATTGTACTTCTATAGACTTAAAACTTTTTATATTTAGAAGCAGTAAGAACGAGTTGAAAAAGGTGAAAAGCCCTTGCGGCGGTATAACCTCAAAAGATGACGTCAATGGCAAAACGATAGCTGAAACAGACAGAAAGCGACTTTTAAACTCTGCGAATTTTGCTAAATTCTCTCACTCAAATCGCATTGTCTGTTTGCGCTGCTCTGCGGACGGTCGTTTCATTGTCTCTCTCTCACACAACAGAAATGTTTGTCTCTGGAAGGCTGAAACAATGCGACTGCTTTGTTGTCTTAAGGTTTATATTTTAATGGATTTGGCAAACAAATTCTTAGGGCTTTCCTTCCGGAATTTGTTCTCTGTAGACGCCAAATGTTATTAAAACAGTAAATTGGCAATTTATCTTTTAGATACCGGAGTCTGAAAGTGATCGCAGCACTTTTCCTGTGCAATTTGAACTTTGTGACGAGGGGCGCTTTGTTTGGTTGTTTGTTCCCCACTCAAACAACATCGTTGTCGTGAAAATCGCCAATGAAAATGTATTCGGCAAAGGTTCAACTGGTGCAATCGATCAATTTCAAATTTTGCGTGGCCATTTCCAAAGCGTTCTTTCGTGTGCCTACCGGAAGGAGTACAATCAGGTACAGATTTAATTTAGGACTCGTTTTTAGTAAAACTTAAGCTTGTCACCTCCTCAACCGATCGACTTGTTTTGGTTTGGGCACCACAGATGGATGAATATCGTTTTGATTCAGCGGCACAGCAAATAAAACAACTTCATGAAGATGCGTTTAGTGATGATGAAAGCCGGTGATCCTTTAAATTGACCTTTTGATTAATCATTTCATTGTTACGGTTTTTCAAATTTTAAACATTGCCAATCCAATAGACGGAAGGCTAATTTACCTTTGCTTATTTGTTTCGGACAATAATACTTTTTGTCTGTGGGTTACCTTTTTTACCTAAATATATAAAGTATTAACCTCCTTTTCATTTAAGAAACTTTGAATGTTTTCTACCAAAATTATTGTGCGCTCCTTCTCCAGCAGGTCAGTTTATGTATGTAATCGAATTTTGATCGTCGAAAAGTTTAGTACTTCTTGGATGGCTTCCCAACTTGGCGATTTGGGAGGCGGCTCGGGAAGGGGTGGGGGCAGTGGCGGAGCTGTGCGCGACGCGGGCGGGGCACTCGGCAAAATGGAAGCTGCTCGTGAGGAAGAATACTTCAACAAGCTTGTAAGTGCACTCAGCCCTCGAAATTATCGCTTTGAAATTTAACGTTTTAGAAGCAACAACAACTGAAGTTGCTAAAGCTACAGCTCAAACGCGAGCAAGATCATCACGAAGAGCAGGCCAAGCACCATCACGACGTGGTGGAACGCCACAAGAAGCGCATCCAAGAGTTGGAGGAGGAATCGAGCTCGACGTGAGTGGGCGACGACAGTTATTCCCAATAGTGATACGAATACATTTATGTAACTTGTTTAAAACAAAGTTCGAGATTGGTCTCTTTTTTTCATCCCATGATCGAAGCCATCGCCATTTTTGAACACGTACGTAATTTTATTTTTGTAGTGTAAAGGGGTGAAGTCAGTTAGATCTGCCGATACAGAGCACATAGGTTCCGTACAAACAACCCCACTCTGTTAAAGTTCAAACCGCTTTTCCGTGTGCTACTATATCTTGAGTATGATATCGACGCTTAAACTCAATGAAGATAGTGTGTGGCATAATTTGACCACAAAAGGTTTATCGAAATAATCTGAAAATATTTATTCAAGTTTTTGCGTTCATCCGAATTCTTCGCACCAAATCGGTCAAATGACCAGCATCCAGTCGGTGGCTAATGTCGGCCAACTGCTTTAAATCCGTCAGCGTTTGCTCCGTGTACCATCCCTGTCGGTCGACGAGTCTTTCGACTAATTCGGAAACCTGCTGAGTCAGGGCCAATTTATCTGTGTCTAGCTTGCTCAGCACAAGCCCAACGTATTGCATAATCAGGCCAAGCACATCGGGAGGCAATGGATCTGCGAAATCGGGAATGTTGCCGAGCAGAAACCAGGACATGGAAGCATCACGCTGGCTCAAGCAGTACTCTAAAAAAAAATTTAAAGTTACGATTTAGTAAATCATCAATATGAAAGACAAACTCACTGCACACGTCGATCAGTGGTGGGAGGCCCTCTTTAAGCAAAGTCGCGTCAATGATAGCGCTCCCATTGATGCTTAGAAATGCGCAGATGAAACGGTATAGCACGAGAAAAAGGTCCATGTGCAGGCTAATATTAGACATTTGACGCGCACAGATAGCCATATACGAAAAGACAAAGGCGGCCGCTTCTTGACAACACTTTGCCACAAAAGTGGCGCTTAAGATAGAACAAAAAACTTAGAAATTGAGAAGTTGTAAGCCAGAAGACCCGAGTTCTTTCCAAGGATTGAAATCCTCGAATGACTGCGAAGAAATTTCAAAAAGAGAACCTAACTCATCATCACTCATCCAGCACTGTTCGTCCTCCACACAACCAAAAAAGTACTCCTGGAGCTGAAGGCAAGCGATAAGCTGGGCCATGTTTATCTGTTAGAAGTGGAGAAAATCGCATAAGGCAAATTCAAAAAAATTTTATTCGACGCAGCATTCTTCTGCCTTTGAAATAAGCTTATCACGCTTTATAGGTTAATTACTATTTGTGAAAAAGAACCAACATCCTCCGGCTTGTCCAATAGAACGCGAAGACGGCCGCTCGAAAGACTGGCCAGCAAACGCACAAATTGTGCATCCGACGACTTCAGCCAATCGGCGCCTAAACTTTGCGCCGCACAATTGCTTAGTTCGTAGCATGATTGGATGTATTCTTCTGCTGAAATATTGCGAGAAATATTTATTTTCAAACTGAATAAGACCGAAGTTTTGAGTCAAAAGTTTATTGAAGCACAAACTAACTATTAGCTTAATATATATTGTAAACTTATCTTCATTTACGATAAAAAAATTCCTAAAGAGCATATTTTTTAAAAACTGACGGATTTTAAAAGTTCTGAAGAGTCTGTTGAGCACAACGCGGAGGTCAGCTGGCCAAGAAAGAGAAATGTACTCGGCGCGCTGTTTGGCCAACATTTTTGGCGAGTTAGCAAGGAACTCCAAGCATTGTTTGATTTCGTCCAGAAGGTCAAACGGAGGGAACTTAATAAGCGAAAATTGTTAATTTTGGGAAGGTTAACACACTTCGCTGGTATCTTCCTTAACCGTTCTCAACAGAACGTTCAGGCTGGAATTTAGGTCATCCAACTGCTGAGTATTCATTGAATATGAGAGCTTTCCTGAATAAGGAAATTTGGAGATTTATATGGATTAGAAAATTCCAATTAGAGATCGTCACAGCCGTGGCCTTTATACGAGTTTTACGGTTCGTAGCCCCTACTTTATGATACTTTGGCTAATATAAAGCTTCGGTTTCTTATTAAAAATCCTTTTCCTTTTTTGTCCTCTGTTTGAAGATTTATAGAATTTTTTAATATTTCGTTTTAAATTTTGAATATTATCAGATGGCCAAACAACAAGCATTTTCTTAATTTTAAATTTTTGCTTCCCCTTCTCAAAAAATTGCAATTGATTGTCAAGAGATGCACAAAATGCTTGGAAAGAAAATAATTTCAATCGAAAAATGCACGCCCTCATGAATTTTTAAAAAAGTGTTCCTCTTTATTTGACCATCAAGATACTTATTTTTTTATATGATGTCCTTTAAATGCACTTGAACTTGTGGGTACCCTTTTTACGGTTACGGATTTTCAGCTGGTAAACGTTTTGTTCGACTAGAAACTTAAAGATGGATGTGGCGACGGTTGTCGATGAGTATATTGACCCGGCGGACTTAGAGGTATTCTATATAAAAATGAATTTACTAATCCAAAGATTTAAGCGTTTCCGGAAAGCGTATGAAGAGCAAAGCCGACGCGGGTCTCCAAGTGCCATGGCCGTGTTCAATTACGCACATGCGCTGATCAAATCGGCCAAAGACGATGTTAACACCGGCATTTTCCTTCTCGAAGGTGTCTTGACGAATAAAATAAATTAGTCAGTGGTTCTATTTTTGGATGGTTTTTAAAACAAAAGTATTGGTTACTAATAGGCCCGTAGCCAGGGGGGGGGGCATTAACAAATCATATTAAATCTTTGAAAAATTCCCCCGGGGGCGCCTGTCGGCTCCGTCGGACTCTCCATTCTAAAAAACTTCAAAAAAAAATTACCGCATTTTTAAAATTTTGGTCGCAAATCTCTGGTACTTTTCGGTTCTGGGGCCATACATTCATTTAAAAAAAAAGTCAACAAAAAGATAAATTTTGAGAGGTAACGAATATGCCATCTATTTCATCATATGATTTCATCTTATCTATGATTCATCACACTGGCGTATCCAGGCCCCCCCCCCGAAATAAAATTTGAGAAAAAAAAACCATAGGGGGGACCCTTTTGTTTTGCACTTTTACATTTTTTTGACCAGTTTTCTTAACAAATTGCATCAAAAATCAAAAAAATTTTCCCGGCGTCGCCTATCGGCACCGCCGGGTCGTTCCTGGCGCTCAAATGGGATTGCCATCTGAGCGCCGCGCTCAGAGGGATCAGTTCCTCTCTCCGAAATTTTTTTCTGGCTACGCCCCTGATTCATCATCTATGTTTTTTCGAAAACAAAGTGAATCTCCTTTTCGACCGATTTCGAACCCCGGATCAGTTACAATAACAAATCGATTTTTGAAAATTGCTCGATCGGCCGGGGTTTGGAATTGGTCGAAATGGATGTCAGAATCGGATTCTGCGCCCTAGAATGCCCTAAAAACACATTTTTAGCGTTTTTTTTTTTAAAATATGAATGTGTGGCCCCAGAACCGAAAAGTACCGCAAATCTCTTAACAGATTGCGCCAAAACAGGCTCGTAGCCAGGGGGGTGCCCCCCCCCTCTCCCCGAAATGAAATTTGAGAAAAAAAAACAAGAGGGGGGACCCTATTGTTTTGCACTTTTATAATTTTTGACCAATTCACATAAAAATTAAAAAATTTTCTCCGGCGGTGCCTATCGGCACCGCTGACCCTTCCCATTCCTAAAAAACTTTAAAAAAGGGCCGATTTTTTAAATTTTTTGGTTGAAAATCTCTTAAAATCGAGTCAAAACTTCGAAATTTTCTCGGCGGCGCCTATCGGCACCGCCGACCCGCCCGCTTCTTCGCGTGAAAAGTTTGAAAAACTGAGCAAAAAAAAACACGGAAACCTCTAAAATCCAACTTTTTAAAAATACAATAAAAACAGAAAATGCACCCCTAAGAATCGACTCTTTTTTTTTGGCTTGCCCCCGAGTGGGTATCGTTTTGGTCCCGCCGTTTTGGTCCCACCGTTTTGGTCCCGATCAGTTTGGTCCCGGCCGTTTTGGTCCCAAACATTTTTTCCATAAAAAATGATGTCAAACAAATCTGAAACCGTCACAAATAGGCAACCATTTATAACACTCGAAAAACAGTCCCGTAAGTCAGTTGTTGATTAGAATAACAAAAATAAGATTTACAAATTGAGAAAATCATAACCGAAAAAAAATAAAGGAGGTTTTCTGGGATAATGAGAAAAGTAGATCATATCGTTCGACCAGTCGGGAGATATCTGTGCATCCGCCCTGCGAAATTTTTCAGCTTTTTTTGGCGGCTCTTCTCCCATCACGAAACGGCAAAATCGGCATCCCTTGACTTTTGTTCAGTTCTCAGCACATTGATAAAGTGCCAGATAGTTGGGTGTGTGCATGAAAAATGCACGCGTTCATTTTGTGAAAAGTAAATGTGTGGCCTTCATAGGCAATTTTTTCGTTGTCCTTTTTGTTAAAATTTGCTGATTTTCCATAGTAAATTCTAAAACAAAAGATCTTTATTCAGCATTTCAAAAAATAAGGAAAGATAAAACGTTCAACAGGTGAATTGATATGCTTATTTATTTGAAACATAATGCCTGGAAGTAGGCGTTAATTCAAATTCATCTTTTGATAATAAAAATACTATTTGTGACGGTTTCAGATTTGTTTGAATTTTTTATGGAAAAAATGTTTGGGACCAAAACAAACCCGGGACCAAAACGTACCCGGGACCAAAACGGCCGGGACCAAACTGAACGGGACCAAAACGGTGGGACCAAAACGGCGGGACCAAAACGTACCTTTCCCCTTGCCCCCACCGAAATTTTTTCTGTGGCTACGGCTGGGTACTTTTATTCATTAAATTTTTTCTTTCCAAATCTTAGATATGGAAACGATAAATTCAATCTAAAAGCAGGGGTTCGAAACTGGTCGAAATAGAGACTGATTCCATGACCCTGATCACCTCTAGAAAATCTTTTTATTAATATTAAATTTTTCCCCAAAAAGGGGTCATACCATCTAAACTATTTATTACCCAGTATTGGTTCAAATCCTCCATCTTTTTTTTTTTTAAATGGACCAAATCAACAAACAACAATTTTCTTATTTTATCCCATTTTAATTATTTCCACCAACATTGTCGCTCTTTAAAAAGCGGTAATTGCATTTTCGAGACTCGCTCCTTCCCGCCCCCTGATCACGGCACTCGGGATTATTCCCTAAACTTTATACAGGGCCGTAAATTGGCAAATTTTGCCCCCCCCCCCCCCCCCGAGACTGGGGCTACGGCCGGCCCTGACTTTGTATTATACTCCTTGCCCTTGTCATGGTTTTGGCATTTTAACTAAAGTCCTCAATTCGCTGTTTTGTGTTTATTGCCAATATTATTTAATATTTAGGCTTGTTGAAGCGGTCGGAAGAAGACATTCCAAAGCGTGATTACGTTTACTATTTGGCGATCGCTCACACGCGAATCAAAGTAAAATATTAAAATTAAGCCGTTGATTACACTCCCTTCATTTTTCCTCATTCCATAATTTTGTAGGAGTACGACCGGGCACTCGAATACATCAACTTGCTCCTTTCGGCCGAGTCGGACAACCACCAGGCGTTGGACCTGAAGGAGCTAATTGAGAGAAGGATGAAACGGGGTACGCTCTTTGGGCCTTTCAGAGGGGGGGGGGGGCTGAAACGGGGTACGCTCTTTGGGCCTTTCAGAGGGGGGGGGGGCTGAAACGGGGTACGCTTTTTGGGCTTTTCAGGGGGGGGGGGCTGAAACGGGGTACGCTCTTTGGGCCTTTCAGAGGGGGGGGGGCTGAAACGGGGTACGCTTTTTGGGCTTTTCAGGGGGGGGGGCTGAAACGGGGTACGCTCTTTGGGCCTTTCAGAGGGGGGGGGGGGGGGGGGGGGGGGGGTGAAACGGGGTACGCTCTTCGGGCTTCACATAAGGAGGAGTAGGAAAGGGAATTGAATTCCTTCAGCCCCTGCTTGGTCTATTCTCAATGTTCTGGTAATAAACGTAATTTTTGAGATGGACTGCTCGGCTTGGCTCTTACCGTTGGATTTGGCGGCGCGGCAGTCGTCGGAGTTCTTGGGGCGGCGTTGCTCGCGCGGAAAAAATGAGACACTGTGCATTATATGAAGGGTATTCGAATGCGATTGCACCGGAGTTACTTGTATTTATCCACAATGGCGTATTATCGACCAAATTTTGACACGTTAAAATATTTGCACCAAAATGCAAGCATTTGTTTGAGTTTGGCAGCATCTGCTGACAAATGAGTGCACTATACACTGCAACATTTAGCGTAGAAACTAGGGCTGTTCGAGACTTGAAATTTACCGAAACCAAGAAATGACCCCGGAACTCGAGACCGAGACCCCAAAAAAAAACCCGATAAATTTTTCGACTCGAGAACCCATCGAGAAATTTCGAGTTTTTTTGCAACAAACCACTAACTAACAAATAAGACACAAAGGAACAATTTTGAGGCTTTTTATTGGCTCAATCAATAAATTACAGCAGTTTTTCTAATCCAACTTCAAATTACACTGACACATTTGGTGGCTTTAAGACTGACTAATTGTAATTCTGTGCCTTTCCATGCCTTAACCAAACATTGCAACCGGTCGATGATCTTTTAGCAAATAAACTTTCCTTCGATGGGCCAACGCTTTACCGATTGACTCTCTCTCTCTCTCAACTTTTGCATTTCCATTGTTTGTTCATTTTAGTCTTCACGTTTTGTCCACAAAATTTTTCCCGATCGGCCCAGGAGTGAACGCAAAATTTAGACTTTTTCGTTGAGCGACAGACCAAGTTTCTGGTGGAAGACATTTGACGGGTTACCGGTCCGAACGTCCTAATGTTAAGGAAATAAATGAATTAATGGCCTTCCCCAAGTGGGAATTATATTAAGTACTTCTGATTAGCAGCTGATCGATTACCCATCGAAGCAATTGGTCCATTAGTTTTATCGGTCCTTGGGAATTGCACTGACTTTTGAGAGTCTTTATTCTTTATGCGAGTGTCGGCCCGCCCCGTCGCTGTTTTTGTTCCGCCAACGACCTCCGTACCACACCATTTTCTGCTGGGCCCCTCAATTCATTAATTCATTCCCCCCGCCCATTCGATGCTCGCATTTCTTTTGTCGGTTTAAAAACTATTGAAAAATGTAATTCTCAGACTTTTTTTCTGTCTTTTCTATTTACGCGTCGCGTTTTACCCTTTGACCGTCGCCGTTCACTTTTCTAAATTCATTATACCCCCCCCCCCCCGCCCCATCAGTCGGAGCAGTTCATTCCGGCATCATGGAGCCGTGCACAGTCCCTCCCCCTCCCCCTCCCAATGGCGTGGAGGGTCTCAACAGGCACCCAACGGCGGTTATCCCTCCTCCGGTCTACGAAGATTTGGAAGCGAATGAAGGGGAATCGCCGAACAAAACACGACTTGTCCCTTACGCAGAAGTGACTGCCAATTTCGCTATAATACTTTTCGTCGGTGAGTTTAATTCTTAAAAAAGGAAGCAAATAATGCAATAAGAAAATGAATTTAAAAAATAGCTTTTGTTGCCGGGGAGCTTCTCTCGTGGATTGGCCCTTACCGTCGCGGGTTCTTCTGCGACGACGACTCCATTCGCCTGCCTTACAAAAGCAGCACTGTGCCCGATTGGCTGTTGCTGCTTTATGCCCTCGGGGTGCCGGCATTCGTTGCAAGTGTTTTCCATTTGCTTTTCTGCTGCTGGTGTTAGGAGGAGAAGCCGTTGTTGCTCTTTAAATTTTGCCTGTTGCCTCCCAGTGGAAAAGTCATTTTCAGTTTGCTTTCGGTGAGCGCATTGGCCAGTCCAAATCAGCAGCAGCAGTTGTCATGGACGATGCGGGAAGGGGCGGACAGCGATTCTTTTTTCGTTTCGTCTATTTTTATGGTCTCTTGGAGGATTATTTGATGGGATGGATTGACTTCGTTTTTCTGTTTTCGTTTAGGCCACTATCTGATCGCTTTTGTTGCCAACAACAGCTTCACCATGGTGGCCAAGTATTCGGTAGGACGACTTCGTCCCCACTTCGTCGACCTGTGCAAGCCGAACGTCACGGACTTTTGTGCTAATTCAACCAATTGGCACACTTACATTGAGCACTACGAATGCGATCAAAACGTCAGTCAGGAAATGATTAACAACGCACGGCTCAGTTTCTTCAGTGGACATTCCTCGGTGGCAATGTGCGCATCCGTTTTCATTGCGGTGAGCTAACCGATCCCCGCGAAAGCACTTGAGCATGATCCAAATTAGGGTTGGTCTTGACATTTTGGGGGTCAACCTTGACACTCAGCCCCCGAAGAACCCCGGCATTCAGCCCCCGAAGGGTTAGTGTCCAACACTAACCGTCCAAAGTAGGGTTGGTCTCGACATTTTGGGGGTCAACCTTGACACTCAGCCCCCGAAGAACCCCGGCATTCAGCCCCCGAAGGGTTAGTGTCCAACACTAACCGTCCAAAGTAGGGTTGGTCTCGACATTTTGGGGGTCAACCTTGACACTCAGCCCCCGAAGAACCCCGGCATTCAGCCCCCGAAGGGTTAGTGTCCAACCCTAACCGTCCAAAGTCGTTGGGCTATTCTAACGCTAATTGGGGCTCCTGAACCTGTTGACCAGCCCCCCCCCCCGCAACAGATCTATTTGCATGCGCGCCTTTCTTCGCTGTTCCGCACCCGTCTCTTCGTGCTCGTTCCCCTGCTCCAAATCGTTTTCCTTAGCGTCGGAATGTTTATTGCCTACTCGAGAATCCAAGACAACATGCACCACTCGACGGACGTTCTCATCGGCATCTCTGCCGGCAGCTCGGTGGCCTCATTTACGGTAATTCTCAATTCGAATATATTTGATAGCGATTTAACAAAACAAATCCCCGCAAGGCGTTGTACATCGCCGGCCTCAACATCATTCATAAGGGTGAACAACAGCCTTTTTCCATTGACATTGGCAATGGAAAAGCGTCGGCAGTGACGGAAAGTCTCTGACAAATGAGCACAGGGCGAGTGAATTGAAGAGGAAAAGAGTGATTAGAAAGGAAGAAGAAGAGAGTGATCTGATTGGTGCTGATTAGAAGGAAGAAGAGTCTGTTGGGGGGGGGGGGGAGGGAAGAAATGTGCAATAGCCATTCGTGATGGATGCCGGGGACAAACGGACTTTTTGTCGTTTTTGCTGAATTCCCTTGTCCTTTTGTCCAATTTAATTTAATTTTGCATCAAATATTTATTTTTTCTCACAAACTCTCCAAGTTTGGGGTCTAACGTTGTTTTGTTTGTCCGATTTGCTTTTAAATTTAATCCGCTTAGGATTTTGGTCTACAAAGTTTTCTCTTCGCATATTAAAGTGTTCAGTTTGCGTGCCCTCTGACTTTCGGGGTGTTCACATTCGTTAGCCCTCGGGGGGAAGTGCCGGGGGTTCGGGTGCATTTGTTTTATACGGGAGGGAATCGAACGGGAAGAGGAAAGACGGCCTCGGGCGGAAGTGCCTTCGCTTCCGTTTGGCGTTGTGATGCTAAATGCCAATGTCATGCTCTCCTCAATAAAGCCTATGGCGAATATTTAAGCCCACTGATGACAAAGTTTCCGTCCAAAGTTTATTTTGTTGCATTTCCTTCCGCCCCCGCCGCCGCCACCCATCGGAGTCCCCCCTCCCGTCCACAATGGGACTGATTTGTGAGAGAACAAGTTTTGCGCTACCAAAAAGCAAAAATATGGGACGAATTGCCCCTGGGGATAAGGAATTTAAATCTCGAGGGGACCTGGGACGAATTGCCCCCGGGGGATAGGGAATTTAAATCTCGGGGGACCTTTCATCGACAACAATATAAATACGCAATGAAATTCGAGTTTTTACATCTCCAATCAAGTCTCAATTCAGTTGCTATTCTCTTCAAAAATTAACTTCCAATTCATTTTAGCCCGAAATTTTTTGAGAATTCATTAAATTTTATTCTTTGCGTACATAAGAAAAATGAATGAAGGGAATCAAAAAGAAATTTTGCAACTTTTGCAGCACAAAAGTTCCATTAATTTGACAGTTGCAGTTTTGTCCAATGCTCACTCATCGTTAATTGGCTAAGTAAGCCACGGAAATGGTGGGGGGGGGGGGGATTTAGGCGCCTATAAATTTGTGGGGGTGGGCGGATGATTGATCCATCCCCCGGGGGGTGGGCGATGGGCAATGAATGTCTGGGGAATGTGTGGGGGGCCAACAGAATTTCTTCTCTCCATTCCTTCAACTGATAGTGAGGGGAAGGAATAAAACGGTCGGTAAACAAAGTTGAAGATGAGTTTTTGGTGCGTTCCGCTCTTTAGCCGAAGATTTTAGCGGATTTGTCCCCGGGGGGCATAGGACATCCTCCGACAAAGACGCCGTCCCCGGGGGGCATAGGACATCCTCCGACAAAGACGCCGTCCCCGGGGGGCATAGGACATCCTCCGACAAAGACGCCGTCCCCGGGGGGCATAGGACATCCTCCGACAAAGACGCCGGCGGGAGAGTTTCCCACACGGAATGCCCTTCCCCCCCCCCCCCCCAAATCCCTTCTCATTTCTTCCCCCCCCCCTATCATTTTCCGCCCAATTATCTCCTCCACTCTTTTCCCGTCCATATGAGTTCCCCCCCCCCCCACAATTCCGCCTTACATTATTTTATACATCCAATGCCCTCCATCCTCCACAGTTGCTGAGGTCCCATCAGTTCACTACGATTGTTTTTGTTTATTCATGGACATTTACAAATTTCCATTAGAGTCAATAAATTATTCAAAAAATAAATTCCGATAAATATCAAATTATTAGGCATTTGAGTGCAAAAGTCGCTCGTGTTCTATGCCATAAGCCGCCCAATCCAATCCCGTTTTGGTACAAAACACGCAATTAACGCTCAAATTCCATTTCCCTTTTTGAGAATTCCGTCCAATGGCAAACAATCGGCGCTTATCCGCCCGCCCCAATCGTTTTGCTTCTCTCAGAATTTGCCCGACTAATTCAATTCGCCCGCCTTCAAATTTCTGTCTTTTGTCCAAAGGCACCAAAACAAACGCCCAAAGGGATGGTTTGTTTCTCCCATTCCCTGAGGCAGTCTCTGCCCATTTTGGGAAGTGCCAGTGCTAACACGCCCCCCCCACGTCCACGAATTTGCCCAGCACCTCGGGGCATATATTCTGCTTTTTATTATTCCTTTTTTTTGAAGGAACAAACAAAATACGAAGGGGGGGGGTGTTCTTATGTCATCATGAGACGAACACAAAGTCATCAATCACTGCAAAATTGTCGAAAATGCATTAAAATGCAAATGCCAAATTTGATGTCCTTTAATTTTGAGTTTGGCATGTCCAGCGTATATCTTTTCGAGATTTGTCCTCCATTATTGGTTAGATCATTGACCTCCGTCCTTTCACTGCCCTCGACTGATCGGACAGCTTCCCCCCCCCCCCCCCTATAAAACTCAACCGAAATTCCCCTTCCCCGTCAGTCATCCTCCCTCATCCACCTTCGCCCTCCCCCACCGCCCGGGCCGTCGGAAGAGAGTCCGGCCGGGCCAAATGTCAGCCATCATCCATCAGAGTGATTGGCTCATTTCCACCTGAATTTGCCCGAACTGACGGATAGAATCCGAAGGAATTTTCTGATGGGAGGGGGGGGGGGGGGGGGAGGAGGGGGGGAAGGGGGGGGGAAGGGGAGGAGGGGGGGGGAGGGGAAGGGACCAAAGATGAAACGTTTCGGACATTTGGAAACGAATTGTCGTCACATGTTTTAAACGCAAATTCGGCGCCATACATATTCATAGAGACTAATTACTTTTTCGCGTGTCCGTCTTTAAAAGCATTCCTTCGCTTTTGCGATGGACAAAATATTTAATCCCAGCTCAAATCGTTGTGTCAATTTGCGAAATTTGATGGTCAAATGCGGGAAATGTGGCGGAGAGTGTTGGGGATGAATAAACGCCAATCGGAAGCCGCGGGACGCATTCCGTCACGTCATTTTGGCTGGCACTTTCTCAAATTGCCATAAATTCCAAATCCACGTAAATCCAATGTATTCTTTAATTTATCGAATTTTGTTTTGTTTTGTCTAATTTAGATATTTTGAGGAATTTGGAAGGCGAACCGCCAACCGAATTGTCTCACACCAATTCGTCCGACCATTGCTTCGTCCCTCCCCCCTCCCGTCTGCCATTTGTCTCACCTTTCTCCCCGTCTTTTGCCGTTTATCCCCGTAATCCCCCCCGGCGATGATGATTCTCGGGGGCGGGGTCCAACGGCCGACTGCCGCCGCTTTTCCGTCCTCTCCCAGCGGCAGCACCCGGCGACGGAACACATCGGCCACAAACGCCTCAACGACCGCATCATCACAGTGGGATTTATTAGCGAATGGCAAAAAAGCAAAGGAAGGAATCCCTCAGCCGCGAGAACGGCATTTGGAACATTTCAAATAATGGCATTTTGTCTGAGTCTTGCGAGTTCGGCTTAAACGACTATTTGAAGATTCTTTCCCTTTTTGGCACCTTTTCTCTCTTTGAAGGTTCTCCCAACAATTGTTCGCCTCTAATTCGCCCTCTCGCCTGGGGCGACAGAACTCGACGAGGCCATCGCACCAATTGCTGCAACAGCCGCCGCCGCCACAGACTCCGTCTTCGGCGGCGACTGAGGCGGATCGTCGCAAGTCGCGGGCGAGTTCGCTGGCGGCGATGTCGACGCGCAAATTGTCGTTGTTCAATCGCTGGAAGAGTCAAGCACTTCTCGACACGGCATTGGAGGGCATCAGCGAGGAGGAGATGGTCGAGTACAAAGAGGCCTTTAGACTGTTTGACAAGGTCCGTCCCCGTCCCGTTCAGTCGGTCATGGGAGTATGAAGGGATGAGTGTCCAATGATGAAAAACACTTTTCCGGATCCAATTATTACATTTTCAGGATGGCAATGGTTCTATTTCCTGTAAGGAATTGGGCGTGGCAATGCGGTCATTGGGTCAAAACCCGACGGAGCAGGAGCTGCTAGACATGGTCAACGAGGTTGGAGAGTACGCCGAGCAGTACCCGGTGAACACCCCCCCCCCCCCCCTCAACCTTCGCAGGTCGACGTCGATGGCAGTGGGACAATCGATTTTGCCGAATTTTGCCAAATGATGAAACGGATGAACAAGGCGAGCTCAGTCGGGCAAAGTGCCAATGTCTGATCAATTTTTCATTTGTTCAGGAAAATGACCAAGAAATGATTCGGGAGGCCTTCAGAGTGTTCGACAGGGATGGCAACGGATTCATAACAGCTGACGAATTCCGGTACTTTATGACGCACATGGGCGAGCAGTTCAGTGATCAGGAAGTGGACGAAATTATCAGCGAAGTGGACATTGACGGGGACGGACAGGTACTGAACTCACAACCAGTTCAGAGCAAGTAATTAAAAGACCTGAAATTCCGAGTTTCTGTTCGGTCGTGTAATTCCTCAAAATTTTTTTGGACATAACTGACAAGAAATTACCCTTACAATAATTTGGCATTTATTTTGCAGATCGACTACGAGGAGTTCGTCAAAATGATGACTGCGTAAAATACCCAATTCGCTTCAACAACGACCACCTCCGCCACGTTTTGTATGAATCTCAAAACCGCTCTTTTGTCATTTAATGAGAATAATGTACATAAATGCTTTTTATTGTGTATAAATATGTAATACAAATACGGCAAATTACGCGTACTATTAAAAGAAAGGGAGGAATTAGCAGTTTTTTTTTGCATTTACTGCCCTTTTATGCTCATGCATAAAACGAAAGAGCGATGAAAACGAAAAAGGAATTGACAGAGGCAAAAATGAAACGAAAACAAAAAAAGGGCCCTCTTCGGCCTCAGATGGGCAATACCAATGTGGACGATTGCCGCGCACAAAATGCCATTTTCGCCATTCGACCCATCCATTTAAGGCCGTTTTCCCCTCCAGGGACATAGGAAAGGAGGAACCTGCAAAAAAAGGTCAATTGAGGGAAGCAAAAAGCAAAGCCAAAATTTGGAATGAGAGAGAAGAAATGAACAAATTAAATGCGGAGTCACTTATTATTCAAATCTTTCCTATTAGAATAATCACCCAAAAGCGCTTTAGGCCTAAGCCACCCTGGCTTGGGGCTCGTTAAGCTTAGGCTTAAGCCTAACGAACTTTATAGATTTTCAAAATCTTAGATGTTGTCAGATCTTAAAAATATTGTCAGATTCGGGATTAGCACCCTTGAAAACCCCACATATGATCCCAGCGGCCTTTTGTTGCCTTTTTTATAAATTTGACTGCGGGAGCATAACCGAAAAGTACCAAACTATGTTTCCCTAATCGAAATAGCAAAACTAATTCATTTAACTATTCAAAAAAGCGTAACCAACCGACCATACGAGGCCAAACGACTGAACGGCGGCGGTGATTATGGTGAGGAGGGCGCTTTGCAGCCACAGGGAAGTGTACAAAGTGGCAAGAACACTAAGCAAATAGACGGCGGTCACCACACGACGAGGCTCGGAGAACAAAAATTGGCAATAGGCCAAAGGACCCCAAAGGAAGCCAAAGCTTAAGCGCAATTCAAAAAGATGACCGAAAACCTTCCCAACCTGACGATGAAGAAGGCCGAGCCGAGTGTGTTCAGCGCGGCAAATTTTCGCGTCTGCAGGACGAGCACGGGGATAAGCATCATGGCCTGAAGGGAGAAAGTGAAAGTTCGCCGTTTTTTATTGCAACTTCATTCAATTTATGTTTCATTAGGGCCGACAGGAGCCGTCAAAGTTTGAAAATAAACAATTGTTTATGATTTTTTACGACAAACAATAAGTTTTTAGCCTGCAAAAAAATGAATTTTGGACAAACGAGTCGGCGGTGACGATAGGCGCGGGCGAGAAAATTTAGACTCAACAAATACGGCATTTTTTGAAGTTTTAAAAATGCGAGTGGTCGGCGGTGCCGATAGGTGCCGCCGGGGAAATTTTTGTATTTTTGGTGGCAACGTGTTAAGTAAATTGGCCCGACAATTATTAATTTTTCAACAAAAAAAACCCTTATGGTTTTTTTCACAAAAAACATTTCGGGGAGGGGGGGGGGGAAAATTCCCCTCCCCCCCATGGATACGCGCCTTGTACGAGTGATACGAGTGATCACGTACCCCCTCCCCCCAAAAAAAAACTATAGTGGGACCCTTTTGATTTACAAAATTTGTTATTTTTGGGCTAATTCTCTTAACAAATTGAGTCAAAAACTAAAGCATTGGAAAAAATTGTTAAATGCATCCCTAAAATTGAATTTTTTTTTTGTCGGTACACCCCCAAAGCAAAATCCTAAATACGTGCCTGCCTTCCCCACCCCCCTCCCCGAAAATTGTTGTTATTATCAAATATTTTTCGGAAAAACAAAAATGTTATCAAAAATCCAAAAATATTAAGGCAATTTTCTTATAGGGAAAAACAAAAAGGCCATCAACTAAGCCATAGATGCCCAAGGGGGGGGGGGGTCGGCTCGAGCACTGCGAGGTGCGATGTTAGGGGGGGTAGGGGTGGGGTTGCCGCGACTTCGCGTGCGATGTTGTACGCCAGAGCGCCGGCGCTCAAATGGTAAGCCAACTGAGCGCCGGCCGTTTTTTTCGCGCGTGATTTTTTCAACTACTTTTTAGGCGAGGGGGCGGGTGAGTCGGCGGTGCCGATAGGCGCCGCCGAGAAAATTTTGGAATTTTTTACTCAATTTGTTAACAGATTTGCGACCGAAATTTTAAAAATTCGCTTATTTTTTGATGCTTTTTAGGAATGGGAGAGGTCCGGCGGCGCCGATAGGCGTCGCCGGGAAAATTTTTGACATTTTGGCTCAATTTGTTAAGAAAAATTGGTCCAAAATTTACATTTGCGATGTTATTTCTCTCTTTTTTCCCCTACGCTGAGAAAAAATTTTCTTTTTCAAAATTTTGGGATTTTGGTGCGAGGTTGTTACAGTGGGGAGTGCCCAAGTGCGGCGTTGGGGGGGGGGGGTCTGACCCCCCCCCTTGGGCATCTATGAACTAAGCCTAAAGAAAGTCTTCAAAGGCCTTATACAAAATAATTCAGTTTTTAAATACAAATTTCAAAATGTTATTAAATGTACGTACTGTGATAAAACAAAAAGCAGCAGCAAAAATGCAAAGGAAAAAGGCGGCAATTCGCTGAAAACGGGTCAAACCGCAAGGATTTGAGTCGGGGGGAGACAGCGAAGCAGAGACGGAGGAAGAGGAGAAGCTCATCCAACTGTACTTCCTAAAACAGAAGAAGCTCATCTAACTGTACTTCCTAAAACAGAAGAAGCTCATCCAACTGTACTTCCTAAAACAGAAGAAGCTCATCTAACTGTACTTCCTAAAACAGAAGAAGCTCATCTAACTGTACTTCCTAAAACAGAAGAAGCTCATCTAACTGTACTTCCTAAAACAGAAGAAGCTCATCTAACTGTACTTCCTAAAACAGAAGAAGCTCATCTAACTGTACTTCCTAAAACAGAAGAAGCTCATCTAACTGTACTTCGTAAACAGAAGAAGCTCGTCTAACTGTTAATTTACTAAACTTAAAAACGGCCTTCGTGGGGGGGGGGGGGGAATTTTGTGTAAGACACAGCAAACGCAATAATTTTAAGAAAATGCCCTTAAACCAACGGACGGCTCCAATTCTAGTGCGGGGCGCCCGTTGGTGCAAGATCGGGATTAAACAGATATTTTCTAATCAAAATCTTGATCCCGATTTTGACTTTCGCCGGGCACTAACAATAAAAGCCAAAGAATGTTCTCATTTCTCTCCAAATGCCCAACCTATTCCTGCCGGACGGCAACTGTCCATTCTGAGCCGAGTCGTGTTCAGTGAGTCGTTGCGCGTCATCGGCACCATTCAAATTTCCCGGTTTGAAAAACTCTGTGAAGGAATTGCTGACTTTGGAGCCAATTGTGGCCACGTTAAAATAGGCTGCTCGGCCGGACGCACTGCTCGCCTTACTCCGTTGTTCATTCACAAAATCTGCCAACGAAGACATTTCGGATTCTTTAATAAAAAGCCGCCAAATTAAGTCTATAATAAAATCCTGCGAAGCATGTTCTGAAAAAAGCATTTGAATCCTAGCTTTTTCAAAGCCAATAAAGTATATAAATACGAACATTAAGTTTGAAGTTTTGTTGACGGAAACTTATTGAGAAAGTTATGAGTAGGCTGCAGGGCCGTAGCCAGAAAAAAATTTTGGGAGGGGGAATTTGAACCATCTGAGCGCGGCGCTCAAATGGCTTTCCCATTTGAGCGCCAAGGTATTTAATTTTAAGAAATTTTCAAAAAAACAAATTTTTTTTTTTGATTCTGATGGCAATTTGTTAAAAAAAGTTTAAAAAATTGCCCAAAAAATTGTAAAAGTGCAAAACAAAAGGGTCCCCCCTCTCGTTTTTTTTTCTCAAATTTCATTTTGGGGGGGGGGGGGAATTCCCCCCCCCCTGGCTACGGCCCTGGTAGGCTGGCTATTCACTCATAAAAAATGGACAAAAATTTCCAAATAAATAAAAAATGATTCGAAAATTAACTAATTTGGCACTCTGTCTAATTCAAATATATACTGTAATAGTCTTTTAAAAATGCTGAAAACAAATATGACCAGGCGTGCTCACGGTTACCCGTAACCGCGGCTAACCGCGGTTACCCGCGGATAACCGCGGTTAACGGTTATGGAATTTTAAAGCACCGCGGTTACGGTCGGTTAACGGTTATGACCACTAAAACCGCGGTTAACCGTCGCATCCGTTGAGACGATTTGCCTTTATAATTTCTTTGACTTTTATCCACATTTCACCAAACCTTATATTTATCCAGTGGCTCAGTGGTGAAACTCTTGGATTGACATTTTTGGTCTAGGTTCAAGCCCCTTCCGCTGTAATCACTTAATTTTTTATTTATATTTTAATTTGCAAAATTTTTTGCAAAATTTTAGCTATAAAAAGTAAAATTCTAAGTATTTACATAAATAATTAGTGCATTTTAGAACCCAATTACCTAAAATTCGGACGATTTTTCTCAGCATAAGTCGTTAAATATTCGATTTTTTTCCCTCGGCGGCGCCTATCGGCACCGCCGAACCCTGGAAACTAATGCGCAAAAAACAGAAAAAAATTACTCTGATCGGTCGCGCTTTGTTAGATTTTAATCATGAAAGTGTTAGAAAAAGATTTTAAAATTTAAAAAATTTTATTCATTGACAAAATCTGATAAAAACTGAATATGACAATATAAGAAATATTTGCTACTATTCACATTTAATTGATTGGGCAAATCGCACAAAATCTCTTTTCAAGCCATAGGCTTTTATAAAAACATTAAGTCTCATAGTCAGTGGAAATGTACACCGCAACTTGATTACGCGGCAAGTGCTTTTGTTTAGTTTTTACTACTTTTTGTTCCAATACTTTTTTGGGGTGTTTGGAATGAAATGTTTTTGTTTGATGGCACAAAAACGAGTCCATTCTTTTGGTAGTGATCTTTTGCATGTAAAAATGTTGGGACTTTGTCTCCATCGCTTCTCCGTCTTCGTTTCCTTCTGAAGCCAATGACACCGCCGAATGTTGTTGGACAACACGGGCCGACGAAGGCAGCGGCCGATGCTGCCGCATAAATTCCGGCGGCATAGGCACCTTTTGAAAATATATTTCTTTAAACAATTTCCATTAATTATCCCCCTCTTTTTATACCCGTAAATAGGGCACCATAAGCACCCAAATAGGGCGTTGCGCATCCTCCGTGGCCCAGGGACCAGTCAGTCCCCACGGGTCCACCCCATCCAAACGCGCCAGGGCCTCCACCCCAAGGGCCCATGCCGCCACAGCCGAGACCGCCGCCGAAGCAAGCGCTGGAGGGGCGAAATAAGCAGAACACAAGACGGAAAGCGATCAGTAAAAGCATTTCGTAGAAGGATTGGCTGAGGAGGGAATTGGAATCAAAGAATGTCCGGCTGAAAGTCCGATCGGTCCCCTCCATCGTGCAGCTTTATTTGCGCATTTTGGTGATCGGAGTGTATACAAACGCAAAAGGCGATAATCGTCAATCACTTTGGTAGAAAATTAAATTTAAAAGAAAAGGACATAGACGAAGAGGCCCTAATTTGTGTGTACTCTTTAGTCAATTAGTCCGTCGTCCAATAGGACAAACAAACACCCCGCCCCCAGGCAATTTCCGTTTTTTGATTCGTGGCGACAACTCGTGAAATTACGAATTGCGGGCACTTTGTGTACTTCAAACGCTCATGCTTGATGATTGTTGGGTTGTACTGTATCTCACCAGAGGCAAAAAAAACTGGAAGAAGCCAAGTGAATTGAGCGTAAATTCAATTAAAAATTGCGCTTTTTGGCACATTTTTTATCGGGATCAAGCGGTCGCGGCGCGCAAAATTGGGCCCAAAAAAGGGAAAAGTGAGGGAGGAGTCAGAAAGAGAGGCGGGATTTGGTGACGTGCCGCGGATATTGGGAGGGTTCGGGCAAATGCGCAAAGGAAGCGCCCGAGGCGGTCGCTCTTTTTACAGCGAATCGCACCACCGTATTCTTTTTTACCCCCCCCCCCCCCCTCCCCCGCGGCGTATATTGTCTAATGCCAACTCTCTTTGCCATGTTGCGAAATTTGATATTAAACGTTGGGACAACTGACCACAGAAGATTTTTCATGCCAAATTAGCGGGGGTCTGGCGTTTGGTGACCCCCCGCCCCAAATTCCTTTCGTAATTTCAAATTGCCATTTTGGGAATATTTAGATTTGAGCCTTCCAATTGATGATTGATTATCTGGCACAAGAAGGGCGATGAAGCAAAGAGAAAAATGCAGGAGAAAAGGGCATGGGAAAGTTCGGTCCAAAGATGGAAAATGGGAGGGGGGGGGGGAATGGGAAGGAGGGGGGGGGGGGATTGAAAAAGGGACGGTGATTAGAACAGCAGAAGAGGAGGGGGGAAAGAAGGAAGAGGGGGGGGGGGGGAGGAAAGGAGGAAAAAGAAGGAAGAGGGGGGGGGAAAGAAAGGAGGAAAAAGAAGGAAGAGGAGGGGGGGGGGGGGGAGGAAAGGAGGAAAAAGAAGGAAGAGGAGGGAGGAAATAAGAGGAGGGGAAAAAGAAGGAAGAGGGGGGGGGGGGAAGGAGGAAAAAGGAAGGGGGGAGGGGGGGAGGGAAAGGAGGAAAAAGAAGGAAGATGAAGAGGAAGGGGGAAAGGAGAAAAAAGAGGGAAAAAAGGATGAAAAGGAGTGGGGGGGGTGGGAGGGGGAAGGAGGAAAAAGGAAGGGGGAGGGGAGGAAGGGAAAGGAGGAAAAAGAAGGAAGAGGAGGGGAAAAAGGATGAAGAGGAAGGGGGAAAGGAGAAAAAAGAGGGAAAAAAGGATGAAAAGGAGGGGGGGGAGGGGGAAGGAGGAAAAAGGAAGGGGGAGGGAAAGGAGGAAAAAGAAGGAAGAGGAGGGGAAAAAGGATGAAGAGGAAGGGGGAAAGGAAAAAAAAGAGGGAAAAAAGGATGAAAAGGAGGGGGGGGGGGAGGGGGAAAAGGAGGAACGGACTTAGGTCGAAGAATGTCATTTTGGCGGCATTTCAAAAATGAGTAAGGCAATTTGGTGTAAATGGAGCGGACACTGAGAAGTGAGAAGGAAGAGACAAAGGAATTAATCGGCGGCAGAAATGTCCAAATCCGAAGGTTATTTATCCCTTTGAAGTCATTGTCCATGCGAACGGATTCCATGGGAATTCGCCTCCGGCATTTGCGCGAAAATGAGACGAAAACGGTGTGAAAACCATTGGGAATTACTTACACTCGAAACTGCCTAATTAAAACAAGCGGGTAACAAAGCCTGGGGGGGGGGGGAAAGGCATCGAAGGTTATAAGTTACTCGGCAATTAGCCCCCTCCCCCCCTAACTTTTTCCCTTTTGCGCCCCCCCCCCCTCCCCGCAACCAAAGCAAATTCCAACTTCCGTCAGATTAATCCCTTAGGCGGCACATAAAAGTGCAAACAGCGTCCAATCTTCCCCCCAAATAGTTTTGCCATCGTTCCCACACTCCCCCCCCCCCCCCCTCCCCCTCCCCGACAAATCATCTCCAAACTTTTCCCCTTCCGTTTGCGCACCGATTAATCGTTCGCCCCCCCCCCCCCCCCTCCAAATGTTCCGTTCTTTGCTCTTTCCGCCCGCCGATTATCCGCCCAATTTAGTTGCCAAACATGCGAATGGGCAGATTAATTGAGGGAAGTGAAGATGATTTATAAATTTGTGCCCCAAGCCATTTTTCCCCCTTAGACGAATATCGCCGACAGCAATTTACCTATTTATGACAGTCTGAGTGATGGCTGGGGGCGATTGGGGGGGGGGGGGGAAAGCGATGATCATTCCATTCCCTTCCCTTCCTTTCGGCCTCTGCCGATCCAACCGATCCTTCCCACACTGATAATGGAGGCCAAAAGGGTCGGCAAGTGGATGGATGCACTGATAAAGGATGATGTCATGGGAAGGAGTGATCGGAAGTTGGACGAAAAGCTGGAGGGAGTGAAGGGGGGGGGGGCAACTTCTAATCAGTTGATTAGCTTAATTAGCCCTTTTGATTAAGTCCAGCGATTTACGCAAACAAAGGATGAAGCAGTTCAAACGGCACCAGAAAAGGTTAGGGTTGGACATTAAATATTTAAAGGGTTCAAAATCTCAATTGCATTGTAAAAATGTTTTTGTCCAACCCTTCGATTTCGGTAAACTTTGCAATTATCCATCCGTTGTCGATCTTTTGTCAATGTCATAATGTCGTCGATCATTCGTCTCTGCCCAGCATAGATGCCATCGT
Source organism: Globodera rostochiensis (assembly GCA_018350325.1). NCBI lineage: Eukaryota > Metazoa > Nematoda > Chromadorea > Rhabditida > Heteroderidae > Globodera > Globodera rostochiensis. The sequence goes on from JAEVLN010000041.1 coordinate 197,880, forward strand.
CCAAATGCCTCCGTCCGAGCGCTTTCTCCTCTTCGTTCCCCGCACAAACCGCACTTTCACTGACTCTTCCGCCATTTTCGCCTTTCGATGATTCACAGCTTCGGAACTTTCACTGAACATCTGAACGGAAAATGCCGAACTCGAAATGCCTTCTCTGAACATTTCCTCCCCACTGACCCCACTGTCCTGCTCGCCCTTCGCTGCTTCCTTCTGTGTCCCGTTGATCCCATCAACGCTTTCCACATCCACCAAAAGCTCTTCCCCCGAAGGGTCGGGAGTGCCGGCCTCCGTTTCCGTTTGATAAACAATGCCAACATTTTGGTTCGATCGATGCCAACCCGCCGATTGTTTCTGCTCTTAAATTGAATTGGTTGATGTTCTGCCTTCCCTCAATTCCGTTTCCTCATTTACCTCCGTCTTCTCCTCGCCGTCCGTTCTCTTCACATTTTTGCTTTTGTTCCGTTTCCGCACTTTCCCTTCCGACGACTGCCCATGGCATTGGTTGACGATTTATAAATGGCCAAAAACAATTTGGCACTGGCAGTGGTTGTCGAACCATCGAAAGTGGCGAAGAGGACGGCGCCGGGCTCAACACAAATCTGGCAGGCGGTGGTGCCAAAGAGTTCGCTTTAAATTTCAGGTTTTTTTGCCTCTCTCATCCAACGGAAACCTTTTGACGATGCCACAAATACATTTTGCTGCTGATGTTGAATGGCACTGCTCATTGGCAATGCCGGCATTGCCGGAGGACTCGGGCCGAGATTGGCCGCCACCTTCTCCGGCACTTCCGTTCTCACCCTCTGACAAAGTGAGGGCGAGCAAATTGGGGCTAACAAGTCGATAATGGCAATTACACTGAGGGAAACCTAAGCAAATGAAGAAAGAATGGGGCGATTTGTTGTGGGAAGTGTTTTTACCCCTTCCTGGACGCCGCGGTGGAAGGCATCGCCCGGCTTGGAGCAGTGCAGCAGCTGCTGGAACTGTTGCTGGAGCCGCGTGTTCTGCTGCTGAAGAAGCGTAACGAACAGCACGGTCTTCTCCAAAATGTCTGCCTTCTCCAATTTGCTGCTGAAATGTTTAAGGCGATTAAAGAATTAAGAATTAATTGGCCAAAGCCATGCAGAACGACGCACTTTTGTTGCAGTTCGGAGTGCAACAATATTTCCTTCAGACGGTCATAACATTTGTTGATCCTCGCGCGTCGCTTCTTTTCCATCAGCGGTTTCTTTTGCTGAATCCGTCCGTACGGTAAAACAAATTAATTCCTCCAACTTTTTGATTTTATTTACCTTCCGTCTTTTATCGAATCCCCCCCCCCCCCTTTTAGGGGGAGCTCCCAATTTGTTCTTCCAAAATTTGCAAAATAATTGGAGAAAGAATGACGGACGTTCATGAATAAAGGGTTATTGTTGATTATTCGAGGGGGGGGGAGATTTCGGGGGGGGGGGGGATGACTCGACTCAAAGTGGCGAAAGATTCAAAAATGAGTGACGTGGGGCTTCAAGAATTTAAATTTAATGAGCGAATGTTTTGCCTCGGGCAATGGTAGAAGTAAAGTGTTATGTAAATTTCGATTTAGTTGAATATATTTAATCATTGGTTCACGAAGGGATAATAAAGCAAATCAAATTTAATGATCAAAAGGGTTCCTTCCGTTGGGAGTGGGCACACCGCCCAAAGTCCACTCCCCCCCCCCCACCACCAATCTGACCTTTCTCGCCATGCGTTCGAAACTCGGGCATTCCTGGCTTGGCGACCGTCGGGCGCCGGGACGTGTGACGGAGCCGTTGTTGAACAACAGAAATTTGTTCATATTATTCGAGTTGTTCATCGATGGACGAAATGTACGCGCACAGCCGCAACAATTGCAATTAAAGTTACTGTAGAATAAGGAAACGGTAAAAGAGAGGGCCTAAATGGTAGAAGAACAAATGATTAAAAGGAAAAGGTTGAATTGAAAAGCATATGTAACACAGAGATTGGAGGGGGGGGGGGGGGGGGGGGCATTTGTGATGTTTAAACGGGAGAACGGGACGAATGGGATTATTTTTATCGGGAAAGGGTCGTGTGGACGGACGGAAGGTGGCGGGGGGGGGGGAGGGAAGACTGTAAGTGGAAGACGATGATGGTGGAGGGGAGAAGATGAAAGGGGGAGGGGAGTGGGCGGAGACTCTTTTCTTCCCCCCCCCCCCCAATCACTCCCCCCAATCCCTCCCCCCTCCAATCACTCCCCCCCCCCCCACTTCCTGCCCCCTCCAATCACTCCCCCCCCCCACTCCCTCCCCCCTCCAATCACTCCCCCCCCACTTCCTGCCCCCTCCAATCACTCCCCCCCCCACTCCCTCCCCCCTCCAATCACTCCCCCCCCCCACTTCCTGCCCCCTCCAATCACTCGCCCCCCACTCCCTCCCCCCTCAATCACTCCTCCCCTCCCCCGTCCCCCCCCCCTCCAATCACTCCCCTCGTCCCCCCCCCCTCAATCACTCCTCCCCTCCCCCGTCCCCCCCCCTCCAATCACTCCCCTCGTCCCCCCCCCCCCCTCAATCACTCCCCCCACTCCCTCCCCCCTCCAATCACCCCCCCCCCACTTCCTGCCCCTCCAATCACTCCCCTCGTCCCCCCCCCCCCTCAATCACTCCCCCCACTCCCTCCCCCCTCCAATCACTCCCCCCCCCCACTTCCTGCCCCCTCCAATCACTCCCCCCCCCCACTCCCTCCCCCCTCCAATCACTCCCCCCCCACTTCCTGCCCCCTCCAATCACTCGCCCCCCACTCCCTCCCCCCTCAATCACTCCTCCCCTCCCCCGTCCCCCCCCCCTCCAATCACTCCCCTCGTCCCCCCCCCCCTCAATCACTCCCCCCACTCCCTCCCCCCTCCAATCACTCCCCCCCCCACTTCCTGCCCCCTCCAATCACTCCCCCCCCCCACTCCCTCCCCCCTCCAATCACTCCCCCCCCACTTCCTGCCCCCTCCAATCACTCGCCCCCCACTCCCTCCCCCCTCAATCACTCCTCCCCTCCCCCGTCCCCCCCCCTCCAATCACTCCCCTCGTCCCCCCCCCTCAATCACTCCCCCCACTCCCTCCCCCCTCCAATCACCCCCCCCCACTTCCTGCCCCTCCAATCACTCCCCTCGTCCCCCCCCCCCTCAATCACTCCCCCCACTCCCTCCCCCCTCCAATCACTCCCCCCCCCCACTTCCTGCCCCCTCCAATCACTCCCCCCCCCACTCCCTCCCCCCTCCAATCACTCCCCCCCCCCCACTTCCTGCCCCCTCCAATCACTCGCCCCCCACTCCCTCCCCCCTCAATCACTCCTCCCCTCCCCCGTCCCCCCCCCCCTCCAATCACTCCCCTCGTCCCCCCCCCTCAATCACTCCCCCCGTCCCTCCCCCCCCCCCTCCAATCACTCCCCCCCCCCACTCCCTCAAATCGCCTCAAAAAACACTATGGCGCCAGAAGAAGAAATTGAATTAGGAGGTAAGGCGTGTAAGGGAATTAAAACGGTCATTTGTCTATTAATGCAACGAATAGTGAATGAATGCGTTTGGTTTCCCCGCTGTTGGGGTGGGGCCTCCGGTGGGGCGGTCCCTTTGACTTTTGAGGGATATGCTCAGCCTCAGCCATTGCCATTGCCACCCTTTCCATTTGCTTTCATCCCCCGCCCCCTCCCCCACCGATTGCCTCCATTTTATTGTCTCTGTTCAGTAAATGACTGCTGCTTGAGAAAGTGTATTTCCCTCCCCTCACGGGCGGTGTTAATTCACCTTGGGAATGGGAAGTTCCCTTTTTGTCCAAGAGCTTTTGAATTCCATTTTTTGCTTTATTTTATATTAAACATTGGACTCGTAACAACCGATAAATGATGGAACTAAAAAGCTTAAATGAATGGGGAAGGGGGGGGGGTCCAGAGTGATCGCAGGGGGGGGGGGCAGTCCAGAGTGATCGCAGGGGGGGGGGGGGTCCAGAGTGATCGCAGGGGGGGGGGGTCCAGAGTGATCGCAGAGGGGGGGAGTCCAGAGTGATCGCAGGGGGGGGGGGGTCCAGAGTGATCGCAGGGGGGGGGGGTCCAGAGTGATCGCAGAGGGGGGGGGGGTCCAGAGTGATCGCAGGGGGGGGGCAGTCCAGAGTGATCGCAGGGGGGGGGGGTCCAGAGTGATCGCAGGGGGGGGGGTCCAGAGTGATCGCAGAGGGGGGGAGTCCAGAGTGATCGCAGGGGGGGGGGGTCCAGAGTGATCGCAGGGGGGGGGGAGTCCAGAGTGATCGCAGGGGGGGGGGGGGGGTCCAGAGTGATCGCAGGGGGGGGAGGAGTCCAGAGTGATCGCAATGTGTCGAGAGGGAGGCGCCATTGGAAGCGGATGTTTGGCATTTTGGGTGATTGGTAGGCTTCTTTCTCTGCACTTTGCCATTTGATGCCGTTGCTGCCTCTCCCCAAAATGTGGTGAAAAGTCAGTTTTATTCCCTCTCCGCCACAAAATGATGTAAAGGCAGCATTCACACTCAACTGATAAATCAAAAATTAATAACATAAGGAATGATTAGGTAACAGATGTTAATTATGAAATTGGTTGGACAAATGAAAGGAGAAAAGATTTTCGAAAAAACTGTGGATCAATTGCAATTGCGATCTTTTTTCAAGACAATAACAATGATCCCTGCTGTTGTTTGATTTGGTTACCGTATCGCATCCTTTGAGGAAATTGCCGTTGGGATTTGCGGGAAAAGGGACCAAGCAGCTGAGGGGGGGGGGGGGGGAGGTCAAACCAAACACCCCCCGGCGACCTCCCCCCTCCCCGCCCCCCCCCCCCCCCCCCCCCCCCCCTCCGTCCGTCGTCATCAGCCATTTCATTCCTCTCACACCTCCACCCAACCGACCACGGCCTGTTCGTTCCCACGCCCAAAAAACTCCCATTCCAGTGAGCAACGGACACATTGGCAAAAGGGGAGGAGAGTGGGGGCGAAGTTCACAGAGAAAGACGAAGAAAAGGTGCAAATTGACATGAGAAAAAATGTTTTTGGGCGGTAGTGGGAGAGTAAAAATGACCAAACGGTGCTGGGAAAGTGGCCAAAGGGGAAAGGACCGATTTGAAATCTGAAACATCAGAAGAGAGGCGGCAAGGGGGGGGGGAGAGGACGATGAGCGGAGACGGGAAAAGGAAGAGGAAAAGCATCGTAAGAAGAGTGTCAAAAGGAGCTAACCAGAAGGGGGGGGGCCTTTCCCCTGCTTTTCCTTTCCCACATCCATTTCAGCAGATCCGATCGACCACCGTCCATGTCGGCAGATGTGAAGGCGAAGGCGATGATGATGGAGATGACGACGGGTGGAAAATAAATCCGCCAAGGCTTACGGTGGAATGGTGGGAAAATGAAAATGACGGAGGGGGGGGGGGGAAGGCAAAGACCGATTATTTGAGAAAAGGGAAATGGCGGAAGCCAAAAAAGAGTTATTACACCCAAGAAAAGAAGCAGGCAAAAACCGAATAAGTCATTTATTTACACATATTTCAATTTAATGTTTCCATCCAGCCATTTACAGCGCGTTCCATTTCCCGAATCGGATCACAAATTTGCAATAAATCGAATAAATGCGATGCGTTTGGGGGGGGGGGGGGGGGAGTGGCACAGCAAAGAGAAGGGCGGAGGGGGGGGGGGAGAACGCTGCAAAAAACACATTCCCACGCGCCCCCCCCCCCAGCGCCATTCCATAAACCGCTCGTCCATCGGTTGATTCTCTCCCAGCGCCATTCGCCTTTTTGTACACTGAACTGCTTCTCTTCATCGGATGATGTGATGGGAGTGCGAATGTCCTCCTCCTCCCTCAGCGCCACCATTCGGTCTGCCGCCGACGGAAGATGGCTCAATTGAGCGGAGCAGAACGACGACGTCCCCCACACCAAAAGCCTTCCCTCCCACCTCAGCCGTCCATCCGCCCATCCACGACGGATGCGCAAACACATAAAGTTAGCCAAAAGCACCAAAGGCGACGGGAGGGGGCAAAAAAGCACTGAACACGTTGGGGAAGGGAAGTGGGGGAAGGCATTAACTGAGAGATTGATGAAGCAACTGAAGGGTTCGGCGAGTATAAACTTTAATCTTTAAATGGCATGTCTCTTTGCTCGGCTACGTAACTTTTAAAACGGAAAAACTTCTTAAACAACAACCCGAACTTAATACATATAAAGGCAAAGAAATTGGAGAACTAAAAGAAAAATTATGGCCAAAAAAACCCCAATTTATATTACGGTATTGTACCCTCGATTATAATTTTAAAAGATTTGGCATAATGTAATATTTTGAATTTCTTTATGGGAACAAAGGAAGGAAATGTGTCTTCTTTCTCAAGAAGCACAGTTGTTCAATTTGTTGTTTATTTACCCGTAAAATTTATGGACTTTAGCGACTGATGACCATGCAAACGGCCGTCGCTCTTTGCTATTTCTGCGAGAATCATGGGCCTCGAGTGGTGATCGCATGTCAGCCGATGAGGAATTGTGAGCTTCCCCACTCGAGCAGTCCAATTGCGATTAGAAAGAGAGGGGAAGAAGAGGAACAAAAGCGGTGCTCTTCGGCCTTTGCCGGTGATGGCTTTATGCTATTTTTATGAGGGTTCTGATTTAATTAATTGTTTAGCCTCAACGCTTGACAATGGCGGGGCGGAGCTCGGAGAGCAATGGAAAGACTTGGACGACGACGGCGACTCGCCTCTATTTTGTGGGGACCTTTATGCCGGAAACGAAGTGGTGGACGAAGAGACACGCTGTGCCGCCTGCTCTTCCTTCGACCACGGCGCGGGGCTGCTGTCCAAAGACCGCGACGCGGAGATCAGTTATGTCAGCACGCAGGTGGACGGAATACGAAAAAAAACATTCACAATTAATTAAATAAAAGACAGAAACTTTTATTTTGATGTTTAATAAACCCCTCAAAGCTCGCTAAAAGCGCATCTTTTTAGATTAAGCATCGAAATGTTTAGGTTCCGATCAGCGAAAGACTTAACCATGTCCTGCGGCAAGCTTGTCTTCGCTCTTTGAGTGTGGAAATATCGGCGCCGCTTTCTTTCGATACGACGTCAGAGCCCCAACAAGCGAATTATATTTGTAGCACCGGTAAATTATCGTAACAATTCATTTATTATAGCGTTGAGCAGGAGGCCCGTAGCCAGGGGCCAGCCCCCCTCCCCCCCCTCCCCCCGAAATATTTTTGGAGAATTGATATTTGTTTTTTTTTAACATAAAGGTTAAAAACCTAAAAAATTTACTTAAGAAAAATACAGTAAGAACCCAAAAATGCACCCCTTAGAATCCAACTTTTTTGTTGAGTGTTATTTTCTCAGACCCGTCGTCGTCTTCAAGCAGTAATTTCAATCAGAAATTTGGCAATGGACCTGGACAGCGCGAATACGTCGAAAGAGATGGCATTGTGTTGTTTGGTGATGACGAGCACTGGTACACATTGTCCTACATTTTCAGGTTGGGAAGAATCAGTCAACTTTGGCTAAACTTTGACTAAATTAGAATATATTTTTAGTTAATAGTAAGTGAAGAGGCCCAATAGTCGAAATTAATTTAACGATGTTCTTGTACAACTCCTTCAGACTGAAGGATGCCAAAGCGCGTGGCTTCCATCGTTGTTATTCATTGGTGGTGATCAGCGCGGACAAATTGTTGTTGTTGAGGAATTACGACTTTCTCGTCCACACTTTGGGAGGAATTATCGGCCATTTGCAGGCGACCAAAGAAATATTTTCGTTAATTCCATTAAATTTTGTGCTTTAGCAACGGACGGATGCCTTTTTTGCGCTCGAACAACAGAAAGACAGCGAATTGCGTCTCGCCTCCAACGTTTCGAACTCCTCCAAAGGCGCGTTGCATTGGCTGCCCCACCAATTCTACCCGAAACAGTACGCCCTGGACACGAAGAGAAGTTTGAAGGTGATCTTCAACTCCGAGCACATTTTCATCACTCTCCACAGGTTATTGGTTGGATGGCAACAAAATATATTTGAAGTTTGGGGAGAGTACTCGAATCACTGATTTTGTTTTCAATTTTTCGAATTCTTCTGGGCGTCATATCTTTCTTAAGACAGATGCTGAACCTCTTGAAGACATTGAGTGGACTTGGTGAGTGTTAGAAGAGAATGGAAGGCATTTCCTTCCCGTGCCGCTTTAGACAAGGACATCGTCCTCGAGGGTTGCCCGACTCAGGACATGCTAACTGTGAACTGCACGAACGTTTGACCAATACCGGCTTTCCTATATTTAAGGCAATGGAAATGGAGCAGTCCGACTCGTCGGAGGAAAGGGAACTCATCGCCCAACTTACGCCCGGCGCGTCGTTACTCCATTTGACCAATTTGCGAATAATCGTTGAGCGGTTGAAAAGTGGAGACAATTTGTCGACACTTACCGCACTCATTTGGCACGTTGTAATCGGGGGGCAGGTCTGTTTGCTCTGTTTGAGTACTTCTAATGACTGTTTGACATTTTCAAAATTTACCGAAACTTCAATCACTTTGAGGTTGTGGCCCAAAGTGCTTCTCTAAGTGCCAGAAGTCTCTTTTTGCTGTCTCTGGTTCAGTTGCTGCCCGTTGGATGTGTCCGTTTGGCGGCGAATTCAAAGCATTACACTTTCCCGCACGAGTGAGAGGCTTTTTGTTTAATTAATGTTTATTTTAAATTAGGCATAATTTTCTTGGCTGTGCCCCCTCCGTGCAAATTCCTTCGGATGTCCTCCCCGACATTGTGCTGGTCACTCTCAGTGAGAAGGCGGAGGGGTCTTCGGTTGTGGAACGACAGAATTGCAACGACTCTTTGGGACGTTTTACTTTTCGAATAGTTTTTCCTGAAAGGTCGGAGGAGAATAAGCCGACTATTGTTGGCCGTTACTGCCAGCTTTTACTCGGTAAATCGTTTTGGCCTTTCTCATTACGGTAAATTTGGCCATTTTCCAACAGATCCGGTACTCAATGACGTCACTTTGGCCAGCGCTTTGCAAAGTACGCGAAACGATTGGCTGAACAAGGCCAAGCTGATATTCCAGCTGAAGAACCAGCGGAACGCCATCGATTTGGACAGAGTGATCAACATCATTAAATGTCGTCCCAATGTTGGCTTTTGTTCCCTGCCCATTGGAAGCCGTTTTAGTGATTTGTTCCCGCCAATTGTTTTCGTTTCAGGACTCACCGGTGATTTTGTTTTGGCAGAGGGGCCTCGCGAGACATTACCAACAAGCGGTGCAGAGAGCGGCGAGCAAATATGCGGACAAAAGTCTGAAGAGAAGCACCTCCAGCGGCACTTAACTCAAAGCATTTCCCCTAGGCAATTAAATTATCCGCCGGGAGCCGTCCCGTCATTCATTCGCATTACTTTTCTCAACACAACAACAAAATGCAAACGCATTGCACACATTTCCCCCCTCCAGATTTTATTGTAATTGCAAATTTTGCACTTTTCTTTCGCCCGTCCGCCTTTCTGTTGGCCTTGTATTATCACGTCGTTGACGATTCTCTCCCATTCGGCCCTTTTGCTTTGGGCGTTGTTTTTGATCTGATTATAAATGGACACTCAACTCAAATTCATTCTGATTAAGCCCATTCGCGTTTTCTAGTCCCATTTTAGAAATGGCATTGCCTTTTCGTTTCCCATTCAGATCGCTTTGTGGCATTAAATGCCATATTTTTCTTACCATTTCAAACGGAAAGAATGAATAAATTCCAATGGGCGCTCTTTCATTTTCCATTAGCTTATTCCAGCGTTAATTTCTCGCTTTTCTTATTGTGTTTCGGTGCTATCCGCCGCTAATCCAATCTCATCGAACCGTCCGTAATTGGCGCGCTTATCAAAAAACAAAGGAACTTTAAGCAAATAATAAATATATCTTTAATATGCTTGTTGAGACAAAAGGGCGGAGTGATCGAACGGGAAGTACGCCTGTGAAGGAGTGGGGGCGATTGCAAAAGAAGACGGATTTGCTTTACAAAGATTATTTGATTTGATTCACAGAAAAGTTCGGATTGATGGGAAGTCGGCGACATATGGATTTGGAGGATTTAAATCGGAGACTTTGGCAATTTCGGGACAACGTCCACCTGTCCGAACATCAAAATTGATCCTTTCTGCTGGAGGTCGTTGGAACTCTTCCGGACAATATTCTTGTTGTTTTTGTCCGTTCGCATCAATCAAATCCCTTCCTCGCCCGCTGAGTCCGAAAATGACCATGTTCAGAACTGGATTGGATTTACACTGCTGAAGAAAGGGGAGAAATCGCCCGAGGGGAGTTAATGGAAAGTGGGCGAAGCGATAACGGCGAGGGGGAAGAGGGAAGGGATTAGCATTGGCGAGTCGACTCCAAAATGCCCGTGCCCGCCATTTGTGCCACCCGGAAAGTGGCGACTTAATCCCAACCCTTCCTTTTTTGAATAAATCCGGCGCGCCGAAGTTAGAGGGAGGGTAAATGAAAATTTTGGAGTTTTTATGAAGCAAAACTCAAAAAAGACAAAAGATTTCGGATTTCGTCACTCGGATTTCATCAGTAAAAGCAACAAATTGAAGCGTTTTAAAGCATGCTTACTTTCGTCCAAAAATGGAAAAGATCGACGGCTGAATGGTAATTTTGTCGTTTTTGCTAATGTTGTTTTGGCGTATTATGACAATTCCCCGTCGATTTCTCAGTCGGATTTTGCTTTCGCCGATCCCCCCCCCCCCTCACCAATTTCCATCGCTGTCCATCATTGACACTGTCCGACCGAACTGGATGATGGGGGGGGGGGGGGTAAGGGTAAAAATCGGTCATCGGAACGCGATGATCATTTTTGCCTCGGGGGATGGATCAGCCCCAAAATCTCTCATCAGCCTGATTTATCATTCCTGTACTCCCCCCCCCCTTCCATATTCCCCGCCTCCGGCGGCGGCTCGTATCGCCAAGCCCTTCAGCGGCAGGCACTATGGTATAAAGAGGAAAGGGCATTGAGATGCTTCATTAGTCACTTCTTCCGCGACCATCCGCCATTTTTGCCGATCTGCGGGGGAAGAAAGGGGAAGGTCCTGTTTGATTGGCTTTTACCCTCCCGCCGCACTTTCCTTAGCCGGCAGAATAAAATACATAAATCCTCACCCGCCCGCCTTCTCGCGCATTTATCCATCACCAGAGGGGATGCCCTTTAATGTCTCACGCCAATTTTACTTTTGTCTCAATTTTCACAAAAATCTTTGCCTTTGCCTTTGACAGATGCACCAAAAGGAGGAAAGGGACCATTCGAACCCTCCCAGCAAGCAAAGGGAGGAAGAGGACGACCTCAAAGTGCTAATGGCCGAGGCGGAGCGCTTCAAGAGGCTGGCCTTTCTGGGGGTGATGGTGTGCACCGGTGGGTGACCATTTTGGCACTGTCCCTCCCGGCACATTTCGCCCATTTCACTCAGTTGCCACCCTGACAGCCTCAATGTGCGTGCCAATGCTCTATTCCTACACACATTACATCCAAACCTCACTTCGAGACGAAGTCGGCTTCTGCGTTCACAGAACACACAATTTGTACAACGAATTCGCTAAGGTCCCCCCCTCCACCCTCTCCCTCATAAAAAAATCATCCCTCCCCTCCCCCACCGCAAAAACCTAAATTTAAGTACGAAATTGTCCGCCGACCCAAGCGATCTTCTTCTCTCGCCAGCCAATTCCTCATCTCCGGCCATGGAGGTCTTTCAGAGGCGCTCTTCACGCCAAACAACGCCCAACGTCGCAAATCGCGACAAGGCGGCTACGAACAGGTCATTGCCGGTTATGCCGCCTCCGGGTCGCAATCACAACTAACCCCTCCGGCACCATCCGCACCCGCGAACGCATACGGGGGCAACCAGTCGCCTCCGACAGCCCCACAACAGCAGACTCCGCCGCCACCCATAAACTACGGACCTTCTCCATCCGCAGCGCCAGCACCGGCTGTCAGTGTTCCTCATCAACAACAGCAGGAACAGGCGGAAGAACAATGCTGTTCATGCGCCGTTGGACCAGCCGGGGAACCTGGATTACCAGGCGAGGACGGGAAAGACGGAAAAGACGGACTTCCGGGTCAGGCGGGGCAGGAAGGCGCGGATGCCCAGGAGCAGGGACAAACCTCTGGCGGGTACGACGAATTCTGCTTCGACTGTCCAGGTTTTATTGGAATTCTCCGCCGGGTGACCGTGTTGCGTTCTTTCAGCCGCCTATCCTGGCCCACCAGGAGCGTTGGGTCCAAAAGGACCGCCAGGACAGCCGGGACTGCCTGGACAGCCCGGCATACCCGGAGCCCCGGGACTTCAGGGGCCGCCGGGCCCAGCAGGCCCTCTTGGAGCAAATGGACCCCCCGGACAGCCGGGGCCAAGGGGTAAACATCGGAGTATATCAACATTGACTTGATTGAGATCTTGGATTCCACGTCAGGGTTGGACGGACAACTTTCGGATGTGCCCGGCATCCACGGACCTCCGGGACCAATCGGACCGCCAGGGCTCCCAGGACTTCCTGGAGAGGCGGGCCTTCAAGGACAAAGCAAAGTGGGGCGTTCAGTTTCTTATTTCAGTATAAAGTCTACAAAAATAGGCCGGCCCACCCGGACCTCCTGGCGATGCGGGCCTACCCGGACTTCCCGGACAGCCAGGCCAGGCCGGACAGAACGCGTCGGACGGGGAGCCGGGGGGAAAGGGCGGGTGCGACCATTGCCCGGCACCGCGGACCGCCCCCGGCTATTGAAGGGATCGCTTCGTTCGTCCCATCTCTCCCTGCTCAATCTCAATTTTGTGTCCGTCACACTATCGCACTTTTGCTGCTTATTTTCACAAAATATTTCCATAAACTTTTTTGTTTGGTTCTGTTGGGGGGAATTTGTGCAGTGAATGGGAAGACATCTCAAACTTTAAAGGTATACAAAGCTCAATTCAAACATCGAGACTATATGTATTTTATTGAAAGTTAACCAATAAACAAAAAAACGGATAATTGGTCAATTCATCACATTTTAATTAGGAAATGATAATAATTTATGCACCACCAAAACGTAACAACGCCCCTCACTCAAATTTCAAGAAACGGCGGCAAAACTTCGGCTTGTTCCCTCTCTACCAAAGTTTGATCGGCAAAATTGTCTAATAAAGATTCGTGTCGTGGACAGCGGGGGGGGGGGGGGGGGGGGGGGGTTGGGGGGTAAACAAACCGAAGAATCCCTTCCGGGTACTGTCTAACAGCGTTTGATCAATCGTTTTTATTACATGCTATTTTCTCTTCCTCTTTGTCGTCGTCCTCACTTTCTTCCTCTTCCTCCCCCGAATTTTCTCCCGCCAATGTTTCCCCTGGCGGGCCTTTGACGGATGAAGGGCATTGTTGTTGTTGCTGGTCGGGCTGCGTTTGCTGATGGTCGGGTAGGTGCTGTACCACTAAGTCCGAGTCGTCGTCCGCGTCCACCAGCTTGTCCAGGGAGGACATCGAACTTATTGCGGAGGTGAAGTCCTGGTCCTTGCGATGGGTCTGCTGAGAAAGCGACAATTTTAGAAATTATTGTAAGATTGCAGCATTCATCTACTCATGCAACTCGTATTGATAACAAAAGACAAATCCCCCCAAAGAATACAAAAAAATAATTCAAATTGTCCAATTGCCCACCTCATCATCGCCTTCTGAGCCTTCCGAAGTTGGCGGTAATAGCGATGTCTCCTCTCGATTTTCGGGCAATGTAGGCGGTTTCTCAACCTGTAAAGTCCAAAATGGACAAAAACTAATCAAATATTTGTTCGGGAGGAACCCAAATTATTCAAATATTTGTGACATTTTGTCTCATTTCCCTTGCCACGATCCTTTGACCTTCTCGCCTCCCTTCTGCGCCTATTCCCTCCTTTCCCTTCCATTCATTCACTTATGGTAATTGATACCCCCCCCCCCCCGAAGTCCCTATTATCTAAGGTCAACATTTGTCGTTGAATAAATATTCTATTTATTCCATTGGATTTTGGGGCATAAAATTATTCAAAACCATTAAATTGGGTGCTTCGCTTGCAATTGTTTTCGACGATGAGCCCACCGTCTGTACGTCTTCAGCGCCAACGTCGCGCTGTTTCTCCGCTTGAAGCGCTTCCGCAAAGCCAGGGAACAAATTTTCGTATTTTAACGGATCCGCCAAACTTTCGCCAATATTCTGAAGAACAGTTCATAAAAATGAATGGCATTATATTAATTACCCGTTTGCTAATGCCACTCAGATTTTGACTTGCAGCGTCTCGCCACAGCGCCACCAAATGAGAAACCTTAAAAAGTGAGGAGAAAAATGGGGGCATTTGCATGGAATGTTTGTTGAGAGACTCACTTGGCTGGGCGCGTATGTGTGGGCAAAGAAAGCCGCCTCGGGGATTCGGCCATTCTCGACCAAAGTGTCAATGCATTGCTGGACATTGCCCAAAAGAAAGTTGGACAGAAAGGAAACGTTGTGTTGGCCTTGGGAGTGCGACTCAGTGGCCAATTGGGCCATCTAAACAATAAAACAAAATAAACTTTGTCGGTCCAATGAAAGGGCTCAAAACAAATTAGCCTAATTATTTGAAAGTACCAATCGATTGGAACCGGCACAAGAAGCGAGCAGAAGAAGGCCCCCAAAGTCATTGGCCTTCGCAAGGCATTCGCCGGCCAACCGAAGCTCCGATTTGATTGTCTGAAGTAAAAAAACGTAAAATTCCAAAATAAATTCCAACCGCCGCATGGGCCAGTTGCTTCCACTTCTCCTCGCTGTCCGCTTGTTGAGCCTAAAATTATCAATTCAATTACAAATTTAAATGTTTACAAATTAATTAAAATATTAAACAATTTTAAAAGTGCAAAAACAATTCCATTTCGTAGGCGGAGCCCAAATCGCCCAATGACAGCGCCAGCTCAAATCGATGCTGCGGGTCTTGACTGACCGCAAGCGCTTGTTTTTTGAAACCCTGCAAACAAAAATGAATAAATAATATATAAGTTAATTTATATTTAAATTGTACGTATTGTCAATTAACTTCACCTGTTTTTCAAGGAATTGTGCCACACGAGTGTATTGACTTTCCGGAATGGCCTTCAGAATGCGGTCGGCAGTGTCGAAGTCGCGACACATCACCGCCGTTTGATACTCCAACACGGACAACAACAATTTGTACGACACGATATTGTGGTCTTTGTCGCTGGCGAACACGCGGTTTTCTTTAGCCAAATAACCAAGCTAAAAGGACATTTTTTGAAAAGGGAACAAATAAAACCCATGAACATTTAAAGTCCGCCAAATTCCCATTAAATAATTTATTTTTGTGGTTTTCATCCACACGCACTTTTCACTGTTAAATAAAATGAATAGCGCGTGTACAAATCTTCATTCTCACATTTTTATGTGAAGAGTGCACCTTTAATGGAGATGATACACTCTCATTTCAAAATGTGTCAAAGTCCAACAAAAGTCCGATGGTTCAAAAAAACAAAAAGAAATTTCCACCCACCAAATAGAGAGGCCGGTCCATGTGTGCAATAGTGACCAATTCGCCCCCCACATAATAACTGAGTCGGTTGAGAGTGGTCGTGAAGATGAAGCAGTACCCAATCCAGAAACCAGTTTTGACCGATTCGCTCAATTCACCTTAATTATGGGATAATGCCAATCAGCCCGTTTATTATTCACATGTTTTAATTTTCGTAGCAATATTCGATGTAAATTCTTTAAATGTTTCCATCATACCAATCACTTCGAAGGCGTCCTCAATTCCATCCGGTCCGATGTCCGCCACATTCGCATTGGCGACTGCGTCCGCGTTGTATTTGAGAATATATAACGATTGGTCACCGCCGATCGCGACCTGGAAAATTGTGAATACGGCGAGGAGTTAAGAGAAAGCTTATTTGTAAGCATAAATTTAAACCCAAAACGTAAAATAACAAATGGAAAACTAACCATTTCGCCATTTTCACTCCAATAAACATTTTTGGCCGCAATTTCAACACGGCGAATCACGTGTCCGGTGTCCCAGTCGTAAAACAACAGCGACCCGGCCGATCGGGCGGCCAGCAAATGACCCCCGTTGATGCCCTCGAGCATTATATCAGGTCGAATTTGAAGCACTTCCTAGATGACAATTGTTGAAGGCGTTCAAGTAATAGTTAGTGACAGTAACCAAACTACTTATTTCCTATTCCTCTCCCCCACCCCTAAATCCTTCCAATAAAGTCTTTATCCAAACCTTAAAATTCTTAAACACTTTGACCAGCTGCGAGCTTTCCTGGACAGCGTACAGATTGGAGTCGTTGGCCCAAGCAAAGTCCAGGCTCGACCCGAAGGACTACGGAAATTGTATTAAATGGACGAAGAAACAGAAATTATCACCTTATTTCGCAAAGCGGTTGCTGTGTAGATTATGTACTCGCCGTCTCCACAGACAACAACGAAGCGTCCGTTGGGCGAATGCTGCACCTTTTGTGGGTATATTTCAGTGGACCCCATTTCTTTGATCGCTAATGCCAATCGCTCGCCATCTTTAAAGTGAGTTAAAGATTAAAACTAAAATGATAAATGAAGAGATATAAATATAAATAAAGCAACTTCGATTCGACGGTATTCTCACCCTGTAAACTGTCCAGCGTCTGTTCGTCAATTGTTTTCAAATTGGCCAATTGTATTTCGGTGTGCCGGGCCCACAACACTTTGCCACTGGCGTCCATTGACACGGCCGGCTCCTCCCGACCCAAATTGATGGTAACTGAGCCTTCGTCGTAGCCAATTGCGACTGTGTTGGAGCCACGCTGAGCGATGATACACCAAACTCGCTCCAACCCGTAGTTTAGCGTTGTTTCCAGTCTATTAGCAGAAAAAATTAAATTAAGATTTTAAGGAATTCTTTAGGAATTTTCCAATTTTATGGCTGGCTTCATATTAAATCATTCAACATTATCGTTCAGAACGTGAACAGCAGTATTGTTGGTATAATCATAAGCCAAATTCGAATAAATCGCAAGCGGACCCGAACCAACGCCGAGGGGGACAACGAATTTGGACTAAACCATCGAAGCCATAACCATTCAGAGTGACCTGTTTGTGTTTGCATGCCAAATACGCACAGTCGAATCCTCGGAGCCGGTGATGATGATGGGCAATTCGGGATGGAAACACACTGCGGACACATTGTGTGAATGGCCGTCCAACGTGACCACGCACGTTTTGTTCTGATAGTCCCAAATTTTGATGAGGCGATCGTCCGCACCCGAAATTAAATAGGGCTTCTCGCCTCCGTGGTAATAATCGACACAATTAACCTGAACAATCGGAGAATATAACGCCGAGCAGCCAAAGATAATCAAAAATCGAAGCCCAAATGAAAAACAAATGCCCTAATTTGTAAGTTCGATTCGATTGTACCGACCCAACAACGGCAACATTTCGGCATTTACCCTCCCCCCCCCCCCTCCTTTCATCAGCACCAACCCCTTTCTCGTGGCCTTCAAGTGTAAAATTTGGCATGGAGCTACCAAATTGCCACACTTTGATGGTTTTGTCCAATGAGGCGGTGGCGAAAGTGTTGTTGTCCTTCGGGTTGATTACCAATTGCATCACGTAATGAGTGTGCCCTGGAGAGACCAAAACCATGAAGTTGTTACATCTTATGGATCAAATTTTCTTTCTGGATCCAGAAAAACTTGTCCGATATGTCCGCGAGATTCAGACCCAGAATCCGAGATTTTGTAAATTCCAACTAAATTCTTCTATTTTTTAAAAAGATTTCTGCAACTGCCCCCTTATTTACCAAATTATTCAATTCATTTTCTCCTATTTTGTTACAATGTACAAACAATTAAGGCGATTAAACATTTATGGAAAATGCGTCCGCATTCAATGAGACCAATTCCCAAGCTTTTTCTTCACAAAGTTAAATCAAACCAAATTTTCATTCATTTGCGATTTTATGGCAGCAATAAAAACAAGATTGCATTAAAAGATTTTAAAAAGCTTTCTGAGTAATGTTTTTGCAGCATTTTGATAAAATGAAATATTTTTCCTCATAAAACATTTCGGAATCCCCCCCCCCCCCTCCGGTTACGGGCCATGTCCAACCTTCGAAAGTTTGCTTCAACTTCCATTTGTCTTCCCAATCCCACAGTTTTATCAGCATGTCGTCGGACGAAGTCAGCAAAAACGGTTGAGTGGGGTGGACGGCAATGGAGCGGAGATAGTCCGAATGGGCCTCCTAAAACATTTTTGCAATGTTTTTAAAAGCAATGCATCGACCATTTGGTGAACTCGTTCCAACGTGTTATAGTTGAAAATGCGCAGTTGCATGTCGTCGGAACCGGTGGCTATCCAATTCTTACGCACAACAAATTTTGCAGCCCGTACGGGCAGCTCACAGACCTTAAGTTTCTTATAATCACAAAAAAAACCTTTAAGCAATTCTCATGTCATGGGCAAGTAATGCTTCAAAAGCCATTTAAGAGGCAAAAAGTTCTTTGATTAACCTCAAACGATTTGATGAGCTGTTGTGTGTCGTAATTCCACATGTGCACAAAGCCATTATACAGAGAGATTAACATCCACGACTCGTGTTGATGCAAATCCACGGATTTGACGCGGTCTGAGCGCGCCAACAGCTTCCGTTTCACATCCAAACGTAATGGCATTGCAATTTGTTTTTATTTATTTATTTCTAGAAGAATAAAGGCAATCCACGATCACTGAGACAAGCAACCATTATAATAATTAGTTATGACAAATAGAAACTAATAAAACTACGTAAAACGTGGCGAGTAGCTTTTCACAGGAGACTATTCAGCGCGGCCGTTTCAGATCCTTTTACGAATGTTAATCGAACGAGTACATAGCGTGGAATTGTTCAAAGAAAGAGGCTAGAACAGAACGATCAATTGACAAACATATTTTAATTTTTAAGTTTATTTTTTTATATTTTTGTTATTTTTTCGCAACGCA
Organism: Globodera rostochiensis; assembly: GCA_018350325.1. Lineage (NCBI taxonomy): Eukaryota > Metazoa > Nematoda > Chromadorea > Rhabditida > Heteroderidae > Globodera > Globodera rostochiensis. Next base: position 216,828 of record JAEVLN010000041.1, read on the forward strand.
AATGTCAAATTTTTCCTGCGGCAAAGTGTCGGGCAATCCAAATTAGTACTTAAAAACGATTAATTCATTGTTTTTCGGGGGTGAGAATGCACCGGTGTCCGTACGACAGTGCTTGAAAATGGACCCTCGTAATTAAAAATTAAAAATGTCCTTATTTTCAAGAATGTACTTGAAAAATGAGAATTTGGCGTGAGTGTTGAAAATTTAAGGGTTTTAATGGAAATATTCGTGTTTGGCATTGTGTATTCAAAATTCAATAGAAAATAGTCATTTTATCAAAAATGCGCTTTTCAAAACATCGGATTTGATTCTTTCTAGTTGCTCCATATTTTCAAGCATATTTTTTGTTCAATTTCTTTAACAAATTCATCAAAATTCCCAAAAAATTTTCCCGGCAGCGCCTGTCGGCCGGAGCACCACGATTCGGCGCCGGCGCCGGCAAGTTTTTCGTTATAACTTAGTTCAAAGTCAACCAAACCAAACATTCTTGGTATCATTCGAAACCCTTAGTATGCTGAACCTTTGATCAAGCTTAAGCTAACCGATTTGTCTTTTCAAAAAAAAGTTATAGCTTAAAACCTGTAAAAATCTCAATTTTCCGTGCTTTTTTGCGCGGCTGAGTCATAACTTTTTTTTATTTAAGTCGAATCGGTTAGCTTTTGCCTTTGTAAGTTTCTACTCATTGCATGCTTTCGAATGATACCAAGCATATTTGGTTTGGTTGACTTTGAACAAAGTTATAACGTTACAAACTTCGGCGCCGAATCGTGCCCCAAGGGTTGAAGCTGAAACGGGAGCCAAAGGGAGGAGGCTGAAACGGGAAAAAAATGCCAAAAGGGGAAATAAATCGCCCTTTAACTCTAAGCTCCGACTTTCCCCCAAGGAGTTAAGCTTGGATGGACAAGGCATGGCCACTGACCGTCCATTGGGGGTACTGTAGCCTAATTTGGGTAAATCTAATTTCCGATATTCAGAAAGTAATTAAACGCCCTATATCATGAAATTAATTTTAAGCCTTTTTTCAATCTTTAAGCAAATAAAAACGATTATTTCTTAAAATCCATGAAATTTACCTTTATTCAAAAAATTTAGCCCGTGTAAACCCGTGTCAAAACACACGGGCTAAAATCCCTTGTTGCCCATGAACCCGTTGAGCATTTATTGAGGAGAAAACAATTTCTAAAAGCTTTTTAAATTTTTTCCCGATTTTTTAAAAATAGGGCGGCATTTACAACCTTTGGAATTTTCATTTTTTGGTTGCACGAAATCACCGATTATTAAAAATTCTTTGTCAAATGAATTGGTAATTATTGGGCCAATTTTTAAAAATTCATTAAATTTTCAAAAATTTCCTCGCAGCGCCTAGGCACCGCGGACACCTTCTAAAAACCCTGATCCTGGATTTTTCAAAAATCCGGTCTCAACAACTCAGTTTCCTATTTTGTCAAATTCGAAATTGGCAAGAAATTTTTTTGCTATTTACATAACAAAAATCTGGCGGCGTCTTCCGACGGAATTTTCCTGGAACGGGAATAAAACGGGATTCCCGTTCGGGATCAGGGCTGGGCGAAACTCGGTTTCGAGCTTCGACTTTTTGCGAAATTTCGGGTATTTTGGGGTTTCGAGTTTCGGGTCGGGTTCGGGTAGTGCGCCGAGCTTCACCCCAGCCCTGTTCGGGATCCGTTCTGTTAAATTTGAAATTCCGGTTTCCGTGTATTTTTATTTTCCCGGGCTCTAGTCAAGATATATTTACATAGAATTATTGTTAAACTTGTTAAAAAAATTTTTCAAAAAAAAACCCTTGCTCGTGAACGGGCCCGTGTTTTTGCCTGACACGGCAACACGGGTTTTTAGCCTGTGTCATTTGGAAATTCCGATCTCTAGTAGCCATAACCAGCCGATTGCGCCTCAAAAAGACGAAAAGCAAAAAATCGTCTTTTGTCGAATTCGAATCTCCGGCTTTGCCTCCCCCCCCCCCCCTTTAACATCGACCGATGGATGGCATTGCTTCCGTTTATTTGTTAATTTCTTTTATTTTAATTCGATTAAGCCTTTCATGGACAAGTGCGACTGTATCTGTGGAGATCGACTCATTGGTGGGGCAATACAACACAATTTTTGATGGGTTGGATTGGGTAGCGATTCCAAAGGATTGGAATAAAATGTTTCAGTCGCCGACTCAAAATCTTTGTCCCTTTGTATTCCTTCGAATATTTTTGCCCTTTTTTTGGAGACGAATAAAACGAGTTTTGGTATCTGTGGCGGGCGGAGATTGAAGAAATTTGATGGGAACATTGCACACGAGGGGACGCGGGGGGGGGGGAATACTTTTTGCCCTGTGACGGACGGGGATTCCCGCCCGATTTTGTGATTTGATTGCGGAACAGCGGAAAGAGTTGGACGTCGGTCAGAGGTTATTAAAGGGTTATTAGGAGGTTATTAAGGGATTATTAAACTGTCCCTGAGGCATTAAGAAATAATCCTTCTTCCCTTGTCGTTTAATATGTACATTAAAGTGCTGCCAAAAGAAAGAATTGTATCATTTATTACCAAACAAAGTTACATTTAAAGGGGGGCTATTCGTCATTTTCTTACTCAGCTAATTAGCACACATTCTTTCTTCAAATTGGCAAAAATGTATCGGCGTTCTTTTCATATTTCCCTCCGTTTTTATATTATTTCGCAATCGCCCCCCCCCCCCCGCCTCCCCCCCCCCCCGCCTCCCCTCCCCGTATTCTGCCAGTCAACAACCAGCCCCCCACCCACCCACCACGCCTTTCCTTTTGCTTTACTCCTTTCGTCACCGGTCTCCCACCACGTGAGATCGGAAGGCGACTGCCTCCCCCCCGGGGAGTGTCCCTTCTTGAGCTTCGGTTCTTTACGTTAGTCTCGTATCTTCCCCCCTAACCCCTTTGAACTACAACTTCAACTTTTACTACATGTTGAACGGAACATAAATTAAAATATTCTCTCGCCGTCCAAAGCCGCCTTTCCCACACGAGCCTTTTTTCTTCTCTGCCCCCCCTCTCCCTCTCGCCCTCTCGATCCCACTTCAACAGTGCCTCTCCGCCACGAATTCCTTGGGAGAGGGCGCAATCAATTAACTGCCAGTCTCTCGCCTGCTGCCTCCGCCTCTTTTGCTCTTTCCCTTTTTATCCCTTAGCCATTGGACGCTTGCCAACGTGGGGAGTTCGATGTGGAATATGGGGGAGAGGGAGGGGGAGGGGGAAAGGGGGGGGGGGGTGGCTGGCAGCAATATCAGTGTGGGATTGGTGGGTAGGGGGCAATCGATACCTCCGGGGAGGGGAGAAGGGATGGGCCCTTCCCCTCCCCTCCCCTCCCCCCCCCCCCTCGACTAACAATGTTCCATCCTTTCCCACTCACTCTTCTTATGTATTAACGATTAACTGACTCTGGCTGGCTGATTAAACGGCCAATTATGAGGGGTTGGAGGGCCCTCACATTCATTCGCCGATAAAGTCTCCGATCGGTTGGCGGGAGGCGATGGGGGAAAATCGCTATGAGACGCAAGAAGTGTCCCCCCCCCCTTTCCCTTCCCTTCCCTTTCTTTCATCTTCGTTCTCCCGTCGATGCCCCCCCCCCATTCACTGAAAGTGTTCTTTCACTCATAGTCTGGCCCTTCTCCGCGAATTCGTCACCATTTCCTTTTAATCCCTTTCCCTTTCGCAGGCTTTTCTCATTTTATTCATTCATTTCCACTAACACGCGGAATAATCGATGCTTAATTATTTAATTGGATCTTAGCCAAAAATCAACTTAAAGCTGACAATTTTGTCGAACTCAAATTCTCCCCCCCCCCCTCCTCCCTTTCCACTTGCCCCCCCCTTCGTTACCCCATTCTTTGGCCAACCCCTTCCACTCCTTACCCTTCTCTTCTTACTTTTTCAATCAATCTTTCAACCCTTCCCCTCCCCATACCACCCCCTTCCCCCCCCCCCCCCCCATACCACCCCCTTCCCCCCCCCCCTTATCCCCCCTCCCTCCCTCCCCTTATCCCCCCTCCCTCCCTCCCTCCCTCCCTCCCCCCCCCCCTTAACACCCTCTTCCCTCCCCCTCTTATTCCCCCTCCCTCCCTCCCCTTATCCCCCCTCCCTCCCTCCCTCCCCCCTTAACACCCTCTTCCCTCCCCCCTTCCCCCCTTACCACCCCCCCCCCTCCTAACACCCCCCTTTCCAGCCCCTCCCCGCTTAACACCCACCCCTACCCCCCCCCCCCCCCCCTCCTAACACCCCCCTTTCCAGCCCCTCCCCGCTTAACAACCCCCTTCCCCCCCTTACCACCCCCACCCCCCCCCCCCCCTCCTAACACCTCCCTTTCCAGCCCCTCCCCGCTTAACACCCACCCCTACCACCCCCTTCTCCCCCCTTTCTTCCCCTCCCCCTTACCACCCCCACCCACCCCCCCCCCCCCCCCCTCCCCCTCCTAAAACTTCCTTTCCAGCCCCTCCCCGCTTAACACCCACCCCTAACAACCCCCCCCCCCCCCCCACTTCCTCCAACTAAACTTTGTAATTATAACAAAAGAGACCAAGAGACACTGAATAATTTGTCGAAACAGAGACTCGGGCGGGAGACACACTGGCACAAAAACAGTTAAATGCTGCAAAATTTTCTGACGGGACAAATTCCGGTGTCCCAGGCCCAACAGCACCACCACCAACAGCAGTTAATCCAGCAACAGCTTCAAAAGAGTCAGCAGCAACAAATGCAGAGGCCCAACACGGGGGACAGTCAGCACACTCAGCAGCAACAGCAGGTTTTGGGGAGGCGAGACGGAAAGGCGTAATTTGGCCTCTTAAGCTCGATGAGTTTATAATTGACGAGATCTTATCTCTGGAGGGCGAACAGCAGGGTCAGAGGACAAATCACCTCAGGGGACAGGTGAGAGGCTGGGCTGGACACTTTGTTAGGCCAATGCGCCTCGGGGAATGAGTTGTCTGGATTGAGATCCAAGCCCGATTTTGGTATCGTTGAGGTGCCGAACAGTTACTCTTGCGCGGAGAACCTCCATGCCCAGCCCAGCAGGCCAATCCCGCTGCACACGGCGTGCAGTCGGGACTCTTCGGTTTGTTTGTCATCGATCGCTTTGCCGAACTCCCCCAACTCAGAACGCCTCCATCCAAAGTGGTTCGCCCGGCTTCCAGACGGCCGGCGCCGGCTTTGGCCTGTACAGTCCGAAGAATGAATCGGAGTTCCGACAGATCATCTCCAGCAGTGCGCCCACCTCGTGCGACATTGAGTATGTTTGGAGGGACTAAAGGGGGAAAAGGAGGAATTGAAGTTGCTGAATGGAGTTGGGAATGGGGAATAACCAGGGGAACCCAACTTTCCATCACTCACTTCGTTCGATGCCATTTCTGGGGGGGGGGGGGGAAGGCACTTTCCGTGTGCCGTCTATTCATCCAACCACCGACGTATTCGCCGTGCCCATTTCACAGGAACTTCATCCGCCGTGGCAATGTGACCAACGCAGCAAATACACCATTTTCAAATGGAGGCGATCAAAACTTAACAGAGGCGGAGATATTCAAAGATCGCCGAAAGAAGGACATTCACAACATGAGTGAGTTGGGGGGCAGCATTTTTTGTCTTATTCTCTCGATGAAATTCAGTTGAAAGGCGGAGGAGGTACAACATCAACGACAGGATCAAGGAGTTAGGGCTAATGCTGCCCAAATCAACCTCTGAGTATGTTTGGGAGGATTATCGGCATGAATACCAAAATTCTGCTCATAGAGAGATGAAGCTTAACAAAGGCACCATTCTAAAGGCTTCCTGTGATTACATTCGCCAGCTTCAAAAGGACAGAGAAATCATGATCAGGTCGGTTGATCAGATTGGGTTAGATCGGTTCAGACTGGGTTAGATCGGTTGATCAGACTGGGTTAGATCGGTTGATCAGATTGGGTTAGATCGGTTGATCAGATTGGGTTAGTTTGGTTGTCGGTTGATCAGATTGGGTTAGTTTGGTTGATCAGACTGGGTTAGATCGGTTGATCAGATTGGGTTAGATTGGGTCAGACTGGGTTAGATTAGTTTGGTTGATCAGATTGGGTTAGTTTGGTTGATCAGACTATGTTAGATCGTTGATTAGATTGGGTTATTTGGTTGATCAGATTGGGTTAGATCGGTTGATCAGATTGGGTTAGTTTGGTTGATCAGATTGGGTTAGATCGGTTGATCAGATTGGGTTAGTTTGGTTGATCAGATTGGGAGTTTGGTTGATCAGATTGGGTTAGTTTGGTTGATCAGATTGGGTTAGATCGGTTGATTAGATTGGGTTGGTTGATCAGATTGGGTTAGATCGGTTTGATCAGATTGGGTTAGTTTTGTTGATCAGATTGGGTTATTTTGGTTGATCAGAATGGGTTAGTTTGGTTGATCAGACTGGGTTAGTTTTGTTGATCAGACTGGGTTGGTTTCTCTGCAACGCTTTGTATCATTCAACAGACAGCAACAGCAAAACGCCAGGCTTGAGGATCTGACGCGACAGTACTTTCAACGCATTCAGGTCAGTCCGAAGTTCCTTGAGGCTGTAAATTCCTTTTCTCTGATTGCTTCCCTCCCTCCCACTCCATTCCATCGCCCCCTTTTTTAAGGAATTGGAACAACAATTGGAGAAAAACGGTATTAACGTGCCTCCGTCCAACTTGCCCGTGCTGGGGGCCTTCTCGCCTTCCTCCGGCGGTTCTGTCAGCGGCAACAACAAGTCTATAAAGCAGGAGCCGTTGGAGGATGGCAATTGTCCACAGTCAGTGTCCTTCTCGCCCTCAAGCACGCCTCAAACGTCAAAGATCGCGACGAGTCTGCAGGACATGCAGATCACCAGTCCTCTGGGCGCCACTCAGCAGCACGCCACATTACTGAAAATGTCCCAATCCGGAGCTGCACAGCAAGGCTTTATGATCGAAAGTGCGCCCAGCGACATGGCTAACTATCTCAGTCAGCACCCCAACGGCAACGGCCTAAACATCTTGCAGCAGCAGCAACAGTCGATGGAATTTGGTGAGGAACAGTTTTGTAGTGGTAGTGACGGTCGACTGCAGTCGGAGGCCATGCCTTTTTGTTGCCAATTCCAGGCGGTTGCTTGAATTGGCCATCAGCCCAAAGCCAATTGGGCCAGATGTTCAACGCTGTCAACTACGGGGAGCTGAGCATGGAAGAGTTCCCTTTCCAGGTAGTTTGACTAATTGAAGTCACAGTTAGTGACCGCTTCCTTCAGAACAGGGGACCGCTGCAGGGTCAGGACCCGCTGATCGGCTCCTCCCTGAACAATCAACTGTCGCCCATCATCCAGTGGGACCAGTCGGGCTTCTCGCCAGGCAACGACACCAACCCATGAGAAGGGATGTTGTACAAAATATTGAAGCCTCACATTGTTACAACCGTAACCCATCCGCCGATATATCTACAGCAAACATTCAGGGGCAGAAACATTTGAGCATCCCCCTCCCTCCTATTCCTCCGTTGTGCCACCCCCTACCCCCCCCCCCCCCCCGCCCCCCCTCCGTTGTGCCACCCCCTTCCCCCCCCCCCCCCCTCCTCCGTCGTGCCACCCCCTTTCTCCTCCCCCCCCTCCGTTGTGCCACCCCCTTTCCCCCCCCCCCCCCCCCCCCCCCCCCTCCTCCGTTGTGCACTCACCCCCCCCCCCCCCCCCCCCCCTCATTTCCCTTATATTCCTTTGTGAGCCCACCTTGTCAAAACCCTTGAAACTGAATATACAGGTGCGCGACATCATTCACCTCTGCTGTTTCTCCCACAATCGCTTGCGGTCACTCCCCCACATTATCTTCGTCCATCCAAAGTTGTCCAACCTTCCGCCCGAACAAAACATATTCACTCACATTTATTCACCAACGAGGTCTGTCTTAACCCCTTTCTTCCAACTTTTTGTAGTTCCGCTTTTCATTTTCGCCCGTCAGATAGATTTCCCGTGCTATACAAAGAAATCACTGTTACATATTTTATCCTGTACATAAAAGAGAGAACAGAGAAAGGAGAGGCGGCTAAAACTAAAGAATATCAAAAAAATAGAATTTACATACAAATCAGGGCTGTCGATATCGTCTCCTCAAAATACGATACACGATATACGATATTTACGATACACCAAAATACGATACCATTTTTTTAACAATACACGATACGGCCAAAATTACGATATTTACGAATACGATACGATATTTTTTCTAGCCGTGTTCAAAATTCAAAAAAAAATGTTTTTCGGTAGAAATTTCCTGTTTTTTTCTTTTTAATTTTTAAAAAACGCAATGAAAATGCAAAATTTTTTGAGAATTATGCTTTACTTCTTTTACTTCTGCGGGGGGGGGGGGGGGTCTTTTGAACTTTGACTCAATTTGTTAACAGTTTTTAACCGAAATTTTAAAAATACGGTAGTTCTTAAGGGTTGTAGGCAGGCGCGTATGCAGGGGGCAGGGGTAGGGGCATACCCCCCCCCCCCCGAAATTTCTTTGAGAAAAAAACATAGGCGGGACCCTTTTGTCCAAAAACTACAATGAATTAGTCGACTTTATGCTTTCAGTGGCGGCCCGTCGGTGTCGATAGGCGCCGCCGGACGAAATTTGGGGTTTTGTTAAGCAATTTCACCAAAATTTTCGCAAAATTGAGCATTTTCTTCGTAATTTCGGGGAAAAAATTTATTTACTTAAGAGTGGAGGATGTCCGGCGGCCTTTTTTTGTGCGCATGCGCATTTTAATTTAGAAAACGTTTCGACACTGGACATTTCGACACTAGTTTTAAAAGTTGCCAAAAGAGTCCTTTATAGAGAATCTGACCTCAATTTCGACCGATTTCGAACCCGGACTCGAACTTTTTTTTGCAGAATCACTCAATAAGCACAAAAAATTACAACAAAAAGGCAAGTACGTTTCCGTGTCCGGTCGACAGTAAGTAATTTCGACAGTGGGTAATTTCGACAGTAAAATTCGACAGTGGTCATTTTCGACAGTGGATAATTTCGACAGTAAAATTCGACAGTGGTCATTTTCGACAGTGGATAATTTCGACAGTAAAATTCGCGGTACACATCGGTTCAGTGCCCACGGTTCAGTGCCGGACGGTTCAGTGCCGCACGGTTCAGTGCCAGCGATTGAAAGTCTATAAATTTTTTTAAACTCAACCAAATCAAACAATTAAGATGTCATTGGAAAGCTTAACCTTTTAAAAGCTATTGTTAAGCCAACGCTAATCAATTAAAAAATTTGTAAAAAAGTTATTGCAATAAAACTGATGAAAAGCCCTGATTTTGGGTGTTTTTCACGTTGAACTTCTTAAAAACGAATTGAACCGGCTTGGCTTTTTTTTGTACGATACTTCTCATTTAGAGCTTTCCAATGACATCTTGATTGTTTGATTTGGTTGAGTTTAAAAACAGTTATAGACTTTTTAAGTGCTGGCACTGAACCGTGCGGCACTGAACCGATCGCCGCCGTAAAATTCGACAGTGGTCATTTTCGACAGTGGATAATTTCGACAGTGAACTATTTTTATTTTATTTTACCGTTTTTCACCACTTCCGACAGTGAGTACTTTCGACAAAGGGTAATTTCGACAGTAAACTATTCTTCCAACTTTGACTGTCTTAATGGGTAATTTCGACAGTAACCATAAATTTTAAAATACAAATCAAAATCATGTCCGGTAATTTCGACAGTACAAAAAATATATAGTGCATATTGCAGTATTCCGAACATAGTAATTGGCTCCATGACATTTCCTCAGTGGACATTTCCGCAGTGGACATTTCCTCAGTGGACATTTCCTCAGTGCCATTTTTAAATTTTTATCTATTTTTTGCCAATCTACAGTATTTAAATACTGAATAAGATTGAATATGCATTTTAATATGCATTTTCAAAACTATGCATTGAAGAAAACTACTTGAAGAAAATAAACGAAAAATTTACATTTTTATGTGACCAAAAATTTTCAGAAAAAACTTGGTCCTGGCGCCGGGCTAGGGTATAAGTAAAATCAGGAGTCCAGGTTTTTTAGGGCCAAAAGATTTTTTGCAGTATAAAAAAACGAAAATACTTCTTATTAAGAATTTTTGTACTTAGGCCTGCTATTTTTAGGTAAATTCCTATTTTTTCTGCAAGCTTAGTTCGTTTGGCTTTACACTCTAACACTTTCTTTTAGGATTATATTCTTCTTAGTACTTTTGTTTTTTCATTTTACGCTTGTAGCTTTTTAAAATAAATTTCAACAGCTAATCAATGACTGATTATCTATTAATAAATTTTTGATGTTACATAAATACTGTAGATTGGCAAAAAATAGAAAAAAATTTAAAAATGGCACTGCGGAAGTGTCCACTGAGGAAATGTCCACTGCGGAAATGTCCACTGAGGAAATGGGTAGTCACCTAGTAATTGGTTTGCCTTTTTGCCCGAGTGAGATGGCTCTTGTGCGTTTCAATGAAACAAAGTATTTGCATAATTTTGTCAAGTTTGAGCGGCTATAACTTTCTTCAAAATGGGGTTCGCGGCAAAATTTTAGCAGATTCGTGCTCAGCTCGATGAGACGAATCGATTGGTATATAAAAAAAGCATTTTAGCAAGAACCAAAACCGCATTTTTATTGGAAAAATGTCCATAAATCTTTTACTTCTTCTTAAAAAAATCGGTAGGTCCTAAAAATAATTGGCATTCACGATTATGTTGTGTATTTAACAGTTTATATTTAGAATAAAAGAATAAAGGAACAAAAAGAATGCGATGTCAAATGTGGGAGTCAAGTGAGGAATGAAAGTGAATGGAAGAAATGAGACAGCGCTATAGAAAGCGCCTCAGTATTTATGGAATGGATTGGTCAGTGATGGTCAGACAACTAATCGATAGGTGAACCGAGGGAAAAGGGAAAGAGAGAAGTGAGTCAGTGCGAAGGCACATACTCAACACCTCCCCCTTTAAAATTTGCGGGAATGTCCGATCGGGAAACCCGTTCGATCACAAGTGCATCCGTTGCACCGGATTCCGATGACGTGTCGAACGTCGGACCTCCTGCTGTTCCTCCGGTTCGTGTCTGTGAGGCAGATTGGTCTCGAAGCGCACTTTTCTCGGTGTTGTCTGGTGTTGGGGTGGTTCTTCCTGAATTGGGGATGGTTGGCGCTCCGGTGAAGGCGTTCGAGGGATTTGTTGTTGTTCGGGCCTTTCCTGGTAAGGGATGGGCTGCGACAGCCGCATTTGGTTTGAATGGCGCGTCACTGTAGCGCGCAAATCTTGGGCCCAAACTTTCCAAACCACTCCGGAGCCTCCGACAACTTCACCCGGCAGCCACATTCGTTTGTTCTGCCGGTAGTTGAGGAAGAGCACCCGATCGCCGATGTTGAAAGGCCGTTGGTGCGTGCCGTGACGTCGGTCAAATTGTCGGCACATTCGGTTTCGGTCCTGATGAAATTTATCGCCCTTTTGTACCCCACTACCTGGCTTGACCAGTGACAAAACGGTGCGGATGGGTCGCCCTAGGAAGAGTTCGGCAGGAGTTCTCCCTCGGAGGACTTCGCTTGGTGTACTCCGGTAGGCCAGAAGCGAATTCTGCACCCACTCCTTGTCGTCCCGGGCACATTTCCTCATCTGCCGCTTGAGAATGTCGACGAAGCGTTCCGCTTGGCCGTTGCTCTGTGGGTGGAAAGGCGGAGCGAATGTTTGTTTGATGCCTTTGCTTCTGCAGAAATGGGACAGTTCACTGGATTTGAAAGGGGGACCATTATCCGAAACGATTTCTTTTGGAAATCCGTAGCGCGAAAAGAGCCACGTGAGCTGTGTGATCAGGAATGGCGCTGAAGTGGCATTCATCTTGATCACTTCCGGCCATTTTCTGTGTGCGTCCAAGACCACCAAATATTTGAATCCGTCGCTGCAGGGGCCGGCGAAGTCCATGTGCAGTCGTTCGTAGACTGCTCCTGCCGATGGCCACGGCCGAAGAGGGACTTTTGGCGGCGCTTTCGCTGCAAACGCACAGTCGGGACAGTTTCGCACCCACCGTTCAATGTCGGTAGTGATTCGGGGCCAGTAGACAAACTGGCGCGCGAGGCTTTTCATGCGCACCATGCCCGGGTGGGTGAAGTGCAGGGCCGTGAGGATCCGTTGTCGCAACTCCGTAGGGATGATGACTCGGTCGCCGAAAAGCAGACATCCTTTGACTTCGGAGAGTTTGCTGCGGTGGACGAAGAACGCAGAAAGCGGCGATGACGCGGCTTCCTTTGGCCAATGTGTTCGGCAGTGTTGCAGAACCTGGCAGAGCGTTTCGTCGTTTGCCGTGCATGCTGCAATTTCGTCCGCGACGACAGGCAGCTGGTCGATGTTTGCCTGAAAAACGTACTCGACGGCGCCAGCACTGGGATAGGGCTCGTCGTCATCTGAAAGGGATGGCGCATTTGAGTGGGTTGAGGCGATGACACGCTCGTCGCCGTTTGCGTCCCGCCGTGCCGCGATGAGCCTGGACAACATGTCTATAGGAATCCCCGTTTTTGACCCAAAAATTGAAATTAGGGGTTTGTGATCCGTGAGCAGGGTGAATGAGCGGCCGTACAGCATGCGATGGAATTTCTGGACCGCAAACACGAGGCCCAACGCCTCTTTTTCGATTTGGGAATAGTTTACCTCGGCCGGCGTTAACGACCGGGAGGCATGCTCCACTACCTTCTCACTTCCGTTGTTGAACGTGTGGGAAATGGTTGCACCAATTCCGTCTTTGCTCGCATCTGCTGCGACCGTGATTGGCTTGTCCGGATCGTAGTGTGTCAACAGCAGCTCTGATTGGAGGATCTGCTTTGCCGTATCGAAGGCGTGTTGTTGAGCGGGTCCCCAATGCCACGAGACGTCCTTTTTGAGGAGTTCGTCCAATGGGGTTCGAATCTCCCGCATCTGTTTTACGAAACGGGAATAGTAATTGATCGCACCCAGGAAGGAGCGAAGAGTCTGCGCGTTTGTTGGGGCGGGCATTGATTCGATCGCCGCTGAGCGTGCTGGGTCCAGGCGGATGCCGTCCGCTGAGACGATGTGCCCCAGGAATTTGAGCTGTTCGCACATGAATTTGCATTTGCTCAGCCTGACCCGGAGACCCCACTCTTGCAGTCTGCTGAAAAATGTGCGCAGAGTGCTGCAATGGTCCTGGTGGTTTGCTGAAGCGACCACAAAGTCGTCTAAATAAACGAAAACGCCGGGGAGGCCGGCAATTAACTCGTCCATTAACTTCTGAAAAATTGACGGTGCCGATTTGACCCCGAATGGTAATCGTTGATACTGGAACAGACCCCGATGGGTGTTCAAACCGACCAGGTGTTTCGACGGTTCGTCCAACTCCACCTGAAGATAGGCATCTTTGAAGTCGATTTGGCCGAAAATGGACGCGCCGCGGATGGCATTGAATATGTCCTCGGGCCTCGGCAAGGGATGACGGTTCAACTCCAGCCGGTCGTTCAGCCCAGTTGAAAAGTCGATGCAGACGCGAATTTCGCCTGATTTCTTCTTCACGGCGACGATCGGTGCCGCCCATTGACTGTAATCGATTTGTTTTATTGCCCCTATCTCCAACAAACGGTCCAATTCCGCGTCAACTGCCTCACGGGCGCCGTGTGGTACGGGCCGTGCCCTGCAGAATACCGGCTGTGCGCCACTCTGTAGGTAGAGATGGGCCTTCATTTTGTTGCAGTGGCCTAAACCGGGGCTGAAAGCGATTGGGAATTCACGTTTCAGCAGCGCTGTGAGCTCGTCTGCTGATGTTGGCGCTGACCATGTGGCCAAGACTGGTGGCGTAGTTTCGAACTCCAGTGTTGTTGCAATCGGTCGTCGCAATTTGGATTCAAACGCGCGGATCCAAGGAAGTCCGAAGAGGTTGAGGACTCCATCCGGTGAAACGTAGCATTGGAGCTTGATGGTAACGCCGGCGTAAGTCACATCGCAGTTGAATGAACCTGTCAACTCGAATTTGTGACCTGAATATGATTTGCCTTGGGACTTCCCTGTGCTGAGAGGGGGTTTGCCTATCTTTTCCCAAAGTTGTGTTTGGATTATGGTAATCCGTGACCCGGTATCAATTGTGAGCGAAACCGGCCTGGCGTTGATCAAACAGTCCAATGTCAACCATGAATCCGTGTTGCCGTCCACACTAAGCACGGACATTGAACCGCGCTTTTGAATGGTGTCGCCTCTGGCGTAGTTGTTGCCGACCCGGCAGTGTTTTTCGACGTGTCCCCGGCGACTCCATTTGGCACCTGGAGGGCGCTTGCTGCACTCGCTCATCCAGTGCATTTGGTTGCACCACCTGCAAGGAGATGGTGGAGTCGGCCGGCTGCCTTGGTGTGTGCGCGACTGAGTGCTGTTGGAGCGCGTTGGGCTGCGGCTCTGTCCTCGGGACAAAGGGCGCCTTGGTCGTTCGGTGATGCGCTGTGGTTTGACTGAAATGGAATTTATGTTTGGGCCAAAATCGGCGATTGGTGATCTGCTTTTGTGAGCTGGAAAGCCTCAAAACGACGCACAAATAATGATTTAGTTCCACAAAACAATTTTCCCAAATTCGTGACGGTGTCTTTGAAAGAAATTTGAGTCGGTTTTTGGGGAAGGATCCCTTCCGTGTACCTGACATATTCCTGAGAGCCTAACTTGCCAATGAGCAGGCGTACTTTCATTTCGTCCGGGAGGTTCTGTCCGTCACGCTCAATGTACGGTCCGTACCGCTCGAACCAGGCGGTGAACGTGCGGTCTGTCTCTGAATCGTAAGAGAATTCCGCAATCTGCGTATTAATGGTCGCGAAAAGCTCGGAATGCTGCTTCTCAGCGTTTCCGCCATTGATAGCATTGAGTGCTTGTGTCAATTGTTGTAGAATATGAGCCAAATTGACTTGTTCGCCCATTTTGTAGGGGATTTAAAGCGATGGACAGTGAATTTGAGACGAAGCGGACAAAGAAAGTTTTGGTTTGACCGTCAGCAAGGGAATTTGTTTGTTTGTGATTGATTTATTGGCATTGCTCAGACCGGTGATGAGTGTGAGGGCGAATGACTGATGATTGATGCTTCCTTCCGGCCCTTAGAGTTTGGAATTTGCGCAACGGGACGCAGTGACTTGTGTGTTCCCACGAAGCGTCTTTCCTTCCCAGGGGTGATCCTAGAGGACGGCTTTGCGACGTGGGATGCCCTGGGAGGCTTCTCCGCACTGTTTACGAAAGCGGTCTACTTAATTCGACTTATCGATCAGTGCGAATGTGTTACGGGTGAAGGTGGGCTCGGTTGGACAATTTGAGAAAATTAAATTGTCACGAGATTCGGCTGAGACTGCCAATTGGTTTTGTTTTGTGAAATAAAGCCTATGCTGACTGCGCCAAAAACTGTTGTGTATTTAACAGTTTATATTTAGAATAAAAGAATAAAGGAACAAAAAGAATGCGATGTCAAATGTGGGAGTCAAGTGAGGAATGAAAGTGAATGGAAGAAATGAGACAGCGCTATAGAAAGCGCCTCAGTATTTATGGAATGGATTGGTCAGTGATGGTCAGACAACTAATCGATAGGTGAACCGAGGGAAAAGGGAAAGAGAGAAGTGAGTCAGTGCGAAGGCACATACTCAACAGTTATATGCATTTGACTGATCTGAAGGGATCTAGAGAGAAAATGATCATAAATCTTACCTATTTGCATAATTTTGTCAACTTTGAGCGGCTATAACTTTCTTCAAAATGGGGTTCGCGGCAAAATTTTAGCAGATTCGTGCTCAGCTCGATGAGACGAATCGATTGGTATATAAAAAAAAGCATTTTCAGCAAGAACCAAAACCGCATTTTTATTGGAAAAATGTCCATAAATCTTTTACTTCTTCTTAAAAAAATCGGTAGGTCCTAAAAATAATTGGCATTCACGATTATATGCATTAAATAATCATTATAAGTCAAAATAAAGCTTGACTGATCTGAAGGGATCTAGAGAGAAAATGATCATAAATCTTACCTATTTGCATAATTTTGTCAACTTTGAGCGGCTATAACTTTCTTCAAAATGGGGTTCGCGGCAAAATTTTAGCAGATTCGTGCTCAGCTCGATGAGACGAATCGATTGGTATATAAAAAAAAGCATTTTCAGCAAGAACCAAAACCGCATTTTTATTGGAAAAATGTCCATAAATCTTTTACTTCTTCTTAAAAAAATCGGTAGGTCCTAAAAATAATTGGCATTCACGATTATATGCATTAAATAATCATTATAAGTCAAAATAAAGCTTGACTGATCTGAAGGGATCTAGAGAGAAAATGATCATAAATCTTACCTATTTGCATAATTTTGTCAACTTTGAGCGGCTATAACTTTCTTCAAAATGGGGTTCGCGGCAAAATTTTAGCAGATTCGTGCTCAGCTCGATGAGACGAATCGATTGGTATATAAAAAAAAGCATTTTCAGCAAGAACCAAAACCGCATTTTTATTGGAAAAATGTCCATAAATCTTTTACTTCTTCTTAAAAAAATCGGTAGGTCCTAAAAATAATTGGCATTCACGATTATATGCATTAAATAATCATTATAAGTCAAAATAAAGCTTGACTGATCTGAAGGGATCTAGAGAGAAAATGATCATAAATCTTACCTATTTGCATAATTTTGTCAACTTTGAGCGGCTATAACTTTCTTCAAAATGGGGTTCGCGGCAAAATTTTAGCAGATTCGTGCTCAGCTCGATGAGACGAATCGATTGGTATATAAAAAAAAGCATTTTCAGCAAGAACCAAAACCGCATTTTTATTGGAAAAATGTCCATAAATCTTTTACTTCTTCTTAAAAAAATCGGTAGGTCCTAAAAATAATTGGCATTCACGATTATATGCATTAAATAATCATTATAAGTCAAAATAAAGCTTGACTGATCTGAAGGGATCTAGAGAGAAAATGATCATAAATCTTACCTATTTGCATAATTTTGTCAACTTTGAGCGGCTATAACTTTCTTCAAAATGGGGTTCGCGGCAAAATTTTAGCAG
This sequence comes from Globodera rostochiensis, assembly GCA_018350325.1. Classification (NCBI taxonomy): domain Eukaryota; kingdom Metazoa; phylum Nematoda; class Chromadorea; order Rhabditida; family Heteroderidae; genus Globodera; species Globodera rostochiensis. The sequence goes on from JAEVLN010000041.1 coordinate 233,835, forward strand.
ATTCGTGCTCAGCTCGATGAGACGAATCGATTGGTATATAAAAAAAAGCATTTTCAGCAAGAACCAAAACCGCATTTTTATTGGAAAAATGTCCATAAATCTTTTACTTCTTCTTAAAAAAATCGGTAGGTCCTAAAAATAATTGGCATTCACGATTATATGCATTAAATAATCATTATAAGTCAAAATAAAGCTTGACTGATCTGAAGGGATCTAGAGAGAAAATGATCATAAATCTTACCTATTTGCATAATTTTGTCAACTTTGAGCGGCTATAACTTTCTTCAAAATGGGGTTCGCGGCAAAATTTTAGCAGATTCGTGCTCAGCTCGATGAGACGAATCGATTGGTATATAAAAAAAAGCATTTTCAGCAAGAACCAAAACCGCATTTTTATTGGAAAAATGTCCATAAATCTTTTACTTCTTCTTAAAAAAATCGGTAGGTCCTAAAAATAATTGGCATTCACGATTATATGCATTAAATAATCATTATAAGTCAAAATAAAGCTTGACTGATCTGAAGGGATCTAGAGAGAAAATGATCATAAATCTTACCTATTTGCATAATTTTGTCAACTTTGAGCGGCTATAACTTTCTTCAAAATGGGGTTCGCGGCAAAATTTTAGCAGATTCGTGCTCAGCTCGATGAGACGAATCGATTGGTATATAAAAAAAAGCATTTTCAGCAAGAACCAAAACCGCATTTTTATTGGAAAAATGTCCATAAATCTTTTACTTCTTCTTAAAAAAATCGGTAGGTCCTAAAAATAATTGGCATTCACGATTATATGCATTAAATAATCATTATAAGTCAAAATAAAGCTTGACTGATCTGAAGGGATCTAGAGAGAAAATGATCATAAATCTTACCTATTTGCATAATTTTGTCAACTTTGAGCGGCTATAACTTTCTTCAAAATGGGGTTCGCGGCAAAATTTTAGCAGATTCGTGCTCAGCTCGATGAGACGAATCGATTGGTATATAAAAAAAAGCATTTTCAGCAAGAACCAAAACCGCATTTTTATTGGAAAAATGTCCATAAATCTTTTACTTCTTCTTAAAAAAATCGGTAGGTCCTAAAAATAATTGGCATTCACGATTATATGCATTAAATAATCATTATAAGTCAAAATAAAGCTTGACTGATCTGAAGGGATCTAGAGAGAAAATGATCATAAATCTTACCTATTTGCATAATTTTGTCAACTTTGAGCGGCTATAACTTTCTTCAAAATGGGGTTCGCGGCAAAATTTTAGCAGATTCGTGCTCAGCTCGATGAGACGAATCGATTGGTATATAAAAAAAAGCATTTTCAGCAAGAACCAAAACCGCATTTTTATTGGAAAAATGTCCATAAATCTTTTACTTCTTCTTAAAAAAATCGGTAGGTCCTAAAAATAATTGGCATTCACGATTATATGCATTAAATAATCATTATAAGTCAAAATAAAGCTTGACTGATCTGAAGGGATCTAGAGAGAAAATGATCATAAATCTTACCTATTTGCATAATTTTGTCAACTTTGAGCGGCTATAACTTTCTTCAAAATGGGGTTCGCGGCAAAATTTTAGCAGATTCGTGCTCAGCTCGATGAGACGAATCGATTGGTATATAAAAAAAAGCATTTTCAGCAAGAACCAAAACCGCATTTTTATTGGAAAAATGTCCATAAATCTTTTACTTCTTCTTAAAAAAATCGGTAGGTCCTAAAAATAATTGGCATTCACGATTATATGCATTAAATAATCATTATAAGTCAAAATAAAGCTTGACTGATCTGAAGGGATCTAGAGAGAAAATGATCATAAATCTTACCTATTTGCATAATTTTGTCAACTTTGAGCGGCTATAACTTTCTTCAAAATGGGGTTCGCGGCAAAATTTTAGCAGATTCGTGCTCAGCTCGATGAGACGAATCGATTGGTATATAAAAAAAAGCATTTTCAGCAAGAACCAAAACCGCATTTTTATTGGAAAAATGTCCATAAATCTTTTACTTCTTCTTAAAAAAATCGGTAGGTCCTAAAAATAATTGGCATTCACGATTATATGCATTAAATAATCATTATAAGTCAAAATAAAGCTTGACTGATCTGAAGGGATCTAGAGAGAAAATGATCATAAATCTTACCTATTTGCATAATTTTGTCAACTTTGAGCGGCTATAACTTTCTTCAAAATGGGGTTCGCGGCAAAATTTTAGCAGATTCGTGCTCAGCTCGATGAGACGAATCGATTGGTATATAAAAAAAAGCATTTTCAGCAAGAACCAAAACCGCATTTTTATTGGAAAAATGTCCATAAATCTTTTACTTCTTCTTAAAAAAATCGGTAGGTCCTAAAAATAATTGGCATTCACGATTATATGCATTAAATAATCATTATAAGTCAAAATAAAGCTTGACTGATCTGAAGGGATCTAGAGAGAAAATGATCATAAATCTTACCTATTTGCATAATTTTGTCAACTTTGAGCGGCTATAACTTTCTTCAAAATGGGGTTCGCGGCAAAATTTTAGCAGATTCGTGCTCAGCTCGATGAGACGAATCGATTGGTATATAAAAAAAAGCATTTTCAGCAAGAACCAAAACCGCATTTTTATTGGAAAAATGTCCATAAATCTTTTACTTCTTCTTAAAAAAATCGGTAGGTCCTAAAAATAATTGGCATTCACGATTATATGCATTAAATAATCATTATAAGTCAAAATAAAGCTTGACTGATCTGAAGGGATCTAGAGAGAAAATGATCATAAATCTTACCTATTTGCATAATTTTGTCAACTTTGAGCGGCTATAACTTTCTTCAAAATGGGGTTCGCGGCAAAATTTTAGCAGATTCGTGCTCAGCTCGATGAGACGAATCGATTGGTATATAAAAAAAAGCATTTTCAGCAAGAACCAAAACCGCATTTTTATTGGAAAAATGTCCATAAATCTTTTACTTCTTCTTAAAAAAATCGGTAGGTCCTAAAAATAATTGGCATTCACGATTATATGCATTAAATAATCATTATAAGTCAAAATAAAGCTTGACTGATCTGAAGGGATCTAGAGAGAAAATGATCATAAATCTTACCTATTTGCATAATTTTGTCAACTTTGAGCGGCTATAACTTTCTTCAAAATGGGGTTCGCGGCAAAATTTTAGCAGATTCGTGCTCAGCTCGATGAGACGAATCGATTGGTATATAAAAAAAAGCATTTTCAGCAAGAACCAAAACCGCATTTTTATTGGAAAAATGTCCATAAATCTTTTACTTCTTCTTAAAAAAATCGGTAGGTCCTAAAAATAATTGGCATTCACGATTATATGCATTAAATAATCATTATAAGTCAAAATAAAGCTTGACTGATCTGAAGGGATCTAGAGAGAAAATGATCATAAATCTTACCTATTTGCATAATTTTGTCAACTTTGAGCGGCTATAACTTTCTTCAAAATGGGGTTCGCGGCAAAATTTTAGCAGATTCGTGCTCAGCTCGATGAGACGAATCGATTGGTATATAAAAAAAAGCATTTTCAGCAAGAACCAAAACCGCATTTTTATTGGAAAAATGTCCATAAATCTTTTACTTCTTCTTAAAAAAATCGGTAGGTCCTAAAAATAATTGGCATTCACGATTATATGCATTAAATAATCATTATAAGTCAAAATAAAGCTTGACTGATCTGAAGGGATCTAGAGAGAAAATGATCATAAATCTTACCTATTTGCATAATTTTGTCAACTTTGAGCGGCTATAACTTTCTTCAAAATGGGGTTCGCGGCAAAATTTTAGCAGATTCGTGCTCAGCTCGATGAGACGAATCGATTGGTATATAAAAAAAAGCATTTTCAGCAAGAACCAAAACCGCATTTTTATTGGAAAAATGTCCATAAATCTTTTACTTCTTCTTAAAAAAATCGGTAGGTCCTAAAAATAATTGGCATTCACGATTATATGCATTAAATAATCATTATAAGTCAAAATAAAGCTTGACTGATCTGAAGGGATCTAGAGAGAAAATGATCATAAATCTTACCTATTTGCATAATTTTGTCAACTTTGAGCGGCTATAACTTTCTTCAAAATGGGGTTCGCGGCAAAATTTTAGCAGATTCGTGCTCAGCTCGATGAGACGAATCGATTGGTATATAAAAAAAAGCATTTTCAGCAAGAACCAAAACCGCATTTTTATTGGAAAAATGTCCATAAATCTTTTACTTCTTCTTAAAAAAATCGGTAGGTCCTAAAAATAATTGGCATTCACGATTATATGCATTAAATAATCATTATAAGTCAAAATAAAGCTTGACTGATCTGAAGGGATCTAGAGAGAAAATGATCATAAATCTTACCTATTTGCATAATTTTGTCAACTTTGAGCGGCTATAACTTTCTTCAAAATGGGGTTCGCGGCAAAATTTTAGCAGATTCGTGCTCAGCTCGATGAGACGAATCGATTGGTATATAAAAAAAAGCATTTTCAGCAAGAACCAAAACCGCATTTTTATTGGAAAAATGTCCATAAATCTTTTACTTCTTCTTAAAAAAATCGGTAGGTCCTAAAAATAATTGGCATTCACGATTATATGCATTAAATAATCATTATAAGTCAAAATAAAGCTTGACTGATCTGAAGGGATCTAGAGAGAAAATGATCATAAATCTTACCTATTTGCATAATTTTGTCAACTTTGAGCGGCTATAACTTTCTTCAAAATGGGGTTCGCGGCAAAATTTTAGCAGATTCGTGCTCAGCTCGATGAGACGAATCGATTGGTATATAAAAAAAAGCATTTTCAGCAAGAACCAAAACCGCATTTTTATTGGAAAAATGTCCATAAATCTTTTACTTCTTCTTAAAAAAATCGGTAGGTCCTAAAAATAATTGGCATTCACGATTATATGCATTAAATAATCATTATAAGTCAAAATAAAGCTTGACTGATCTGAAGGGATCTAGAGAGAAAATGATCATAAATCTTACCTATTTGCATAATTTTGTCAACTTTGAGCGGCTATAACTTTCTTCAAAATGGGGTTCGCGGCAAAATTTTAGCAGATTCGTGCTCAGCTCGATGAGACGAATCGATTGGTATATAAAAAAAAGCATTTTCAGCAAGAACCAAAACCGCATTTTTATTGGAAAAATGTCCATAAATCTTTTACTTCTTCTTAAAAAAATCGGTAGGTCCTAAAAATAATTGGCATTCACGATTATATGCATTAAATAATCATTATAAGTCAAAATAAAGCTTGACTGATCTGAAGGGATCTAGAGAGAAAATGATCATAAATCTTACCTATTTGCATAATTTTGTCAACTTTGAGCGGCTATAACTTTCTTCAAAATGGGGTTCGCGGCAAAATTTTAGCAGATTCGTGCTCAGCTCGATGAGACGAATCGATTGGTATATAAAAAAAAGCATTTTCAGCAAGAACCAAAACCGCATTTTTATTGGAAAAATGTCCATAAATCTTTTACTTCTTCTTAAAAAAATCGGTAGGTCCTAAAAATAATTGGCATTCACGATTATATGCATTAAATAATCATTATAAGTCAAAATAAAGCTTGACTGATCTGAAGGGATCTAGAGAGAAAATGATCATAAATCTTACCTATTTGCATAATTTTGTCAACTTTGAGCGGCTATAACTTTCTTCAAAATGGGGTTCGCGGCAAAATTTTAGCAGATTCGTGCTCAGCTCGATGAGACGAATCGATTGGTATATAAAAAAAAGCATTTTCAGCAAGAACCAAAACCGCATTTTTATTGGAAAAATGTCCATAAATCTTTTACTTCTTCTTAAAAAAATCGGTAGGTCCTAAAAATAATTGGCATTCACGATTATATGCATTAAATAATCATTATAAGTCAAAATAAAGCTTGACTGATCTGAAGGGATCTAGAGAGAAAATGATCATAAATCTTACCTATTTGCATAATTTTGTCAACTTTGAGCGGCTATAACTTTCTTCAAAATGGGGTTCGCGGCAAAATTTTAGCAGATTCGTGCTCAGCTCGATGAGACGAATCGATTGGTATATAAAAAAAAGCATTTTCAGCAAGAACCAAAACCGCATTTTTATTGGAAAAATGTCCATAAATCTTTTACTTCTTCTTAAAAAAATCGGTAGGTCCTAAAAATAATTGGCATTCACGATTATATGCATTAAATAATCATTATAAGTCAAAATAAAGCTTGACTGATCTGAAGGGATCTAGAGAGAAAATGATCATAAATCTTACCTATTTGCATAATTTTGTCAACTTTGAGCGGCTATAACTTTCTTCAAAATGGGGTTCGCGGCAAAATTTTAGCAGATTCGTGCTCAGCTCGATGAGACGAATCGATTGGTATATAAAAAAAGCATTTTCAGCAAGAACCAAAACCGCATTTTTATTGGAAAAATGTCCATAAATCTTTTACTTCTTCTTAAAAAAATCGGTAGGTCCTAAAAATAATTGGCATTCACGATTATATGCATTAAATAATCATTATAAGTCAAAATAAAGCTTGACTGATCTGAAGGGATCTAGAGAGAAAATGATCATAAATCTTACCTTTCTTCAAAATGGGGTTCGCGGCAAAATTTTAGCAGATTCGTGCTCAGCTCGATGAGACGAATCGATTGGTATATAAAAAAAAGCATTTTCAGCAAGAACCAAAACCGCATTTTTATTGGAAAAATGTCCATAAATCTTTTACTTCTTCTTAAAAAAATCGGTAGGTCCTAAAAATAATTGGCATTCACGATTATATGCATTAAATAATCATTATAAGTCAAAATAAAGCTTGACTGATCTGAAGGGATCTAGAGAGAAAATGATCATAAATCTTACCTATTTGCATAATTTTGTCAACTTTGAGCGGCTATAACTTTCTTCAAAATGGGGTTCGCGGCAAAATTTTAGCAGATTCGTGCTCAGCTCGATGAGACGAATCGATTGGTATATAAAAAAAAGCATTTTCAGCAAGAACCAAAACCGCATTTTTATTGGAAAAATGTCCATAAATCTTTTACTTCTTCTTAAAAAAATCGGTAGGTCCTAAAAATAATTGGCATTCACGATTATATGCATTAAATAATCATTATAAGTCAAAATAAAGCTTGACTGATCTGAAGGGATCTAGAGAGAAAATGATCATAAATCTTACCTATTTGCATAATTTTGTCAACTTTGAGCGGCTATAACTTTCTTCAAAATGGGGTTCGCGGCAAAATTTTAGCAGATTCGTGCTCAGCTCGATGAGACGAATCGATTGGTATATAAAAAAAAGCATTTTCAGCAAGAACCAAAACCGCATTTTTATTGGAAAAATGTCCATAAATCTTTTACTTCTTCTTAAAAAAATCGGTAGGTCCTAAAAATAATTGGCATTCACGATTATATGCATTAAATAATCATTATAAGTCAAAATAAAGCTTGACTGATCTGAAGGGATCTAGAGAGAAAATGATCATAAATCTTACCTATTTGCATAATTTTGTCAACTTTGAGCGGCTATAACTTTCTTCAAAATGGGGTTCGCGGCAAAATTTTAGCAGATTCGATCCCGGCCCTCCGCTCGTGCCCGATTTGGTGGGGCTTTTACTCCGCTTCCGGATCCCTCGCATCGCAATTGCGTGCGATATTGAGAAGGCGTTTTTGCAAGTGAGCGTACACCCGGAGCACCGCGACTGCACGCGGTTTCTGTGGCTGAAAGATATCCAGTACCCGCTCTCCCCCACCAACACGCAAATTTTTCGCTTCACACGCGTTTCCTTTGACTTGACCTGTTCCCCCTTTTTACTAGCAGCCACTGTTCGGCATCACTTGTCTCTTTTCCCCTCCCCATTATTCCAAGAAATCTCGCGGAATATGTACGTGGACAATCTCCTTTTGTCCGCCGACTCCGTTTCGGCGGGGCACCCAAAAATTTCTTCATCCATCTCCCTTTTTTCGAAAGCGGGTATGCCACTTCGCGAGTTCGTGAGCAATTCCTCCGCAACGATTACCCACTTACCACAAACCCTGAGGCTTCCGGGCTCTGACCACAAATTCCTGGGGGTCCAGTGGCATACCGAATCGGACCGCTTGGTGATTGAATTAGCCCCCCCACCCGCGTCATTTTTACCTACCAAACGGTCCATCCTTTCCTTTGTGGCCTCCCATTATGACCCCCTCGGACTCATTTCCCCCGCCCTGTTGCCATTGAAAATCTTCCTCTCTTCCCTTTGGGTTGAGAAGTTGAATTGGGACCAACCTCTCCCCCCCGCCCACGGGGCCAATTGGTCGAAAACAACAGAATCCTGGATCCCGACCGCCCGCACATCCATTCCACGGTGCCCATTTGCCGGCCTCCCCCCGGACCAATCCTATCAGCTGCACGGCTTTTCCGACGCCTCGGCTGTAGCGATGTGCGCAGCAGTCTACCTCCGAGGTTCCCACCCCTCCACCCCCTCCTCCAAGGTGGCTTTGGTTTTTTCAAAAACCAAAGTGAAACCGGCTCATAAGGGGACCGTCCTGACCATCCCCAAATTGGAACTCATCGCCGCAGAAATGGCCTCCCGCGCGCTCACCTTTACCCAATCACACTTGTCCCACCTACCCCTCGACCCATCCCTTCACTTATGGAGCGATTCCGCCATTGTCCTGGCCTGGCTAAATGGCCATCTCCCATTAAGGACGTGTTCGTCCAAAACCGAATCAACTTCATCAAATCCCTCCCAAAGTTAGCGATCCGTCATCTCCCGGGCAAAGAGAACCCCGCAGACGTGGGAACCCGAGGAGTGTCATCATTACCCGCCTAGAGGAAAGGAGAATTTGGTGGTCGGGGCCCGAATGGCTTTCCGGACCACCCAAATGCTGGCCCACCAACCCCGAAATCAAACCTTACTCGTCAACAAAAATTTCCGCACCAAGCACACCAACCCTCCTCCACCCCAGCTCTTTTCTTTCAATATCGTTCAAGCTCAAAGGCAGGCACCGACCTTCGATCTGGCCAGATTTTCACGCCTTCCAAAAGCCCTCCGGTCCGCTGCCTATTTTTTTCGGTTTATTTCCCGCCTCAAATCCCGAAACACCAACGCCACTCCAGTCCGATTGCGGCACCCCCCCCCCCCTCCCGCCCCGCCCCGTTTGACCTCCCCGACAATCATTTTGTAGTTAAGACAATGCCAAATCACCCCAACCCCCGCGGCACATCCATCGCCGTCACCATGATTCTTGCCCATTTGAAACTTTCCCCCGGCACTCCTTCGATGCCCAGTTCGGGCCCCCCTGCCTTCCCAGCAATCCCCCCGGCAACCGACAACGCGATGGACATTGACTCGGTGTCCATCGGATCGCCCCTGTCGAACGCGCCCAACCCGGAGGACAACATCCCAGCCGATGGGCAGACGGCCGACATCAGACCAGCACCGGATAGGACTCGTACGGACTCCAGCACGGACGACTCCCACCCACGCATCCGCGGCCCGTCTCCAGTGAACCCGCCCACCCGCCAACTGAGCACCAGGCCCCTTCCCCGGTGCACGCCCCTTCGATTGAAGTGGTAATTGGGAACAGGGGCCCGGCGACTAATGCGAGACCCGCCCCGCCCCGTCCCCGTCGTCCGCGCCGCCGCCCCTTTCGTGGTCCGCTGGTCTCGCGCGTCCGAGTGCTCTCCTCCGGTGCGGTGTTGTCTCTTCCCTCGAGGGGCCCGACGCATCGTCGTGGGAACCCGACCCGTCCGCTGTACGCGCTCAACCCGAGGGGCCCAACACCGCTCAACGCCATTCGCTTTCCGCAGGTCCATCCCGCCACGTCTTCATCCCTCGATTTCCCCCTCGATGTCCCCACTTGTTTCGCGATCGGGGAAATGTCGCGTCCCCGCGCGATTTGAACCCACCCCCTCCCGCTGTTGGATGCCCCCCGCCCGTTTATCCATATCGGCCAACCCCCTCCCAGCGATCGATTTCCCTCTGTCCCCCGACCGAGCGGCGCTCGGACGGACCGCCTTCCATCGGAAGCCTTAAAAGGCTTTCCCCGCTTCCCCCGGGCTGTCTTTTTATTCTTATGTTCGTCCCAGTTTTCCCAGTGCATTCCCCATCGCTTTTTGCAACCGTGAGAAAATAAAGAAGTGAAACGAAGTCCAATCGCCTCGAAGGGAAGTGAATTGAGTCGAGTCCTGCCCCAAGAATAATTCCGGCTAACCCGATTTGGCCCCCCGGGGGAGTTGGGAGAAGTCGCGACAGTCTCATCAAAAGGGAGATTTGAATTGAGACAGTGGGAATGGGTACTGCTAACCACAACTATGTGTCCGTTTTATTGAGTCACATTAAAGTTTGACCTTTTTTACAAGACACATAATAGTATACATATAAAATTTTGAAATTTATTAATGTGTCTGCTAGCATAACATATATTAAAATCAGATTCCGTTACATCATTTACACACTCTGCCGAACCGGCCCAGATGGTTTTGCTACGCCAAGATGTTGCATTCCTCTGAACCGTTCACCCGTCGGCTGTTCAACAGACATGCAGACGAGCGGAGTAACACGCCCATCAAGGTCACCATTTTCACGGCACCATACCGGCACTGGAAAGGACAGACGGGTCGAATAATGGCAAATCCGTGTAATTTACCGGATTTTTTGACCTCTCTCAAAAAGGCGGCAAAGTTGGACCTATCAAATTCATTCAAAGGTTAAAAAACGTAAATTCCGCTATTAGGGATTTTCTTAGGGATTTTGTCCGTTTTCAAGCCATTAGGGATTTTGTCCGCTTTTGGGTTATTAAAGATTTTGACCGTTAGGGATTATGACCGTTTTTAAGCCATTAGGGATTTTGTCCGCTTTTGGCTTATTAGGGATTATGACCGTTAGTGATTTTGACCGTTAGGGATTTTGTCCTAGCGCCAACTTGACTAATAAAAAAATAAAAGCTTACCGCAAATTCATCCTCTTCGTGCGCCAACTTGACAGTGTCGAAAAGACACTCTTTGATCACCTTCTCCACTTTTTGGATTTCGTACCGGTTCTTTGCCTCATTGAACCTCGCACGGAAGCTAAAGAACGTTAATTTTGTTGTTTTTATTGATAATAACGTCTCCGGCTAAATTTTTTAAAACCTTTGTCCTTCAAGCCGTATCCTTGATTTTTTCGCCATTCTCATTCACTCTGTATTCCACCTCGGCAATGGCCACAACATCGAACCTCACCGGGTTTTTGGGGTTGGCCTTTTCTTGCAAATATTTAACCCAGACAGGAATGCCACAACCTTAACAATTATATAAAAGCGATTCACTAATGAGGCCGGAATTACCCTGCACTTGCTCGTCTTCTGGCAAAGTGATCCCTTCCTCACCAAGAGGGAAGTAACCGTGCAAAAGGTTTTTTGAGTCGGATATCATCGGAAGCGACGCGCTGGCGAAGAAATTGTTGAACCGAATGCGATTGACGTACGCCAAAAACTGAAGAGAATACAAAAGTCCATCGAACGTAGCTCCAAGGCACGGACTGGTACCTCATAACCATGGTCCCTCAGCCGGGTTTGCATTGGATTTACGATGCCAAACGTTGGTTCTTCCCATTCTTGTGCCAGTACTCATAAATTACATAAAACTGAAAAAAGGAGATACGTAGTAAATATAGTAGATGAGAAATCGAATAAAACGAGTAAACAAAAAACGAACGTTGTTGTGGAGGCTTAAAAAGCTTGCTCTATATTTTAATTTTTGGAAAAACACCCTCCAAAATGGAATATAGAAAACATTGTACAACTCACCGGTGGTGGATTGTTAGCACGAATGGTGTATCGAGGAAAGGTGTTCGCAGCCCTTGGAGCGGGAAAATTGTGCCATGGCTAAAATTGTTAAAGAATAAACCCAAAAGAATATTGCTACGATCTTTACCGCTCTTCTGATTTTATTGAATTTGCACTTTAACGCGCGCTGCCAACGATTGAACGAAAGCGAGAAGGTCGGCAGGCAAAGTGTGCTATCCATCTCCGGACTGTAACCGTGCGTGTCCAAGTTGATGCTCACGAACAGATAGTACATCACATTCGGCACCACTTTCAGCAACTCACCGTAGGGCACGTGAAATGCGTCAACCGAATTGAACGAATAGCAATAGAAGCGACGCACTTCTTCATTCGATGCACAGCCCATGACTCGGAGCTTAAACAATGTAAATTGCAAAAAGCAGACCAGAAGATAAGTACGAAACAAAGGCGTAGTCCGGGGCGTTAACAGTTTTTTGACGGGGGGGGGCAGGGGAGGATCCCCGGAGACAAACAGAACTTTTGAGCTTTTACAAAAATTTTGCTGCATAATTGGAACTTTTCGATATTCCGCGAGAAAATTTTGGAGGTGGGGGGTCAAAACTTAAAAACGGCCCCACCCGGCTACGCTCTTCGCCGACCGCAAAAATAACTCACTAAAATGTCAGCATTGTCATCCGTACACTAAAAATAATATGTTTTATCGGAACAGCTCGTTTCCCCCCCCCCCCCGAGTCGTTCCCCCCCCCCCCGACCGTTCTACCTCTCAGAGATGATCGAAACTCAATATTTATTCCGACGAAATCAAAAAATTATAAGCAATTTCTTTTTAAATGATATTCGATTTTAGGGGCTACATTTTCCGTGTTTGCTGCGCTTTGTTGATTTTTCAAAAAAAAAAAGAGCAAGGCTTTTGAAAATTCGCTACAGGGTGCACCGGCGGTGCCGATAGGCGCCACCGTTTTGAATTTTTTGACTCAAGGGGGAAATGAAGTGCACCCGTTTTTTATTGTCTTTAAATGAAATGGAAAATTATATTTAATGAGGCCATGTTACTTTTGTACCTTGTTCGAAAAGAAGAAGCGCTGGTCCTTGTCACGTCTGACAAGTTCGCCAGGTCTGACCCATTCCTGTCCCTTTGATCACCGGTCGAAACTGACAATCTGATTCCCTTTGCACCGGAATGAGATGCTAGCTCCAAATCCGAGTTCATTTGATCGTTTGCCCACTTGAGACTTGGAATAGCCCTGCTGGTTCCTCAAATAGTCAGCGTCAAAGAGATAGAGCGGCACCACATACAGTGGACTGTCTGAACGAAAGCGGATGAGGCAGGCAATCCAGCCAGAATTGACTACTGTCCGTGTAAACAATGCTCTGTGCCCCATTCATGTTTTTTGAACTAAAGGAGTAGATAACAACGCCTGAGCCGTCATAGGTAAGTGTTGTTCCTTCTCCGTTCATTTATGAGAAGTTTGCAATTTGAAAAATGATTAAGTTAAATAAGCTGCAAAAAAGTCTAACTTTAGGGTTTTTTTGGTTTATTGCTTTTTCTTAAATAACTTTCATAAGGCGAAACTTCCAGAAATCTTTACAAATGAATGAACGAAGCTCGAACGTACTTAACAAAAGCAAGTTCATTAATGTCTTTAAGTATTACATGAATAAAATTATGGCCAAACAAAATATCGTCAACATCAAATCCCATAAACAAAAGTTTACAGGTGATGGTACATAAGTATAGTAATTTTATATTGTGCTATAACGTGAAAAGGTAGTAGGAACGACAAGACAACAAAAGGAAATTTACTGAAAAGAGAGAAAAATGCGATTTTGCGGAGGTGCGTTGGGATTTATATTCAGGAACAGAGGAATCATTTGTTGGCAGCCGTCAGGAGACACAGGGGCGTATCCAGGGGGGGAATCAAGGGAATTCCCCCCCCCCCCCCGAAATGAAATTTGAGAAAAAAAAAACAAGAGGGGGACCCTTGCACTTTTAGAATTTTTTGAGCAATTTGCAATTTTCTTAACAAATTGCCATCAAAAATCAAAAAAATTTTCCCGAAGGCGCCTATCGACACCGCCGGGCCGCTCCTGGCGCTCAGATGGCGAAATTCCCCCCTCCGAAAATTTTTCCTGGCTACGCCCCTGAGGAGACATATTGGCACCTTTCGTCGTCTGAGTGAGGGCATCCGTCCGTCCGTTCACATGTTGAGAACTCCGCGGTAGGGTCCGTGCATTTTCAGATACTGAATCACCAGACTGGGCCCGCCTTCGATGATGTCTGAGGGAGGGAAAGGGGTGGGAGGGGAGAGGTGACTAAAGCACCTGAGGGGATCTGGGACAGGGGACACCTCTCAATGGACATTATCTCGAGAGAAGAGCAAAGGACGAGTTCGAATGGTAGGCTGAAAGGGGCAGAGATGGGTGGGTCCCGTACAGAAACAGACAGACAGACCTGTGCAGGTTCGGGTTGTCATTTAAGTAAAGGCTCTTCAGGTTCTCCAAATGTCCTACAACAAATAATGTGGTTTTATGTTTGACGTCAATATAATTTCGTTTTTGTTTAAAAGAAGGCGTCTCGCAAGGAATTTTTTGTTTGATGTCTCAATTTAAAGTTAACTTTCGAACTTGCCTATTTCTTCTGGAATGAAAGTGAGCAGATTTTCGCCCACTCGGAAATCGACCAAGTTGGACAAGTTGCCGATGGTACGGGGCAGTGAAGTGAGTTGGTTCGACTGAAGCAATGAAGCCGATTCAGGAGCATTCTTTTTATTATGTAACCCTATTGGTTTGGAGAGGAAATAGCATAAAATGAGCGCATAATCATTGTTATTAGGGGGTCACCTGGATCCAAAGCTTTGTGAGCGCCGTGAGAAAACCAATTTCGGAAGGGATGGCCTCCAATTCATTTTCCTCCAAATCTGTTCAAAAGTTGCGCTTTAAATTAATGAACGGGTGGCAAACTATTACTATATTTTGTACATCAAAATATTTTAAATTGAACAAACCAAGCTCTCGTAATCTCCTCAAACTCCCAATTTGTGTTGGTAATTTTTTGAGACGATTCGTGGACAGAACCAAAACCTCGAGGTTGATCAGCTTGTCAATGTCTTAATGGGCGGGAAATGGATAAAAGAAGAATTAAAAAACCGAGAGGAAGTTCGTGGATTTCGTTGTTGGATACATTCAGTTCTGTGATGGTCACCCAAGTGCCAAAATCTAAACATTGAATTGGATAATCCGGGAAGAAGTCGAGTACAAACCCAATGGGAAGGCGGTCAGCTCATTCTCCTTGAAGTTGAGTTTGGACAAATTTATCGCCTTGGCGAAAATTCCAAAAGGAACTTTTGAAATCGAATTGTGCTCGACGTTTACTGACTAAAACGATTCTATAATATTTGGACAATGCCACCCCCCCCCCCCGGCGCATTTCCCCAAGTACCACGGTCTGCTCAAAACCGCCCTGGGGGATCGCACTCAGCTGATTCCGACTCAAATTGATTGACTTCAAACTTGGCAGAGCGTTCAAAATCCCGTCCTGGAATTGCAAACTTCAATTTCAAAAATGAATATTAATTAGCAAAAAAAGAGTGGATCCATAAAGAGGGGGGGGGGTGCCACATTAATTTGAATGTCTTCAGCAGGTATACCCATTTTGTTTTCAGTCTTCTCATCATCCAAACCCGGTTTCTTTACCGGCAATGCCTGCAATTTGTTGCTCTCCACCACAAATTCATCCAACAATGTGCATTGTGCCAATGTTGAAGGCAACTCGAGCAAATGATTATAACGGATGCCCAAACGCTTCAGAGCGACGAGAGAGCCTTTTTGTGGGGAATGGGAAAGTCTTCTCCTTTACCTTTAAAAAAAAAAGAACCAATGGATTCAGGAAGACTCTCCAATTCGTTGTGTTGAAGGTCCAGTTGAGTGAGTTGGACGCATTGGCCAATCTCTAAAATATTCAAATCCACGAAGGGTCTTTAAGAATTGTGCAATTCAACAAGGCTAGGCTAAAATTCCACAAAAACAAACCGTCAGGAATTCGTTTCAACTGATTGGAGGACAAAAGCAAAATGGAAAGACATTGCAATTCCGCAATCGTTGCGGGCAATTCCGTGATTTTGTTCTCCCGTAAATCCATCATTTTGAGCCGTCTCAATCGCCTGGCAAAGTGTTGCTTTGAGTTATAAACTAAAAGAATATTGACATCCTCCAACCTGATTTCTGCAGAAACGGACTTGATTTTATTGTACCGCAACCACAAACTGAAAAAGAATTAATACATTGCGATAAAAAAACAAACAAAATAATAATTAAATTTTACGTTTCAAGAGATTCCATTTGGAATACCACCGGTGGAATTTCCTAAAATATGAATAAAAATTAAGGATATATTCTAGCGATTAATGCCTCGTTGATTTTGTTGTGTCGAAGATCCAAAGTCTCGAGTTTTTTAAGGGATGAAAGACTTTCGGGAAGTGTGGAGAGATTATTCTAAATGCCGGTTATGTTTACAAATGCACATTAAATTGGATGAATTGAAAGGGAAACCTCGCTGAGGCCGAGGATGCGCAAATTGACCAATTGCCCCAATTCCGAAGGCAAACTCGTCAATTTATTCTAAAAATTAAATTCAAACCAAAATGAAAAAAACCAAACTAACGAACTTTGTAAACAAAAAGTTCGGTCAGTTGGGTCAGTGTTTGAATGGAAGTGGGGATGCTGACCAACTGAAAAGAACGCCTTTCTTACCAAGTTTTTTTAATCAAAAATCTATGATTTTTCAGGCAGCGCCGATCAAAGCTTAAAATAGGCCTAAAAGGTGAGATGGGTTTACCCCAAAAGAAAAGAATAAAGCCCAATACGCCCTAACAATCTGCAGTAAAAACGAAAAAAAACACCCAAAAAATCGGTTCGCCCAATCGCCCCCTTCCCCAGAGGTTCTGGCAAAGAGTCGCTCGTACATTCTCAAAACAAAAAATCCGGGCAATGGCTATTTTGAAAAACGAAAGCATTTTTGGGGAAAGGCCATCCCCCTAACCTCCGATGAGTTGAGGTCCAATCGCGCCTCGCCGGCTTCTTTGCATCTTATCAGTTCTCTGTTAATGTCCTGAAGTTAATAATGCTTAAAACATCATAATTAGGTCACTTTCGGCAATTGCCCCCATTCCGTGCTCTCACTTTGCGCACTTTCTCCTCAGACCCCACGGCGTTGCTCTGCCGCTCGCTCAGACTGTTCCGGTACTTGCCCCGGGCAAAGTTGGATATTTTATTGATGATGTGCCCTCCCGGCGATTTGCTCCTCTGCCCACTCTCTCCCCCTTTTGCCGTGCCGCCCGCAAGAGCACTTCCCCCGTCACAGTTCTAAAATTATTCTCAGGGCGGACTTTGCGGAAACGGCCGAATGAATATTCATTCAATTTAAAGTCGGAATTACATTGTGTTGGGGCCGGAACTCCAGCGTCTGTTCCATCCCGCCATTCTCCGACTTTTTCTCCATCGAATTTCCCAAACGAATTTTGTCGTCCAACTTCCGACCAACGAGTAGTGCCTTCTGAAAAGTGCTGCATATACTGCGGACTTATAATTGTTTGTGCCTTAATTCTGATTTAGAAAAATAGAAAAATTTAACAAAATTCCAACCTAACAAATGTTCAACGAGTTCCTACAGCTTCATCAATCAAATTAGTTTGGCTTTTTTGTATCGCAAAAAAAGGTGTATTTACCTGAAAACAGAGAGCGAATTTGTCGGCGGGGAGAAAATACTCCCGCCGATCGTCGTTTTTCGGCTCGAATGAAACCACGGAACTGTTGGTGCTGGTGCTGATCACACTAGACGAGGATGAACACCGTTCCTGCTGCAATTCTCTGCTAAGTCGGCGATTTTTTTTTTGGTGGTGATTATGCCGATGATTGTGATGTCGCTGCTGTTGATCCGCCAAGTTTGGGCACTTTTGCCTCGTTGTCGAATCCACGTCTCCTGTGAATAAAATATTTTCAAAAGGATGCTGCTGCTACAAAAACAAACGTTATCACTTATATTTACTAGAAAAAAAATGAGAACGGACTCGGACAAATTCACTCGCTTTATTATAGCCGAGTTGGATTAAAAATATTTAGGGATATTTGGCCTTGAAACATCGACAGCTGGCGAAGAAGCGATATTCGATTAGCCGTTTCGCAGAGGGAGGGAAGCCCTATCATTGCGGCATTCATTCCCCTTGCTAAAGTCCCCCCCCCCTCAAATTTCTTTTTATCAAACTCACCTCTTCTTCGCGCTGTTTTATTTATTTAATAATTTCCTCACCACTTATTGTGAGCTTTTCGTGTTGATTTGATGAAGCGTTGTTAGTTATTTGCTGCTTTGAAGAAAACAATTTTTCAGTCGTGCCGTTCAATTGTTTCTGCCGTTGTGAAATTACGTCCAGTTTGAACCGTCTTCCTTTTGGGCTTTCACTTGAACGAGCAATTTGGCCAAATGAACTCCTTCGCGCTAATTTCAGATCCACAGCCTAACTCAATCAACTCACTTTGTATGGCTAAACGGATTTATGTAGCTTGAGGACGAAAACGATTAAAGATCGACCAGATCATAATTAGACAAACAAACGAAATCCCTTTACTACAATTTGCCCTTCATCCATTTTGGATTTCAAGCTCCGGCTCCATTCCTCAGCAGTTATTGACTCGGACTGGATGAATCACAAGACTACAATTTTTTCAAACGGGTGGCAAAGGCTCTAAGCGCAAAACTGACAATGTTGAACACGAACAGAATTTGATTGGAATTACCCGTACACGGTGGGGAAAGGGCTCCTTTATTATCTCAAATCGATCAGTTATGTATGCCCCAACCCAGTTTGATGATCTTTTTACCAATGCATTTTTGTTATTATTGCCAGCTTTAAAATGTTGATTTGCCAGTTATTCATTTCCTTCACGCTGAACAATCTCTGTTGGTGAGCAATTTTTAGTGAGCTCCGCAGTGAGCAATTCTCCGAAAATTGTTGGGGCGCAATTTTTTCATTGATAATCTGCTAGACTCGTTACGGGGGGGGGGGGGGGGGGGGGGGGGGGGGGCTTCACGCATTCCTTCCGTTCATTAGCACTGCCGCAAAACGAGCCAATTGTGAATGGGTGTTTGGTTAATTGATTGTGAAGGGTCAAAATGATGTGGAGGGAGGGCGACCGACGTCTCTCACCACCACCAGCACTAACAATTGCATTCCAAACCAACCAAAGGCGAAGGCTGAGTGTTGCAGCCAGCCGTGGGAGGGAGGGCCCTCCACCTCGCAATGGCGCCAAATATTTTTGACGGTCGGAAAGGAATGGTGCTGGGGGGGACACAAAGTGTTGGGAAAACCTCCAAAAATGGTGGAGCCGTGGAGAACGAAGAGAAGGAAAGGGAAATAATTGTCGAAGTGCAATAGAACGGCGAGGGGGGGGGGAAGGCAAAAACGCATCACAACTCCAACCTCAGCAGCAGCAGTCCGCGGCAACAATGGCGGCCGCGGGCGTCTCCGCCGCTGAAGGCCATGACAAACTCTTGCCCTTCACTCTCGTCCATCTTTTATCCATCCATTCCTTCATAACAGTCGACGGGCCATAGTCCGTGCACTTGGCGGCCATACCCCCCCCCCCGGCTAGCAGATTACAATTAATTCGTTCATTGATCCTTCCCTGCTATTTTCGTTTAAGCGTTAGAACTCAACTATTGAACGAGAAGAATGGACCTAGCAGAGCTGACGACAAAATTCTATGATTCAACCGAAAATCTTTAATAAATGCGTCTTCAGTGTTTGATGAATGGGGAGGAACGCAAACACCATATTTTAAGAACTTCGGACTTTCAAGAATAGGAGAGTCCATTCGGTAAAAGCAAATTCCTCAAATATTAATTGTACACCAACCAAGTGATTGCTATATTACGAATAAATGACAATTCGAGAAAGAAACAGTAAACAAACATGCAGTTTGGACCGACTTTCAGACGCCAATTTCACGAATGTCCTAATTTTTGAAGAAATAAAGAAAACAGTTGGTATTCAAGGTAAACTGAATTCGAAGCCACGGGATGGTAATAGGGCGGAGGGGAAGGCAGCCAATTCTCTGAAATTCTTCCCCTTCCCAAAAATGAAAAACTCTGCTTGTTTTGAATTTCAAAGTTAATCATAAAAACAAAAGCTAATTTTTTTTTTCACATTTTTCGTCTTATTCTAGTGCCAGGGCCCAAGCGAAACTTGTTTTTAAGTATATGGCAAATTGATTCTGTGAAAACGTCGTCAAAAAAGAACCAAACTGCGAGTAAGCATTTGCAAATCTTTTTGGATTGTGAGGAGAGGAAGTCATTTAATTGAAAGTTCAAAATTGGATGAATGACGTCACTCATCAACAGATTAGCACAAAAAGCATTTTGACGAAAAACGGCGGTGATCAAACAAAGGGAATTTGGTCATTACGTTTGTTGTGCGACCTCCTCCCTTTACGGCCAAGCTCAGAGAACACTGCACGGCTTCTTTTTCTTTTTCTTCTGCTGAAGTGCTGCCTGGGTGGCCTTCTCAAACACTTCTCGAATTCCCTAAACAACGGAATCATTCCGCTTGAATCGCAACAAAAAGGCGTTTAAACGATATGTATTTGACACACAAATCTGACAAAAAAGAACCTCTTTGGTTTTCGCACTGCACTCCAAATAGGCGTATGCTCCTTAATTTGTTGGAATAGGCAACTCTTTCGCAAGACAACCCAACCGATTTGGTCTGCGATCGCCTTCCCCTGCTCAGTCTTGACCGGTTCCTGCTTGTTTCGTGCGAGGTCCCGAATGGTTTGCGAGTCATTGCGCAGGTCCTTCTTGTTTCCAACCAGAATGATAGGCACCTGAACGAACAGAAACTTTGTTTTGAAAGCCCGTTTAAAGGAGAGTAACAGCTCCATTTGCGCATCGATTTCACAAATTTAATTCCTGAAGCGATCAATTAACTTACGTTCGGACAAAAATGGCGCACCTGGTAATGGAAATTTTTGTCAAAAAAGGCGTCTCGCTAACCTCAGGCGTCCACTTCTCTGGAATATTGTCCAGTGAATCGGGCGAGTCAATGCTAAAGCACATCAAAATCACGTCAGTGTCTGGATAGCTGAGCGGCCGAAGCCGGTCGTAATCCTCCTGCCCCGCCGTATCCCACAAAGCAAGTTCGACCTAATCACATTTTAATTACTCTTAAAATTTAATTGCATAATTCAAAATGTAATTTTCAAAACCATAATAGCTTTCGTACTCCAATACTCAACCAAACCTGTTTCCCGTCCACTTCAATGTCCGCAACATAATTCTCAAAAACTGTTGGAACCTTAAAAAAATCAAATTCAAGTCGAGAATGACAAGACAAAAAAAAATGACGCTCACATAAACATCTGGAAACTGGTCTTTGCTGAACACAATCAGCAAACAAGTCTTTCCACAAGCGCCATCCCCGACAATAACCAACTTTTTACGAATAGCAGACATTCAAATTCGGATGATTATTAGACAGCTACAAATTGTAAGAATATAAATATAAAACACCCAACGACGCAATGTCAAATCGCATCCTAAATGCAAAACATAAGCAGCTAAAAAGGATTGAGAAATTAAACCCAAATAAATAACTTCTTAGGTTTGGAATGGATTCCTTCGAGGCTTGGTGATTAAATTTCGAAATTAGCTTAACAGTTTACGAAACATTATTCAAAATGTTATGATTTTGCATTTAAGTTTGTTTTTAATTTTTAAGCAGCTTTATCCACAAAAGAAATGGAAGAATGTCGACAAGAAGATGTCCCCGTCCCCGCTTCGTTCTTTTCCGTGTTTTGGACGGTGAAAAGCCAATACGCCGTCTTTGACTTGTCATCGTCGTCTTCCTTCCGACCGTCGCCTTTGCACATTTCTCTCTCGGCCTATGAATAAGCTTTCCCTCCCTACCCTTTAATATAAAACACTCGACTTTTCTCATTGCCTCCGTTTCTTTGATTTCTTTTCCATTTAAGCGCGGCCCGTTCTATTCGAAACCGCCATTTCAGAGCGGCGTCAACAGTATCTTCTCCCTCCCGATAGACTTGGGCATTTGTATCCGATTTTCCCGAATATTTCCGGACGACGACAAAAAAAATATAAGGGAATATGGATTTGATCACTCAAAACCACTTTTATAAGAATTTAGAATAAAATTTTTCAAAAATGTTGACCAAAAAAACGATTTCGTCGGTCAGGGAAAACTCATACTTTCCCTTACCGACGATTTTTGTGTAACCGCACCATTAATTAGTCTCAATATACTTCATTTTTGCCATCGAATGCTCAGAAGAAAACTTCTTTCTGAAATTTCATTAAAAGTGAAGGAACGCGGCAGGCAGAAATCGCACAACGGGACAATTACAGCAGTGAAAGCGTCGAGTTGAAATGAAAATGGGGGGGGGGGGGGGAAGGGTCCGTTGGAGGGAATACTTAAATGGATCATTCGGCATAATTGTTTCGGATCGGCAAGAGACGCCAACTGACCAGCGTCTTAATTTCCGAAAAACCACAGGTAGAAACGCCCAGAGTTGCGCAGCTGAAGAGTAAGAAGCATGCCAATGTTCCGTTCCGTAATTCATCTCTCTTGCGTTGTTGGACACCAAAATGTTCGACAATCAATTTACCTGCATTTTATTCATCCAATTATGGAGTGCTTTAATACTAAAACTCGGCAGTAGACAAAAACAAAGCGCGAATTACACCAGCAGCTAATGGGGAATTTGGTTGATCAATTTCACATTCCCCATACGTCCACCGATGCATATTAAACCATGCCCCCTCCCTCCCTCCAGCATTCCCTTCATGTTATCCCTCCGGGCACTTTCACAAAATAACTAACCCATTGCCCGGGGCATTTCTCGGAATTCGTTGCTGTGTACGTCGAGAGTGCAAAAGCCCTCCCCCCCCCCCCTCCCAGTTTTCCCCTTATCTCGTCACCCAAATCGCCCCGAGCAGTTTAGTTTATCCCAGGGCTTTCACTCTCGTGGAGAAATCTCAGCTGAGCGATTTAAATGAATGTGTGCGGAGGGGTAATCTCCGGACTGAAGCGAATTGTCCTTCTTCGCCACTCCATTTTTTCATCCCTCCCATCTAACACCACCCGCATCCGACGATCTTTTCCTTCCTCCTGAACAAGTTGTGGTGATCAGAGAATGTGTGCTTAAGTGGTGGGTGGGGGGTGGGGGGGGGATCCGTCCCGCCCATTATGCGCAAATCATTTGCTGTACTCTTTTTTAATCCCATCAGCCCTTATCCCTTCCGGATACCCCAATTTACGTATGGATGGATGGTCAAGGTTGTTATGCTAAACGTTAATGGACATATCATCGTCTGGATGGGATTCCAATGGCACCACTCAATCTCAGATTAGTTGCTAGTCTGATAACTCCCCCTCCGATCACAATTGTTCCTATATAGCTTTTGTCTCCACTCCCTGTTAAACGTTCTTCTCATACAGAAATGTGTCTTTGCTTCCATTTATTCGTGTCCCTAACCATCGCGCCCTTTTATGTAATTGGCCAGGAGAGTTATGGCGCCTACGCCGGACTTCCCGCCGAAGGGGTTAACGGAGCAGGAATTGCCGGTAATGGAGCCAATTCGGACAGAGAAGGCGAAATTACAAGAGGGGCCAGCATCCGAAAGGCACCAATTGCACCAGTGGCACCGCCGAGGTACAAAATCAAAATTAGTCAAACCCAAATTTAATTACATTGACAATGATAATTTCCCCAGAGTCCCACTACCATTCTCTTTCGGTGAAGACGAAGAAATTCCCGGATACCGGAAGGCGCCACCTCCGCCGACGAGGAGAGAAGTGCGCAGTGAGGGGCAGTGCCAATTTGGTAAGTGATGGAGATGCTTATATGACTAAGCTGATTGAGTCCGTAAGAGTGATGGAGATGCTTATATGACTAAGCTGATTAGAGTCCGTAAGAGTGATGGAGATGCTTATATGACTAAGCTGATTAGAGTCCGTAAGAGTGATGGAGATGCTTATATGACTAAGCTGATCAGAGTCCGTAAGAGTGATGGAGATGCTTATATGACTAAGCTGATCAGAGTCCGTAAGAGTGATGGAGATGCTTATATGACTAAGCTGATCAGAGTCCGTAAGAGTGATGGAGATGCTTATATGACTAAGCTGATCAGAGTCCGTAAGAGTGATGGAGATGCTTATATGACTAAGCTGATCAGAGTCCGTAAGAGTGATGGAGATGCTTATATGACTATGTGTAAGCTGATTTATGACGGACTTCCCTTTCTATGAAGATTCTAACAAATGGCGCATACTTCCCCAATCGGCGGTCGCCAACGCGATTATGTTTGACAGAACGAGTGGAATACAATGCAATGAATGTTTGGATCTGTGCACCTTTAAGTACCAGGTGAATGATGGAGTGTTTTTGTTCTTAAAGTGGAGGCATAAAAGGACCCGTCGAACGCGTGGATTTGTCGCTCAGTTACTTACGACCACCGATGGAAAATTTGCGATTTGTTTGCAGTGAATGGCACAACAAAGCCGTACTTTTTGGTGGATTTCATGGGGAGAGATTATTTTGAGTTGGTTTTTGACCATCCTTTGAGGGGACTTTGCCGCTAATCCCCCCCCCCCTCAGCTTTTTGGCGGCCCTTCCTCCGACGGACAGTCAACTGAAGGGAATTCACGGCCTCCCACCGGCAGAAGTCGGCAATGCGGCGCCGCCCTCCCAAAATGCCGTAATCAACAAAAATGGGCAACAAGCATTGGTGAATTTGGCAGAGAGAGACGCCTCAAAGGCGGAAGACGGCACGCGGGGGGAGGACCGACAATGTCTGTGTCCGTGCAAATTGTTGGCGGACAAAACAGCACATTTTGAATCAGTGAGAGAATCCCCGCGGGGGGGGGGGGGCGTTAGACTAACACTGTCATTTGAATTTAGGAAGTTGGAAATTTGACTGAAGGGAACACGGACGAAGTTAACAGCAATGTGAGCTTTTGAGTGCTAGCGGCGGGTGGAAGTCCAAATTGCCCTTTAGCAGCTTCCGCTGGCGCCACCCACTCAAACGCCGCCTCCCGCCGACCCTTCGCTCGTATCAGTGCCAATTGCTGACGCTGTCACGCAAAATGCGACGGCTTCCACCGTCGTCTCTTCCGCCGACGAGTCGGCCTCCGTCGCGGCACCACCGCCGCTCGAATTAGCCGCTCCAATTCCACCCGAAACATTGTCAATTAACTCCTCTTCGACCACGGCAATCAATGCCACGAATGTTGAAAATAAATCGGAAGATGGAACATTTCCGTCACTTCCGACCGACCCAAACACTTCCCCTCCTTCAACGCCATCTCCTCCACTTCCTGATACTTCTTCGTCACCATCTCCTCCACTTCCTGATACTTCTTCGTCACCATCTCCTCCACTTTCTGATACTTCTTCGTCACCATCTCCTCCACTTCCTGAGACCTCTTCGTCACCATCTCCTCCACTTCCTGATACTTCTTCGTCACCATCTCCTCCACTTCCTGATACTTCTTCGTCACCATCTCCTCCACTTCCTGATACTTCTTCGTCACCATCTCCTCCACTTCCTGATACTTCTTCGTCACCATCTCCTCCATTTCCTGATACTTCTTCGTCACCATCTCCTCCACTTCCTGATACTTCTTCGTCACCATCTCCTCCACTTCCTGATACCTCTTCGTCACCAGTTCCTCCTTCAGCCGATGCAAATGTTTCCCTCCAAATCTCATCAAATTCATCGTTCTCAGAATCCACCGGACACCGGGCACTTTCATCCAAAACATTCCAACAGCAGGTTTTGCTAGTTTTAAGCACAGATAAAATTCGGATTCTATTCCAAGCCCTTCCGCGAGATTCGCGTCCCGTTCCACAAAACTTTGGAGAAACTGAATAGAATGGGGGGCTCTCCGAGTGCAAAACGACCCGGGAAGACGCACGAACCGAAGGCGTGCCCCAAAAAGGGGCAATTAGCACATTACGTCGAAGGTGAATGTTCCCATAACAAATTGATAATTAATTAACACTTTCTTTGCACATCAGTGAGTGATCATCAGCGATTGCTAACCGCACGACGCGGAGGCACCAATAGCATTGAGGAGATTGGGGCCAAAGACGTCGTCGAGTGCATGGACGCGTGTGACGCGCCGATTCGTCTCTCCAATTGGTCAGCAAAATTCAAAAATGCACCCAAATTGTCACATTCTCTTGGACTTGCCCCCCCCCCCTCCCCTCCCACCCCCTCCCCCCTCCTCTGCCCTCCCCTCCCCCCCCCCCCCCCTCCCCTCCTCTCCCCTCCCCTCCCCTCCTCTCCCCTCCCCCCTCCCCTCCCCTCCCACCCTCTCCCCTCCCCCCTCCCCTCCCCTCCCACCCCCTCCCCCCCCCCTCCCCTCCTCTCCCCTCCCCCCTCCCCTCCCCTCCCCCCCTCTTCCCATCCACCCCCCCTCCCTCTTCCCATCCCCCCCTCCCTCCTTCCCTCCCCTCCCCCCTCTTCCCATCTACCCCCCCTCCCTCTTCCCATCCCCCCCTCCCTCCTTCCCTCCCCTCCCCCCTCTTCCCATCCCCTCCCCCCCTCTCCCCTCCTCTCCCCTCCCCTCTCCCCTCCCCTCCCACCCCCTCCCCCCCCCCTCCCCTCCCACCCCCTCCCCCCTCCTCTGCCCTCCCCTCCCCCCCCCCTCCCCTCCTCTCCCCTCCCCTCCCCTCCTCTCCCCTCCCCCCTCCCCTCCCCTCCCACCCTCTCCCCTCCCCCCTCCCCTCCCCTCCCACCCCCTCCCCCCCCCCTCCCCTCCTCTCCCCTCCCCCCTCCCCTCCCCTCCCCCCTCTTCCCATCCACCCCCCCTCCCTCTTCCCATCCCCCCCTCCCTCCTTCCCTCCCCTCCCCCCTCTTCCCATCTACCCCCCCTCCCTCTTCCCATCCCCCCCTCCCTCCTTCCCTCCCCTCCCCCCTCTTCCCATCCCCTCCCCCCCCCTCCCCTCCTCTCCCCTCCCCTCTCCCCTCCCCTCCCCTCCCACCCCCTCCCCCCCCCCTCCCCTCCTCTCCCCTCCCCCCTCCCCTCCCCTCCCACCCCCTCCCCCCCCCCCTCCCCTCCCACCCCCTCCCCCCCCCTCCCCTCCTCTCCCCTCCCCCCTCCCCTCCCCTTCCACCCCCTCCCCCCCCCTCCCCTCCCACCCCCTCCCCCCCCCCTCCCCTCCTCTCCCCTCCCCCCTCCCCTCCCCTCCCCCCCCCTCCCCTCCTCTCCCCTCCCCTCCCCTCCCCTCCCCTCCCACCCCCTCCCCCCTCCTCTGCCCTCCCCTCCCCCCCCCCTCCCCTCCTCTCCCCTCCCCCCTCCCCTCCCCTCCCACCCCCTCCCCCCCCCCCCTCCCCTCCTCTCCCCTCCCCCCTCCCCTCCCACCCGCTCCCCCCCCCTCCCCTCCTCTCCCCTCCCCCCTCCCCTCCCCTCCCACCCCCTCCCCCCCCCCTCCCCTCCCACCCCCTCCCCCCTCCTCTGCCCTCCCCTCCCCCCCCCTCCCCTCCTCTCCCCTCCCCCCTCCTCTGCCCTCCCCTCCCCCCCCCCCTCCCCTCCTCTCCCCTCCCCCCCCCTCCCCTCCCACCCCCTCCCCCCTCCTCTGCCCTCCCCTCCCCCCCCCCCTCCCTCTTCCCATCCCCCCCCTCTCTTCCCATCCCCCCCTCCCTCTTCCCATCCCCCCTCCCTCCTCTTCCCATCCACCCCTCCCTCTTCCCATCCCCCCCCCCCTCCCTCTCCCCTCCCCTCCCTCCCCCCCTCTTCACTCCCCCCCCCCCTCCCCTCTTCACTTCTCCGCCCCTCGCGTCCGTTCACATTTTCAATTTGAGCAATTCCGCCGTCTTCTCCACCGCCCACCGCTGCGAATTGTCCAGCTCCGCCGCCAACCATTCGGCCCCCGACTCTCTGCTGGCCGCCCCCAAATTTAAATACGTCGAAAAGATTTGTCTGGACGCCTCTCTCTCGCGGGGGGACGACAAACGCCGCGTTTTTCCCGCCGCCATTGGCTACATTTTGGTCGGGTGAGCAGCGTATAAATGGCAGCTGAACTTTCTTGCCAACGGCACGGCACCCCTTCAGACATGTGCAAGAAGTGTTCAACGCCGTGTCCCTCTCCGAGTGCATCAAAGCTTGCTTGATAGCCGAGTCCAGCTACGGATTTGTGTGCAAGTCGATGATGTTTTATCCTACAGACACGGACCAGGTAAATAGCAGCGATCACTGGGACTATTAGGCATTTGCTTAATTCCTGGTCAGTGAGTGCCCCAACTGAGGGATCGGTTGGTAATCCCCGGAAGGGTTTTGAATGAATAAATAACCCGTCGATTGTTAGAACTGTCTGATGAACTCTGAGAGCAGATACAGCCAATCCGAGGTCTTTGTGCCGGAGGTAGGAGAGGACGAATTTGTCAAAACCCCCAAAGCGTTGCAGGACCAAAACGTGCATATGTTATACGTTGACATGGAGCAGCCCCGGCTGCCACCCTCGCCTCTGCCGTTGCCGGAAGACGAGAGACGTCGTTTGAAGGCAAATGCTGAGGAGGGGGCTCGGCCTTTGGGCTAACCTTCGGCTATTTTAGGACGTTCCCCTCGGGGGTCGGCCCGGGAAGGACATAGACGAAGAATGGACTCGCTGGTCCAAATGTGTCAATTCTCCCGCTTCGATGCTTCCCGAAATGCGACATCGCTATCAGAAGTGTCATGACACGAAGGACGTGAGGAAGTGCCCGAAAGAGTCCGTCCCCTGCAGAAAAAGTGAGCGGACACTTTCGACGAACGAATTAAACCCGATTAATTACCGAAGCACATTTTAAAGTGCCGAAACTACTGAGAATACAACGCATTTGGAATGCGTCGTTCCCGTCGGAAACCGCCGTAACAAATACCGCCGAAGGGCGACGAACGTCCAATTGCCTTGCGGTCAAAGACGCCCTCGGGCTGAAGCGATGTCCCTTCGGGATGAGGTGGCATTTACCCCCCCCCCCCCCCCCCTCCCCCCCCCGGAGCGATGTCCCTTCGGGATGAGGTGGCATTTACCCCCCCCCCCCCCCGCCCCGGAGCGATGTCCCTTCGGGATGAGGTGGCATTTACCCCCCCCCCCCCCGCCCCGGAGCGATGTCCCTTCGGGATGAGGTGGCATTTACCCCCCCCCCCCTCCCCCCCGGAGCGATGTCCCTTCGGGATGAGGTGGCATTTACCCCCCCCCCCCCCCCCCTCCCCCCCCCGGAGCGATGTCCCTTCGGGATGAGGTGGCATTTACCCCCCCCCCCCCCCGCCCCGGAGCGATGTCCCTTCGGGATGAGGTGGCATTTACCCCCCCCCCCCCCCCCCGCCCCGGAGCGATGTCCCTTCGGGATGAGGTGGCATTTACCCCCCCCCCCTCCCCCCCGGAGCGATGTCCCTTCGGGATGAGGTGGCATTTACCCCCCCCCCCCCGGAGCGATGTCCCTTCGGGATGAGGTGGCATTTACCCCCCCCCCCCCCCCCCGGAGCGATGTCCCTTCGGGATGAGGTGGCATTTACCCCCCCCCCCCCCGGAGCGATGTCCCTTCGGGATGAGGTGGCATTTACCCCCCCCCCCCCCCCCTCCCCCCCGGAGCGATGTCCCTTCGGGATGAGGTGGCATTTACCCCCCCCCCCCCCCCCGGAGCGATGTCCCTTCGGGATGAGGTGGCATTTACCCCCCCCCCCCCCGGAGCGATGTCCCTTCGGGATGAGGTGGCATTTACCCCCCCCCCCCCCCCCCGCCCCGGAGCGATGTCCCTTCGGGATGAGGTGGCATTTACCCCCCCCCCCCCTCCCCCCCGGAGCGATGTCCCTTCGGGATGAGGTGGCATTTACCCCCCCCCCCCCCCCGGAGCGATGTCCCTTCGGGATGAGGTGGCATTTACCCCCCCCCCCCCGGAGCGATGTCCCTTCGGGATGAGGTGGCATTTACCCCCCCCCCCCCGGAGCGATGTCCCTTCGGATGAGGTGGCATTTACCCCCCCCCCCCCCGGAGCGATGTCCCTTCGGGATGAGGTGGCATTTACCCCCCCCCCCCCCGGAGCGATGTCCCTTCGGGATGAGGTGGCATTTACCCCCCCCCCCCCCGGAGCGATGTCCCTTCGGGATGAGGTGGCATTTACCCCCCCCCCCCCGGAGCGATGTCCCTTCGGGATGAGGTGGCATTTACCCCCCCCCCCCCGGAGCGATGTCCCTTCGGATGAGGTGGCATTTACCCCCCCCCCCCTCCCCCCGGAGCGATGTCCCTTCGGGATGAGGTGGCATTTACCCCCCCCCCCCCCCGGAGCGATGTCCCTTCGGGATGAGGTGGCATTTACCCCCCCCCCCCCCGGAGCGATGTCCCTTCGGGATGAGGTGGCATTTACCCCCCCCCCCCCCCGGAGCGATGTCCCTTCGGGATGAGGTGGCATTTACCCCCCCCCCCGGAGCGATGTCCCTTCGGGATGAGGTGGCATTTACCCCCCCCCCCCCCCCGGAGCGATGTCCCTTCGGGATGAGGTGGCATTTACCCCCCCCCCCCTCCCCCCCGGAGCGATGTCCCTTCGGGATGAGGTGGCATTTACCCCCCCCCCCCTCCCCCCCGGAGCGATGTCCCTTCGGGATGAGGTGGCATTTACCCCCCCCCCCCCGGAGCGATGTCCCTTCGGGATGAGGTGGCATTTACCCCCCCCCCCCCGGAGCGATGTCCCTTCGGGATGAGGTGGCATTTACCCCCCCCCCCCCCGGAGCGATGTCCCTTCGGGATGAGGTGGCATTTACCCCCCCCCCCCCCCCCGCCCCGGAGCGATGTCCCTTCGGGATGAGGTGGCATTTACCCCCCCCCCCCCGGAGCGATGTCCCTTCGGGATGAGGTGGCATTTACCCCCCCCCCCCCCGGAGCGATGTCCCTTCGGGATGAGGTGGCATTTACCCCCCCCCCCCCGGAGCGATGTCCCTTCGGGATGAGGTGGCATTTACCCCCCCCCCCCCGGAGCGATGTCCCTTCGGGATGAGGTGGCATTTACCCCCCCCCCCCCCCGGCTATTTGCTAATTATTCCCTCTCCAAACAAAAAGGTGGACCGGGACACAGCGGGAATTTTGTTCAAAGCCAATTGACTGCTGAGAGGAAAAAAAGTGACCGGACAATGCCATAAAAGGGATGAATTCATAAATTTGATATTTACATTTTCTTGTTTTATTTAAGCAAAATAAAAGATAATGAATGGGATGGGCTGAGTGGTGAGATCAATGACATTAATTACCATTTATAATTACATCGCCGCAAGTGGTTGTGGGCGCCGCCTGCTGGCAGCGCTGCACTGCCAGCAGTGACTCGAATTGAGCTGTCGTCGTTGCGTTTGTCGTGTTGTTCTGCTGCCCGATGCTTTTGTATTGGGCGTACTCCGCTTCCGTGCCGCTAACTTCTGTGCCGTTCTCCTCCCCTCTTTTGCTGGGCTCCTTGCTCGTCCCGTTGGTTTGCTTCCCACGGTCCATGCCCCTAAATGGCTTGCTGAGTTCGTTTCTGGCCGACTCCGGGTTGGCGATGGTGTGTTTCCGTAGCTGCTGTTTCTGGTACTGCTCCAGCACCTTCGTGCTCTGTGAACCGTCAGCTCCTTCACCATAATTATTGTTGTTTCTGTTGTTGTTATTGCGGTCTGCTGTGTGGTTTACGAACGGTCCGTGTCCGTTGTGTCGAATGCTCGTCCCGCCATCCTCCACCACCGCCCTCGTCCATCCGGATGACTTCGTCCCATTCCGCAGGCTGAGGAAACTGATTCGAATCAGCGGAGTGTCTACGGTCGATGAGCAGTCATTGGAAGAAACGGACGTCATCCCGTACACAATTGCCTTCCGTTGCCTTCGCCGAGCTGAGTTGTGCCATGTTGTTAGACTTTAAGCATAACCAACCGATGTCGCTGAACGGCATGGAGTGCATAGTGCCCCTTGAACTCTTTGAACTGCTCCGCTCAATGGCCGGCGAGGGGCAGGCGACCAGACAGGCGGAGGCGGCCTATTAGGGAATCAAAGCAAAGTCAATTTAATTGAATAAAAAGGTTTCGCCGACCACTTTGGCCACCATTATATGCTGCTTCTCGCGCAGCAATTTGCCGCGGAGACGATTTGCAAAAAACTCCGTCTTCCCAAAATAAGCCAAGGAATTTGTGGCCGAATTGAGCATAACGCCAAAGTCGGAGAGACGGACGAGGATGGAGAGAACGATGCCGAACGACTCGATGCCGTAGAAAGATTCGTAAATGTCAAAGAAGAATGGAAGGGACCTGAGGAAAAGGAAGCAAAATGTCGAGCAAAACAAATTTCGGACCTGAAGATCAGAAATTTGACTGCGATGAATATGGCCACAGTCCGGGACACTTTCTCCCTGAGTTCTTCCAATGCCACAACTGAGCGGCGTCGACTTTGAGATTCAAAAAGCCTAAAAACGCGCAAGTCTTACTGTATTTTGTTCCGCTGCTACAGTAACCCTCTCCCCATCACTTCCACTCACACGCGGCGCGCCTTCAGCGATCTATGCACTTTGTACTCCGTGACAATTGTCAGCAAAGTGATGATGAGAATTGGTCCGATCGTTTGGGATCCCATCGCGATGGCCGTCCGGATCATGTAATACTGTAACGGACTTGGAATTAATTGAAGCACCGGTAGGACATTATGTACAGTCTGCGACCGGCGGAGGGGCGTCGGGAACAGCTGCTGAGAGAAAGCATTTTGGGTAAACGCGAAGCAGGGGATCAGCTCGAATTCGAAGAACACGGAGAAGTTGAGCAAAAAGGCAAACACAACGACGCAAACTGAACGGGGAAGAGCGGAGGGAACAATCAGAAAATGAATTAATTAGGATGTTTCATCGTGAAGGGATGGCCAATGAATGGACAAATTGGGAGAATCAACTCACCGGGGAAAGTGAAAGGTCGCAAGAGTTTGAACACATCGGGCGGCTTCCTGTTGTTGCTGTTACTGCTTCCGCGGAGAAGCCGTTTGGACAGCGTCCGGACGAGTCCGCCGCCGCTTCGGAACATTCCGCTCAGTTCAGTTTCCTCCACACAACCGGAGGAGGACGACTTCCGCAGAAAGGCGTCGTGCTGCGAGTTGACAGATTTGGGCTTAGGAAGCCGCTAAAAAGCGACAGACTCTCACCAGACTGGTGGTGGGCCTTTTAGAAGCACACATCCGAGCGAATCGAAGCGGCCATCGGACGACGAGGAAACGTTGGAAAGTGATGAACACGACAAGCAATGTGGAGGCAGTGGTAGCAGAACTGACGATGCCATGAGTGATCAACTGGAGAGGTAATCTGATCAGTCATTTGTTAAAGCGATCTCCGATAAAGGGCATGCAAAAGTAAGGGAGGGACAATTAATTTAGTCAAATGAATTTAGTCCGATTTAGTCTCACATAAATCATTTTCCAAATGTTTACCACACTCCTCTGCTTGTCCCACATCACATTAGAGTCGACAAACAGAATGGAGGTGGCCTCAATGGACTGGTACACAACCATCGTAGAAATCAGAAACGCATCACACACACACAAAGTGTACAATGCTGAATGGGAGGAGAAGTGACCGATCGAAAGGGTATAAATCGATTAATCGATTGATCGATCGATCGATCGGTGATTGAGCAGTGCAATCCCCGAGAACTGACCGGCAGTGAGTTCACGGTTAAGGCCTGCCCGGGCCAGAAAGCACACTGCAAAATAACATCCGACAAAGGCAAGTATGGCGGCAATGATTGTGATCGGCCCATCCAACCATAGGGACAACGATCGGATCAAATCGTCGCCGATATCTAAAGATAAAGAAACATGAGAAGAATGAATTGCACCGATCAGCCTCCAAAACTGATCAAAATGCAGGGTTTACCGTGTCTGTATGTGCAATTGGGCGTGCCAATCTCTTGCGCTGTCATAGCCGAAGTTGCCGATGGGGAGAATTGATCATCCACAACTCCGTCCCCGACGGATATGTTCGGGTATCTGATGAGCGGCCTAACGGTGGAAGTTCCGTTATTCGTCGCACCAATAACC
Source organism: Globodera rostochiensis (assembly GCA_018350325.1). Lineage (NCBI taxonomy): Eukaryota > Metazoa > Nematoda > Chromadorea > Rhabditida > Heteroderidae > Globodera > Globodera rostochiensis. The sequence continues at coordinate 267,662 of JAEVLN010000041.1, forward strand.
ATCACTTCGTCGTTGCCGTCGTAAATGTACTCGTCCACTTCGTTGTCGTCGTAATGGCGAAAAAGAAGCATTGAAAGGGCCGACCGATTTGGCAAGATTTTTGGGGACAATGGCACTTTCGCGCGTCGATACTTCTCTTTTATGGACGTCTTCTCTGAAGGTGGAGGAGTCCATCCCGCGGAACGTTTTCCGTCGGCATTGGCTGTTCTACCGATTTCGTCGCCACTGAATAAGCGCGCCTTTTTGGTGAGGAGAAGAAATTGCGGCATTTAAACATCAGGACGAGGACGTTCATTTAAACATCAGGACGAGAACGTTCATTTAAACATCAGGACGAGAACGTTCATTTAAACATCAGGACGAGGACGTTCATTTAAACATCAGGACGAGGACGTTCATTTAAACATCAGGACGAGAACGTTCATTTAAACATCAGGACGAGGACGTTCATTTAAACATCAGGACGAGGACGTTCATTTAAACATCAGGACGAGGACGTTCATTTAAACATCAGGACGAGGACGTTCATTTAAACATCAGGACGAGGACGTTCATTTAAACATCAGGATGAGGACGTTCATTTAAACATCAGGACGAGGACGTTCATTTAAACATCAGGACGAGGACGTTCATTTAAACATCAGGACGAACGAAGTTCATTTAAACATCAGGATGAGGACGTTCATTTAAACATCAGGATGAGGACGTTCATTTAAACATCAGGATGAGGACGTTCATTTAAACATCAGGATGAGGACGTTCATTTAAACATCAGGATGAGGACGTTCATTTAAACATCAGGATGAGGACGTTCATTTAAACATCAGGATGAGGACGTGAATTTATGTTGACGTCGGTTAATGTTTTTTTATAAATCAAAAATGTCAAATAAATTAATAAAACCCAAAATTTAAAATTTGGTAAATAGGGGGGGGGGGGTAAATAGGGGGGGGGGGGGGGGGGGTAAATAGGGAGGGGGGGGGGGGGGGATTGGCGCAAGAGAATTTACAAATTTGTTGTTTTTGTTGTTTTTGCAATCAAAAAGTTTATATTAGAACCTTTTTCGAAGTGGGAGGAGTTTGCGGTGCCGATAGGCGCCGCCGGAAAAATTTTTTAAGGACTTAACAATGTTTGTTAAGAAAAATTTGGCCAATACTTCTTAAATTTAAGAAGTTTTAAGTGAAAATTTCCGAATTTTCGATTATAACTTTCTGAATTTGAAATTTCTTAAATATATGGAATAAAAATGCTCTGATTTTTCCATTTTATGACACTAAAAATTAAGATACTTTGACTTTGAATAAGTTGTGAATTCTTTAATATTCACCCAATTTTGCTAACCAAAAAAGTGAAAATTTTATTTAAATTGTCATCAAAAATCTTTTTAAAAAACGAAAACAATTTAAGAAATTGTTTCCTCAGCCATTGGTATTCATATAATGTGGCAAAAATTCATTTGCGAAATCAGGTTCGGGGGTCGGGGAGGCCGGGGTTGGCTATGTCGGAGATTGGGCTCGGGGTCGGGGACGACCCCATTTTTGGGCTCGGGGTTGGGGGTCGGGGACGACCCCATTTTTGGGCTCGGGTCGGGGGTTTGTCTGTCTGAGATGCTACGAAAAGTCCTTTGAGGGGAAGAAACATTCGAATTGACATTTGGGACAAAAGGGAGGGGAGGGGGGGGGGGGGAGGGGGGGGGGGGGGAGGGTGGGATCAAAGGCCGAAACACACAAAATGAATTTATGTCAATTAATTACAAAATAGTGGTGGGAAAGGGCCAACCAAAATGGAAGAGAGAGAGAGAGAAGAGGGAAGGGGCAGAGAGGTGGGAGAGAAAAGAGAAAAGGGAGAGAGTCGGAGAGAAAGAAGGAAAGGAGGAGAGAGAAGAGAGAAAAGAGAGAGAGTGGGAGAGAAAGGTGAAAAGGGGAAGAGAGTGGGAGATAAAGGAGGAGAGGGGCAGAGAGTGGGAGAGAAAAGAAGAAATATAAAGGAGGAAAGGGGGAAAGGGAAAGAGTGGGAGAGAAAGGAAGAAAGGGGGAGAGAGGAAAGATAGAAGAGAATGAAGGAATTTCGAAAGGCTTTACAAAAGCGCATTTTGGATTAAAAGACAAGAACATTTGAGAATGGTTGACTTATTATGTATTGACAAAAGCTGAAAAAACAAAATCTGTCGGAGTGATGCGTTTGATTGCCCCCCCCCCCCCTCCCCTCCCCGCAGGCTTTCCGTTTCGGACGAGTGAATGAACGAATAAAGCGGCGGAGTTCGCTCACGCCGCAGCCGCCGCCTCTTTCATTCACTTTGACCTTCCAAATTCAATTTTCTCAATTTGTGGCAGTTAATTTTGATAAAGCAGCGGCGGGCGGAAGGCAAACGAAGCAAATCACACCTTCGAATGGGCGGAGCGGGGGGGGGGGGGGGTGATGGCCTCTGGAGGAGGCATGGAAAAAGATAAAATTGAAATGGAAGAATTAGAGGTTGAAAGAAGAACATAAAATTGAAATGGAAGAATCGGAGGCTGAGGAGGATCAGAGAATGAATGGAAGAAGATAAAATTGGAATGGAAGAATTAGAGGTTGAAAGAAGAAGATAAAATTGAAATGGAAGAATCGGAGGCTGAGGAGGATCAGAGAATGAATGGAAAAAGATAAAATTGAAATGGAAGAATTAGAGGTTGAAAGAAGAAGATAAAATTGAAATGGAAGAATCGGAGGCTGAGGAGGATCAGAGAATGAATGGAAAAAGATAAAATTGGAATGGAAGAATTAGAGGTTGAAAGAAGAAGATAAAATTAGAATGGAAAAAGATAAAATTGAAATGGAAGAATCGGAGGCTGAGGAGGATCAGAGAATGAATGGAAGAAGATAAAATTGGAATGGAAGAATTAGAGGTTGAATGAAGAAGATAAAATTGAAATGGAAGAATCGGAGGCTGAGGAGGATCAGAGAATGAATGGAAGAAGATAAAATTGGAATGGAAGAATAGAGGTTGAAAGAAGAAGATAAAATTAGAATGGAAAAAGATAAAATTGAAATGGAAGAATCGGAGGCTGAGGAGGATCAGAGAATGAATGGAAGAAGATAAAATTGGAATGGAAGATTAGAGGTTGAAAGAAGAAGATAAAATTGAAATGGAAGAATCGGAGGCTGAGGAGGATCAGAGAATGAATGGAAAAAGATAAAATTGGAATGGAAGAATTAGAGGTTGAAAGAAGAAGATAAAATTGAAATGGAAGAATCGGAGGCTGAGGAGGATCAGAGAATGAATGGAAGAAGATAAAATTGGAATGGAAGAATTAGAGGTTGAAAGAAGAAGATAAAATTGAAATGGAAGAATCGGAGGCTGAGGAGGATCAGAGAATGAATGGAAAAAGATAAAATTGGAATGGAAGAATTAGAGGTTGAAAGAAGAAGATAAAATTGAAATGGAAGAATCGGAGGCTGAGGAGGATCAGAGAATGAATGGAAGAAGATAAAATTGGAATGGAAGAATCGGAGGCTGAGGAGGATCAGAGAATGAATGGAAGAAGATAAAATTGGAATGGAAGAATTAGAGGTTGAAAGAAGAAGATAAAATTGGAATGGAAGAATCGGAGGCTGAGGAGGATCAGAGAATGAATGGAAGAAGATAAAATTGGAATGGAAGAATTAGAGGTTGAAAGAAGAAGATAAAAGTGGAATGGAAGAATTAGAGGTTGAAAGAAGAAGATAAAATTAGAATGGAAAAAGATAAAATTGAAATGGAAGAATCGGAGGCTGAGGAGGATCAGAGAATGAATGGAAGAAGATAAAATTGAAATGGAAGAATCGGAGGCTGAGGAGGATCAGAGAATGAATGGAAGAAGATAAAATTGGAATGGAAGAATTAGAGGTTGAAAGAAGAAGATAAAATTGGAATGGAAAAAGATAAAATTGAAATGGAAAAATCGGAGCTTAAATGAAGTTGGCTCTTTCCATTTGCATTTCTGACCACTCCTCACATAATTGGCAAAGTGCTTTTGAATAATTTTGAGGGCTGAAGTCCTCCAGTCGCCTGGGGGGAAGGTGAGAAAGAAAGAGTAAGTCGGGGGGAGGGGGAGGAGTGTTACCGTTTCATATTATAAGTGCGCGAGATTTGATGATTCTCTCCCCCAAGGGATTTATTAAAATGTCACAATTTCCACGTCAGTTTTGGTAATTATTTAAAATTAGATAACAGAAAAAAAATAGGGAAAAGATAGTTTATTTATCTTTTAAGCCTCCCCCCCCCCTATTTCAGCGTCGGTTATTACAAAACCAATTTCTTTGTATTGTCTTCGCCGAAATGCGTGCTAAATCCCTTATTATCTCCTCGGCCGCTTAAATTAAAAGAAAGGCACAGAAATCGATGTAAATCGCCTATATTTTCTTAGTCGTGTCGTTTAACACGCGCATTTCACTAAATTAAAACTTTGAAAATGATAATTAAACTAAACGAGTGCGCACATAAAAGGAAGTTTCTGCCGAGTGCCGATCAGCCAACCCAACGATTGTTGACTCAATTTTGGGCCCTCTTCGATGATTTTATAAGGCGGAGTGGCCATGCATAATGAATTCGGCTGTGAACAATTGCAAAGGGCAAAGTGTCACATACCGGCAATTTGGACAGAGGTCGCTCGCTGTTGGGGTGAGAAGGAGGGCATTTTAAGAAGAGAAAAAAAGAGAAGGGACGGGACGGGGGGGGGAAGGGGGCGAGGGGAGGGAAGGAGGGAGGGAGGGGGATAAGAGGAGGGAGGGGGGATGGGAAGAGGGGGGAGGGGGGGCGGGGAGGGAAGGAGGGAGGGTGGGGGATGGGAAGAGGGGGGAGGGGGGCGGGGAGGGAAGGAGGGAGGGTGGGGGATGGGAAGAGGGGGGAGGGGGGGATGGGAAGAGGAAGGGGGATGGGAAGGGGGGATGGGAAGAGGGAGGGGGGATGGGAAGAGGAGGGAGGGGGGGGATGGGAAGAGGGGAAGAGGGGAGGGGATGAGAAGAGGGGGAAGAGGAGGGGGGATGGGAAGAGGAAGGGGGATGGGAAGAGGGGGGAGGGGGGGGATGGGAAGAGGGCGGAGGGGAGGGAAGGAGAAGGGGGGAGGGGGGGGGGAGGGAAGGAGGGAGGGGGGGGGGGATGGGAAGAGGGAGAGGGGAGGGGATGAGAAGAGGGGGAAGAGGAGGGGGGATGGGAAGAGGAAGGGGGATGGGAAGAGGGGGGAGGGGGGGATGGGAAGAGGGGGGAGGGGAGGGAAGGAGAAGGAGGGAGGGGGGGAGGGGAGGGAAGGAGGGAGGGTGGGGATGGGAAGAGGGAGGGGGGGGGGGGATGGGAAGAGGGAGAGAGGGGGGGATGGGAAGAGGGATGGGGGGAGGGATGGGAAGAGGTGGGGGATGTGGGGGATGGGAAGAGGGGGGAGGGGGGGCGGGTAGGGAAGGAGGGAGGGGGGGATGGGAAGAGGGGGGAGGGGGGGGATGGGTAGAGGGGGGAGGGGGGATGGGAAGAGGGGGGGAGGGGGGGGGAGGGAGGGGAAAGAGGGGAGGAAGGGGGACAGTGAATGCCTTAGGTAAGTTGAAGGTGAAAAGGTGTGAGTGGCGGAGACGGAATGGACAAAGACGGAGGGACGGCCGGTTGTGAGAGGATGACACGGAGCGTGAGAGATGGAACAATAAATCTCGGATTGTGCATGTAAGCTTCTTTTCTTGGGGAGTTCGAGCGATCTAAATGCTAAAGTATTCCAGTGATGATATCGTTTGTTCCATTCCCGAAAAAATTCTCATTGTGTCAAAAATCATTTTGAAACGGCTTTTTTGAAGAGAAACCATATGGAAAGGAGAAGCCATTTTCACTTCAAAGTAACAAATGGCTGAGTTTGGTTGCGAAAATTAAGGAAAGGGTGCGAGGGGGGGGGGGATTGAGAATTGTCCTCGCAGCACCCGAGGGGAGGGGAGGGGGGGGGGGCGGCGGGGCGAGACTGAAATGCACGGGACGACAATGCTAGGGTTCCCCTCCTCCCCAACCCCAAACAGATGTGCCTTTTCCTCACACTTTTCTGGCTAATTTGAATTCATTGGAATGCTTTTCTTCTATGGAAAATAGCGTTGTTCTCAATGGAAATGGGAAGGAAGTGCTGCCCATCAGGCAAAGGCAAGTCCCGAGATGAATTACATTGTAAACAGAAAGGGAGTGGGGGGGGAGTGGGGGGGAGTGGGGGGGGGGGACATGGATGGAAGGACCGGTTGCGGGGGGGGGGGGGGTGTAATGGGAGGAACGGCACTCTAATTGCCCTCCATTAGCGCACTCTCTGGAGCAGAGAGGTCGGGATGAACAAGAACACCAACTGATTCAATGGAATAATGAATTAGTTATGCAAATCTGGTGGGTAAGGCCATTTAGGAGCAGCAACAAGCTTGCTTGCTGGACCGGCCGAACGAATGTGGGAACGAAAGTATTTTCAAAAATTGTCTGTGTTTCTCTGCACGTTCCCTTGCCTTGGTTGGTTGCCTTTTTCAGGTGGGAGAAGGGCAAAATGGAATTTAAAATTGAATTTGTCGAATTTGGGGGGGGGGCAAAGCAAAGATTCAACTTCAAATAAGTGAAAGCAGTGCGAGGGTGGGGTATATTTGCATTTGTGTCGATTAGAGAGGGGGGCATGCCCATTCCCTTCACCCACACGAAGAATGACTCGTGAATTAACAGATGAATGCCCCGGGGGGTTGGAGATGCAATTCCCCCCCCCCCCCGCCCCCCCCGGCCACTGTCACTTACAATACATACGGCGAAAGATTTATGCACCCACTGCAAGATGAACACAATTTGACATGTAACTAACTGGTAGGGGAAGAGAGTTTCCGTTTTGTTGCCATTTACACTTTCAGGATACCCCCCCCCCAACACTTTCTTTGAAAATTTCCCACAAATTTTCTTTAACCACGGGTTTTTGCGACAAGGACTTTCGATGTTTTGTGGAGGCGAAGGGGAGAAAGAACTCGACGGAGAGAGACTCATATTTATATTTTTTGATGCGCTTTTTGGGGGATTGGATAAAGGGCAAAAGAAGGGAAGTTGGCGAGTTGTTTTGAGAATTGCCAAGCAGAGAATGGATGTGCCGAGTTGGCAATTGTTTTTATGGGCGTTCGCGAAAGTAATTCGTCGCGGGACGGCATCCATCCATTTTCATGCCACGGCCCCGCCATTTATACTTTATGCTAACTTGGGAGTCGACGCGGAACAAAACGGATGATGGATGGGAAGAGGAAGGGGGATGGGAAGAGGGGGGAGTGGGGGATGGGAAGAGGGGGGAGGGGAGGGAAGGAGGGAGGGTGGGGGGATGGGAAGAAGGGAAGAGGGGAGGGGATGAGAAAAGGGGGGAGGGGGGATGGGAAGAGGAAGGGGGATGGGAAGAGGGGGGAGTGGGGGAGGGAAGAGGGGGGAGGGGAGGGAAGGAGGGAGGGTGGGGGGATGGGAAGAAGTGAAGAGGGGAGGGGATGAGAAAAGGGGGGAGGGGGGATGGGAAGAGGAAGGGGGATGGGAAGAGGGGGGAGGGGAGGGAAGGAGGGAGGGGGGGATGGGAAGAGGGAGGGGGGGTAGATGGGAAGAGGGGGGAGGGGAGGGAAGGAGGGAGGGGGGGATGGGAAGAGGGAGGGGGGGTGGATGGGAAGAGGGGGGAGGGGAGGGAAGGAGGGAGGGGGGGGGGGGGGAATGGGAAGAGGGAGGGGGGGGGGGGGGTGGATGGGAAGAGGGGGGAGGGGGGCGGGGAGGGAAGGAGGGAGGGGAGGGGATGGGAAGAGGGGAGGGGATGGGAAGAGGGGATGGGAAGAGGGAAGGAGGGGGGGGGATGGGAAGAGGGGAGGGGATGGGAAGGGGGAGGGGGGGTGGGAAGGGGGAGGAGGGGGGGGACGGGAAGAGGGGAGGGGATGGGAAGGGGGAGGGGGAGGGATGGGAAGAGGGGGAGGGGGAAGAGAGGGGGGGGGGGATGGGAAGAGGGGGAGGGGGAAGGGGGAGGGGGGGGGGGGATGGGAAGAGGGGGAGGGGGAAGGGGGAGGGGGGGGATGGGAAGAGGGGGAGGGGGAAGAGAGGGGGGGGGGATGGGAAGAGGGGGAGGGGGAAGGGGGAGGGGGGGGGGGGATGGGAAGAGGGGGAGGGGGAAGAGAGAGGGGGGGGGGGATGGGAAGAGGGGGAGGGGGGGGGGGGATGGGAAGAGGGGGAGGGGGAAGGGGGAGGGGGGGGGGGGAGGGGAAGAGGGGGAGGGGGAAGGGGGAGGGGGGGGGGGAGGGGAAGAGGGGGAGGGGGAAGGGGGAAGGGGGAGGGGGGGGGGGATGGGAAGAGGGGGAGGGGGAAGGGGGAGGGGGGGGGGGATGGGAAGAGGGGGAGGGGGAAGGGGGAGGGGGGGGGATGGAAGAGGGGGAGGGGGAAGAGAGGGGGGGGGGATGGGAAGAGGGGGAGGGGGAAGGGGGAGGGGGGGGGGATGGGAAGAGGGGGAGGGGGAAGAGAGAGGGGGGGGGGGATGGGAAGAGGGGGAGGGGGGGGGGGATGGGAAGAGGGGGAGGGGGAAGGGGGAGGGGGGGGGGGGGAGGGGAAGAGGGGGAGGGGGAAGGGGGAGGGGGGGGGGGGGGGGAAGAGGGGGAGGGGGAAGGGGGAGGGGGGGGGGAAGCAATTCGCTGATTTATTCGGATTTGCCCGGGGCATAACACTCATTCGCAGACGGACGGCGGGACGGACAATGGAAGGCGCTGAAGGGAGGGGGGCGCTGCTTTGCTTGGGGCAGTCCACGCACTGCTTAAGGCCAATTACGCACTTCCCGAAAGGCCCACTCGCTTACAACAGGCCGCCCGCCATCGATTGAATATGCAAATTATTTTTTGCTCGAGGGCCGGTCAAAATTTGAAATAGAGCCAAACAGTGACGAAGAAATAAACCGCCTAATTTTAGTCCAAACGCTGCTGGAAAATTCTCAAAATTATTTTTCTTTTTCTTTATGAAATGCATTTAAAAAGAAAACAATGATCCTGTAAATAACTAAACATTTTAGTCTCCAAATTGCCACATTCAATGGCCGACACTCCCTTAATTAATAAGTAAGACGTCCGGGGGTAACCCTAAATTTATAATATACGCGTTGAAATAAATTGCATCGAATTGCTTGTCTTGGGTGTAGGCTCTCACTGCTGGCATTCCCAGCATTTCCCAACATGCCGCGGCACCACAATTCTTCACGTCGCGAGTCTAAGCATTGCATCGTGCAAACCGAGCTGATACTTGGCCAATTTGGCTCCTATTTAGATTTTAAAAACTCAATAAAACAGAGAAAGCCCTTTTTCCCTCTTAATTTTTGAATAATTCGAATTTAAAATGCCAAACGAATCAAAGGCTAAACCGACAGTTCAAACTTCCGTCCACTTCTTTTTGAGACTTTGTTCTTGTGTTCCTCGCCGGCCGATTCTGTCCCAATTGACATGCGTATGTATTGAATGGACATCCCTCCAAATTGGCAAAAGGTTTTTGGACTGACATTAATAATTCAAAACACCAATCCGTCCGCCGATGATTACTTCTATTTCCATCCTTCATTCATTCATTCAATCGACACTTTTGTGTCTATTTGACAATTATGTACATAAAGAAAGGAAGAAAAATTGAGCAGTACAAAAGACGACGCATTGCGGGAAGGATCATTTCGTACATTCATTCACACTTTGTCCAGCCAAAGATGGCGCGGTCAAGCACCCCCCCCCCCCCCATAACAACAATAACAATGTTTACCTTTCTTCCGATCGACACTCACAACGCACACCCCCCCCCCAAATGTAATTAAAATGGACGAGGAGGGGAGAGAGTCTATTATGTTATGTCGAGAGAAAGAATGGATGAAATATACACACAAACACACAAAGGTGTAAATTGGATGTGGAGGATAGATAATTTAATTTTCTTTGAATTGAACTCTTTTGAAGTTCATTTAATTTTGAAATCTTTGAATCAATTGTTATGGGTGTGTTCGGCAAAATCGGAAAATAAAAAGCCCAGCCCGGATTCAAAAATTTTGTTATATTTGACCTTTTTCCTAAAATTCCTCTGCCGGTGGGATTTCGAAACGGCTAGGCCCGAATTCCCCTCCCCGGAGAACCCCGTCCGAATCCCCCCCCCCCGGGGAGACCTGTCCGAATCCCCCCCCCCGGGGAACCCCGTCCGAATCCCCCCCCCCGGGGAACCCCGTCCGAATCCCCCCCCCGGGGAGACCTGTCCGAATCCCCCCCCCCCGGGGAGACCTCTCCGAAGACCTGTCCGAATCCCCCCGCCCCGCCCTCTCCGGGGAACCCCCCGTCCGAATCCCCCCCCCCCCCCGGGGAGACCTGTCCGAATCCCCCCCGCCCCCTCCGGGGAACCCCCCAGTTCCGAATCCCCCCCCGGGGAGACCTGTCCGAATCCCCCCCCCCCCGGGGAACCCCCGTCCGAATCCCCCCCCCCGGGGAACCCCCGTCCGAATCCCCCCCCCCCCGGGGAGACCTCTCCGAAGACCTGTCCGAATCCCCCCCCCCCCCGCCCTCTCCCGGGGAACAACCCCGTCCGAATCCTCCCCCCCCCCCTCCCGGGGAACCCCCCGTCCGAATCCCCCCTCCCCGGGAACCCCCGTCCGAATCCCCCCCCCCCGGGGAGACCTGTCCGAATCCCCCCCCGCCCCTCCCGGGGAAACCCCCGTCCGAATCCCCCCCCCCACCGGGGAGACCTGTCCGAATCCCCCCCCCGGGGAAGCCCGTCCGAATCCCCCCCCCGGGGAGACCTGTCCGAATCCCCCCCCCCCGGGGAAGCCCGTCCGAATCCCCCCCGCCCCCTCCCGGGGAACCCCCCGTCCGAATCCCCCCCCCCCCGGGGAGACCTGTCCGAATCCCCCCCCCCCGGGGAAGCCCGTCCGAATCCCCCCCCCCCCGGGGAGACCTGTCCGAATCCCCCCCCCCCCCGGGGAAGCCCCGTCCGAATCCCCCCCCCCCCCGCCCTCTCCCGGGGAACACCCCGTCCGAATCCTCCCCCCCCCCCTCCCGGGGAACCCCCCGTCCGAATCCCCCCTCCCGGGGAACCCCGTCCGAATCCCCCCCCCCGGGGAGACCTGTCCGAATCCTCCCCCCCGGGGAGACCTCTCCGAAGACCTGTCCGAATCCCCCCCCCCCCCGCCCTCTCCCGGGGAACCCCCCGTCCGAATCCTCCCCCCCCCCCCCCCTCCCGGGGAACCCCCCGTCCGAATCCCCCCTCCCGGGGAACCCCGTCCGAATCCCCCCCCCCGGGGAACCCCGTCCGAATCCCCCCCCCCGGGAGACCTGTCCGAATCCTCCCCCGGGGAGACCTCTCCGAAGACCTGTCCGAATCCCCCCCGCCCCCTCCCGGGGAACCCCCCGTCCGAATCCCCCCTCCCGGGAAACCTATCGGAATTTTGCCCAGCGTGTCTTATGTATTTCCTCCTTTTATTTGAATAATTTACCAAAGAACTTTGTGAAACGGGGTTGCCCCATTTTGCGTAGGAAAAAGCCGCGACATTGGCATTTTTCACTGACGAATGATCGGCGGCGGACCAGAGTGAATCGTCGCTGACAAGATGCCTACGCAAAATGGACAAATCCGAGGATGGAAGGCAAAGGCAATCGAATTGAATAAGTCTCGAATCGAATGAATGGTTACGGATCAAAGTGCTTTGGCCTTTATTGTCGGGGCGAGTGAACGATGTTTCCTCGACGAAGGAAGAATGGACTTCTGCGGGGGGGGGGGGGGGGCGGGGCCGAAATTGGGGATCGGAATTGGAGGAGAGTGAGGGGAAGCAGTTCAAATACGTTGCATAAGCATTTTTAAATAATTGGTGAGCACTGTTTGTCACCAAAAAACCATTTAAGCCAACATTATGGTCAGGGACATAGATACAGAATGGCCATAATACTTTATTTGTTTGGATATTCTATGACGGACACAAAAAAATCGTTTAATTATATACATATACTAAACTTCTGTCTCAGCTCGGATTAAAAGCATTTTTTTAATCCTATAAAACATACATTTAAAATTTCGTCGGGACCGCAGTTTTTAAGGATGGCCGGGGTTTTCGACATTATAGAAAAAAATTTTCTTGCCCAAATGCGGCAGGATGACATTTCATACACTAATTTGTAAGCAAAAAACGACACTTTATACACGCGACATTTCATACACGCGACAAACCGTTGCGGTGACCGATCGTTTGCGTTTGGGCAGTGGATCCTTTGGGCAGTGACTTTTTTTGCGTCAGTCAATTAACTTTTATTTTTATATAAAAAAATTTTTAGTTGGTTTATTATTTTTTAAATAATTAATTTAATATAGTATATAAACTAATTTATTGAGTACTATTGATCTGTGAACTTTTACATATTATTAACACTTTTTTATAATATTTTTTGTTACTTTGTTTTGTTATTTTCATTTTCCAGTAAAATATGCTAATAAAATGTTACTTTGATGATGTTGACTGATTCTTAATAATATTGTACTCAAAAAAATTATTTTTTAAAATTATATTTCACTGCCCAAAGGATCACTGCCCAATCGATCCACTGCCCAAAGGATAGGGAACCAGGGTTGCGATTCGTACTTGAATGGCAAGTACAGTGCTTGAAAATATGCTTATTTTCAAGAATGTGTGTTTGGCATTGTGTATATTCAAAATTTTCAATAGAAACAGTCATTTTTATCAAAAAATGTTCATTTTATTAAATCACGTTTCTATTTTCCAGCATGTCTTCAGTAAAGAGTAAAAATTCATTCAATCCCGAATGGGAAAAACTTTACAATTTTGTCAAACGTAGTAGAAGGGGAAATGGCCAATTTACTAGGTATATTTTCCATCAATTTTCTTAACAAATTGTTAAAATTTCCAAAAAATTATTCACGGCGGCGCCTATCGTCGCCGCCGTACTCTCATAAAATTGGTTGTAATTCCCTTAACAAATTGAGTCAAAATCAAAATTTTCTCGGCGGCGCCTATCGGCACCGCCGACCCCCACCTTTTCCCAAAAATTTTTGAAAAATCACGCGCAAAAAATAGATATAAAGAGCACCGATTGTTGAGCGGAAACAAGAAATTGTTGGAAAAGATTCATTCGGGTGAGAAATACAAGACATTTAAACAAGAATAAAGCATTTTTGTTTTGAAAAATATAAATTTTGAGTGTACTTGAATTTATAAAATTGGCACGTAATCTGAAAATTCATGCTAATATAACTTTTAATACTGATCAAAAACGATAATTGGGCCAAGGTCGGGGAGGAACCCTATTTCAAATGGTGGAAGGAAAAATTCCTAAACATATGACCATGACTGTAGAGGTGTAAAATTATATGCACATAAAATCTTGAAATATGCGTAGAATATGCACCAAAATAAATTTTTTCAAATTCAATATAAAATTCCCCAAAATTCTTCAAATTCATTCAACATTGGTTAAAATTGCTGATGAGACATTTCCAAATTTTCAAGTGAACGCATTCGATTGTCTGCAAGGGTAGACTTATTCGAGGTTGCTGATCACGAATATGCCATCTATTTCATTATATGAGTTCATCTAATCTATGATTTCAACCTCTGATTTTTTGAAAAAAAAAATTTGTTTTCAGTCATAAAAAGTAAATGAATTTATTAAATTGTTCGAATTCGGGTTCGGGGTTTGGGATTGGTCAAAGATTAGGACCCTCCAAATGAAAGCAAATCCTATAAATCAACGGTAGGTACCCCGCGTTTCGGCGCGCACGATTCGGCGCCGAAGTTTGTAACGTTATAACTTTGTTCAAAGTCAACCAAACCAAACATGCTTGGTGTCATTCGAAAGCATGCAATGAGTAGAAACTTACAAAGGCAAAAGCTAACCGATTCGACTTAAATAAAAAAAAGTTATGACTCAGCCGCGCAAAAAAGCACGGAAAATTGAGATTTTTACAGGTTTTAAGCTATAACTTTTTTTTGAAAAGACAAATCGGTTAGCTTAAGCTTGATCAAAGGTTCAGCATACTAAGGGCTTTCGAATGATACCAAGAATGTTTGGTTTGGTTGACTTTGAACTAAGTTATAACGAAAAACTTGCCGGCGCCGAATCGTTCCGCGCCGAATCGTGGTGCTCCGGTTGGCAACCATAAATTAATGGAATCGTGTCGACAAATTCGAAAGCTCTTAGTATGTTGAACCTTTTATCAAGCTTAAGCTAACCGATTTATCTTTTCAAAAAAAAAGTTATAGCTTAAAACGTTTAAAAATTTAATTTTCCGTGCCAACTTTTAGTTGTGGTGTCATAATTTTCTTTGTTTAAGTTGAATCGCTTAGCTTTTGCCTTTGTAAGCTTCTACTTATTACAGGCTTTCGAATGATACCAAGCATGTTTGGTTTGGTTGACTTTGAACAAAAGTTTTAACGAAAAACTTGTCGGCGCCCAATCGTGCCGCGCCCAAACGTGCGCGCCCAATCGAGGTGTACCGCTCTGGATAACTTTTTCGCCTCTCTGGCAGGTCACGAGTTATAGTCAAAAACATTTAAACTCTTCGATCCAAATTTTTTCAAAATTCTCCAAACTCCACTAAATTTGGTAGGGGTAAGAAGGGGGAGCTCTTGTCTACAAATTTGGTCACGAAATACATATAGGTAACCGTTAGCCCGTGTTACAAATTTCTAAAATCGAAATTCCCTAAGTTTTGAATAGAGTCCGGACCTAAAACCCAAAACCAAAAAATTTTTGGGTTATTTTGTACAAAAAATTGGACCAAAAGTTTTTTGGTTTTGGGTTTTGGGTCAACTTGGGGTAAAACCCAAAAAAAACCAAAACCCAAAATAAACCCAAAAGTTTTTTGGTTTTGTTTGTTTGGTCCAAGCCCATTTTTGTACAAAATTTTTGGTCGTCTCTCAGCTATTTTTGTACAAAACTTTTGGGTGTCTTCCAGTTTTATATATTCAAAATTAGAAAACACACCTAAACACCACAATTTAAAAATGAAATTCTAACCAGAGCATCCTCAACAGAGCGAATCATAAATTTTTGAATGTTATTTTTTTAAGAGCTCAATTGTTCGGACAAGCAATATTTTGTGTAAGACTCGAATTTAATTTTAATTTATACTTTAGGCAAGTTTTGAAGTGACATGACTTCGAATGTTTGGAAAATTGGACTCTATAAAAAGTTGGAAGGAGGTCAAGAAGCTGAATGCATATTATGCAAAGACAAAAATGAGAAAAAAACCACAATTTCAACCAAAATTGGGCATCAAGTGGCCTGTTGTTTCATCTGAAGACCAAACATAAGGGCACCAAATTTTACGAAGATGCGGACAGGTCCCAAAAAAGCGGAAATGATTCTTTTTCTTCAACGTGCACTTCCAATTATCAATTATAAATATTAATATTATTCGTGGCTTTTGTGATGACTGGTCAAAAAACGCGTTGAATAAAACTTTTATTTAAAATCGTAAATTTAGCCTTTTTGTTATGTCTTATTAAAAAACTTTTGGGTTTTGTACAAAATTTTGGGTTTAGCCAACCCAAAAAAAACCAAAACCCAAAATAAACCCAAAAGTTTTGACCAAATTTTGTTTGGGTCCAACTTTCCGGTCTCTAGTTTTGAATACTACGAAACTTTAAGATCAATTGTCTTCCGCTGCGCAGCTCGAGACTTCCTCCGCCCTCCGTCTCGCCCCATTACTTGCTCCGTCTCCGCATGCTCGCTGTTGGCGGGCCCCCAGCGTTATTATATCCGGCTTTTGTTACTTAAAAGTCGTTTTTGGTGTCCGGACTGGAGGAGGAATCGAACGTGACGTGAACGGGCGACGACAATTATTCCCAATAGTTGATATGTATGAATACATTTAATGTAATTTGTTTAAAAACAAATAAAGTTCGAGAGTGCCGTACAAAACATATCAATCGACTACTCTCATCGAGAAATGGGAATGGTATCAAATTGGGCAAAATTCGGAGACGAGTTAGAGGCTGGACTTAGATTCTTGTTTCCCTTCTACGAGTTTAGTACATAAACGTGTTGCGTCTGTGTTTATATCCATATTTCGTAATCTTGCGAGAATTGCCAGCATAGTCAGCCCCTCAGGGGAAGGGACGAACGACGCATTTTTTCTGGACACTTTCTGCCCTTTCCCTTTTCTCTGTTCTGCTCGTCCTGTTTTCTTTTTCCGTCCCTTTTATTTCTCTCCCACCCACCAGCGCCCTCTGCAGCATCTTCCGTCCGACCCGACGACCTCTTACCCTTACCCGTCCCGTCCCGTCCCGTCCTTATCATTTCGTTTTTACTTTTTCTCCCTTCTCACAACACCCCCCCCCCCCCCCCTCAAACATTGCCACTTCATCCAACCGGTCGGGCGGGCGGGCCTCCGCCAATTTATCCATCCACTTGAAATCGCATCACTTTCCCACCCATCCACCATTTTCCGACGAGTCTACACAAAATTGGCCAATCGAAGGTAAAAGATGATTAGAGTTGAGATCAAAGGGAGTGCGTGGCCAGCCAGCCTCCTTTTCACTATTCCTTTGTCCCCCGGGGGGTAAATTGAATGTGATGGAAAAAGGCCAAAGGCAAAAAAAAGGGGGGGGAGGAATAAATGCAGCGGCTGGTAGGCGCCTCAGAGCCAATAAATCCCCCGCCGTTCGTTCGTTCGCCCGCCCGTCCCTTTCCATCGCAAATATATCCTTCGGCTCCCTCTTACCCTTCTCACATAGTTTTTATGTGTGATTGTTGTTGTTTATTTCGGAGTGGGAGAAAAGAAAGGAAAAGAAATAAAGAAAATTGAGAGCGAAAGGGAAACGGGGCCAAAAGTGAAGGGCGAGAGGGAGAGAGTGGCGAGTGTTCGTCTTTTTACTTTGCTCCCCCCCCCCCTTTTCCCATCCATTTGGCGGGGGCGCCAATCCTTCGCCGGCGGGCCAATATTCCTCCCCCCCCCCCCTTTCTTTCCCCTCCCTTCCCCCCTTTTCTTCCCCTCTCTTCCTCTCCCCTCTCTGCTCGTCGTTCGTTCGTTTCCCCTCCCCTCGCGTCCCGCTGCCTCCCCCCCCCCCTCCCACCCCCCGCCATACCCATCTCCCTAAGGGCGCTCCCCTCCTTCCCCCCCCCACTCACATAAAAAATGAGAGCGAATGCACACAAAAAGAAACGAACGAACGACGAAATGAACGAAGCACCCCCCCCCCCCCCTCCGCCAACCCAACTAACACACCACCAACACAAACGAAACGAAGTAGACTCGACTCCCGTCCCCCCACCCTCCCCACTCGCTTTCTCCAAACATCTTCCTTCCCTTCAGCCCCCCTCCCTCCCTCACTATCAAATCCCTTCACAAAAAGCCAATCCATTCCCAGCCCCATACACTCGCTCATTCACCCATTCTGCCCCCACCCCCCCCCCCCCCCCTCCCGCCTACTTTCCCTCCAAATACATACTCCCCCCCCCCCCCGGGGGCTCCAAACCCACTCCCCCAATCCCAAACTTTTTGTCTATGGACTGCAGCAAAAAATGAGTAAGCTCGTTCTTTCTTGTATGATGGTTTGTTGCGGATGGACGTGTACAGCGCTGAATTTGCCAAAAATGGGGATTGGACCATCAGACAGAAAGGAATGGTGCGGCCCTACTAAATCCTGGCAAAACGCCATGTTTCCCACCCATCATCGCATCGCCCTTCTTCCACCCTTTTGTCTGTTGAGACCAACCAAACAAACACCAGCCACCACCACCGTTCCGCCTCGCTTCAGTCCAATATTCCAACCTGTACATAGGACACACATCATTGCCACTCATTTTTTGGCCTCCCCCTCATCAGAGAATGCAAACGTACACATGTTGTGCGTGTATGTACACAGGTTTCGGTTTATCCTCCCACTAAATCCCCAATTCCAGCAATCAAAGGACGACAATAATACGATCCTTGGACCTTGAACATTTTTTATATTCTTGATATTTGATGGCACAAATCGGCGGGCCAAGTGCTGAAAGACATGGGTAGTATGAGACGTTTGTGTGTGTTAATGCCAATAGTCGTGTCATCTACTCTGTTTTTCGGCATTTGCGTCTCGCGATAAAGTGGCTAGCGTGCATAACTAATTAAATGTTTTGCCAAGCGCGCATTATTTACATAAGTCGCAAATATTTTTCTAATGATTGCGTGTGCCGTCCTTTTCAGTTTTATAAAGTGCTTGGTTTGTACGCCTAAAGCGGCGCCGGTGATTTGTCGTTTGTGAACACTCCAGATTCATATCACAGCCTGCTTTAGCGTACAAACTTCAAACGGCACAATGCCTCGGGGACATTTCCTCGACAAAATTTAAAATTTCTAAAATCGGATCCACTACCAAACGGACCAATTCCATGGCACACCCCCCCCCCCGTTTTCCTTACTGCGCATGCTAATGAGAGAAATGCAACAAATTCCTGTACAAAAAAAGAGGATGATTGAGAGGAGTGATCAATCGCTTCTCCGTCCTCAATCTTTGTCAGTTCCGCTGATATTTGGCCGCCCAATTTATCCGTCCGGCGGTGGTTGAGAAGGAATTTGGTTTGATGGAATTGCCCGTCGGTGGTCCGTTCATTGGCATAATGGAGGAAGACGAATTGTTCAGTAAGTTTGAATTTGCACCGCTATTTTGCTGCTGTTGTTGTTGACGGGCCCCGCCGAACGATGGGACGTAGCCTATCGGATTGGAATTGGCAGGACAAATGACAAACATCTGCTGCTGGTGTTGGGGGAGGTCGAAAGAATCGACGGCGAAGCCAAGCCCAAAATAAACATTTACCCCGGGGGGTTGTGTAATGTTAAATCTGAATTTTGAAACGGAAATAAATTCGTGGGTTTTATTCAAAAACAGTGATTTCCTTTCAAAATGATTGGTCCCGAAACCACGAGATTCCATTAATTCCAAGAGCCTTCCCCTTCGGAGTCCGTGTTCTATCCATTTTATACCGTAGGCGTATTCGAAGCGTGCCTGAACCGACGAGCGGACGCCGCCGCCGCCAACGATCGTCGGCTGTGCGACTGTCTTTCGGTTGACCCCCGCCGAAAGACTCGACGGACCGTCGGCTCTCATCCCTTCAGAACGAGACGGAAGGCGTTCGTTTGCCTCCCCCATAATCCCCACCTGGCATATATCTGGACTTGGACAGGTACAGCTCCTTCGCCGTCGCCTTCTTCCCGCTGAGATTTCTGTTCGATTTGTCCTTCGATGCTGCTTCGCCTTCGCCTTCGTTCGATGTGCCAACGTGCGGTTGTCGTTTCTGGACAGATTCCCCGGAGACCCTAAAGATTAACACGTAAACTTAGGCCTCTTCATCATTATGCACTTGTTTTTTGTTGGGTCCAACAACAGGTCGGCTAGCCCTTCGACCCCCAAAGTCCCTTTGCTCAGCGACAGATTTCTGTTCCGGTCCGGTCCCCTCAACATCGTCGTCTTCTCTTCCGATTCGGGAATGACGTTGCTTCCATGGCCCGATTGAGGCTGTTGCTCATTCGCCACTTTCTCCGAATCGGCCAATTCGTCGTCCTCCAATCCCTCAAAGGGATTGTCCATCAATCCCTCGGTCAGCGAATCTTTCGTCGGCACGACTTTTTGCGTCAGTTTTGCGTTGACTCTCTTCGACAGAATCAGCTTAGAATCGCTTTGAGTTGAGTCCACGCTGTTTTTGCGTGCCGTCGACGAGGCCGGTTGGGAAATAACCGGGGCCCCCAACTTTTGTCCGACTTGGAAGTATTTGTGTCTGAGACACTGAAAATGTTGGTTCTCAATTATTCAGTCTCGCTGAATTTGCTTGGAACATTTGAGGCGGTCGGCCGTTTCTCGGGGTTCCAGGTCAACATGTCGCACATCAGTTGGAGTCCGTAGTCGCCGACAGTGTTCACAATGCTCTGCAGCTGAACTCCTTGAGATTGGTGGAAGTTGAAGTTCATCTGAGTCGCCAATTTGAATCCTGAAATTATCGAGTCAAATTGGCAATGTTCATCATAAGTCTTTCTTTACACAGTAAGTAATTCTTCTTACCTTCAGGCCATTCTTCCTAAAATGGGATGATAATGCAATTGAGTCAAATCAAATCTTTTTGGGTTTCCTATTCCTTCAAACCTTTTGGGGAGTGCCGAGAATGTTGACGATCTTGAAAATTTGGTCCAATTCGGACGTGCCGGGAAACAGCGGCCTTAGCATGTACAACTATGCACTGAAAAATATTTTTCCGTATTTTTGGAGTCCCACCTCGGCCATAATGCAGCCAAGGGCCCACAGATCGATCGGAGAGTTATAACTTGTGGATCGGAGCAGAATCTCGGGGGCACGGTACCTTTGGGGCGAAAAAGTCAATGGCACAAAACATAATGACGACCAACCATCGGGTGGACACGTAATCCGTGAAGGGGGGACGTGACCGAATCTCACGAGCCAAGCCGAAGTCGGCGATTTTGACGAGTTCCGTGCCGTTGCACATTATGTTCTATGAGGGAGGTGCAAAGTCCGTTAATAACAGCCCAAACCTCTGGCTTCATGTCACGGTGGAAAAACCCTGGAATGATTGGATGCCTTGGAACAACCGAAGGACACCAACCGTTTTTGTGCATGTAGGAAAGTCCCTGGAGCACTTGGTAGATGATGTTCCGGATGGCATTTTCGGGAAAGTAACGGTCCCTGTCGAAGGAATAGGCACGGTAATTCCATCCGAATTTACACTCCCCCCCTCGCGCACCTATCCTTCATCAGTTCGTACAAATTTTCCTTCATGAATTCGAACACAAAATAAAGGACGTCGTTCTCCCGGATCACTTCTCGAAGCCGAATGATGTTTGGATGGTTCAGCTTCTTCAACGACTTAACTTCGCGTAAACTCATCGCCTCATCCCACGAAAAGAAGCGCTTCTTCATTCTGAAATCGTTTTACTCGGAAAGTCCAAAAGGGCCCTAAACAAATAATGTTTGACCTTTTGATCGCCACCACATCACCAGTGTCCATTTTGATGGCCAGCGATACTTCCCCAAAAGTTCCATCGCCCACCTTTGTTAGGTGTAATTCGGTATTATCATTGTTTTTTTTTTTTTAAGTATCAATCAAATTGTCATGGTCCGGAGCCAGGGATATAAATGCTATCGGAGGGATATAAATGCTATCGGAGTTCAATATCGTTCTGATTTAAAGCAAGTTATGGTGTCGTGAGGACACATAATTAAAAGGTTGTATGGACTTCGTTCACTGCCCTCTATCGTCTCCGATCAGCCAACTCACCTTTTTGTTTATCCGGTAGCGGTCGGCCAACGATTGTGCCGACCCCGCAGGTGCCGTTTTTATCCCGCTGCTGTAGGCCGAGGGAAGTCCGACCAAATTAAGCGGGGCTTGTACAGTCGACAGCACTCCTCCAAGCGCCGTTGCCGCTGCTTTGGGTGCCGTTGTCATCACCGGAGGGGGCACGACATAAACAAGAAACAGACGACCTTAATTAAGTCTGCGCATTTTGTCAGCAAACTTTTCTTAGTGATCTGTTCGAAAAATGTGCATCCGTTTAACCGGAGGATGGCGGAAGGAGTTCAGAGGGAAGGGGAAATGCGGTTCGCAGTTCAACAGCTAACGAAGAACACAACGCCCCCCCCCCCCTCCCCTCCCTTCGCTTCTTCGGATGGTGACCATGGAAACGCTGTCGTCCGTGTCGCCACACCCAACTTCCAACCCTAAAGAAATGATGAGTACGACATTTCATTGGCTTTTGCTTTTCTGACCATTCATTTCGCAATTATCAAATGAATGGATGGATGTTGACAGATCACAACATTTAAAAGGCACAATTGCTATATAAATTAAATAAAGACATTTATTTAAATAGTCACCCCAATGCAAATGTTTTCAAAGTATGGCAAAATAAACACACACAAAAAGCGTTTCAACCAACTCAAATTCCCACGGCAACTTCGTATAGAGTTGGAATGTCAGCGAGGTGGAAACTCAGATCGCGAAAGAAACGGTGGGAAATGGCCAATTTTGCGGTAACCCGATCCATTGGGGGATAAATCAGCATCTGGTCAAGCAGGTCGACCCCGTCTTGGTCTAGCGACTTGATGTGATCGCGCAGACTTTTGCGTGCCCATTTTGGAAAGTTGCCTCTGAAGTCGCTGAACCGTTCAACTCCTGGCCAATTCTTAGGTGAAAAATCAAAACGATGACCTCAATTACGAATATAACAAACATTGTACCTTTGAATTTGGGGTGCCGCGGATTTGAAAGATTCGAAACAATTGGTCGATCTCCGAATCGCCCCTGAACAACGGCTCGTTGCCAATGCATTCGGCAAAAATGCACGCCAAGCTCCAAATGTCCACTGCGGTGGAATAGAATTGGGCGCTGAGAAGAATCTCCGGCGCACGATACCAAAGAGTGACCACCTCGTGGGTGTAACAGCGACTCGGCAACGAGAAAGAGCTGACCGGGGCATAAACGACGCTTTAAAGTCAGGGGAAAGGGAACAACTTGCCGGGCCAAGCCGAAGTCGGCGAGTTTGATGGTCCCGTCATTTTTTACCAATAAATTCTCTAAACAAAATATGTTTTGGGCGACAGTTAAACCAAACAATTCACGAGGTTTGAGGTCCCTGTGGACAACTCGATGGGTGTGACAGTAAGCGAGGGCCTGAAGCAACTGCCAGACGAAGCTCTAAAAGAAACGTGAAAAAAAAAACCAATCAATTGGCATAAAACACAAAGTAGCCAGGGGGGGGGGGAAGCTGAAATATTATCCCCTTCAACAGGTCCTGATACGTCTTGGTAAAGTTTATGGCACATTGAGACCTTAACGTAAGCGATGGGCAGTGGACGAGGGAATATACGTTCAAGCAACATCTTCAAATCTTGATCGATGTATTCGAAAATTAAAAACAGACGTTTGCCCTCTGAATGAAATAACTTCGTAAACACCCGCGGAATATCAATTACTGTGTATTTTTACGTCATCCAAACGAACTGAAAGTCGAAAACGTTTATTATAAAAGATTCAAAAGAAACAAACCGATGTTCGGATGCGTCAACTCCTTGAGCAGACTGACCTCCCGAATGCACGTGCTCGGAACCCCATCATTTCCACTTAAGCAAAGAACATTATCCGCAACAGAAATTAGTGTCACGGAAGGTCAGGCCATAAAAGGCAGTAAAAATCAAACCAAATCATTTAGGAAAACGGGCAAAACTCACCCAGTCAGCCGAATTTGCTTCAACGCCTTCACTTCTCCGTTTGTCTTCAGACGCACTTTAAACACGACTCCGTAAGTGCCCTCCCCAATTTTCTCGGCATCCGCGAAATCATCCGACATTTGAATTTGGTCATCACTGCTCGCGTCACTCATGGTTAATGTCAATTAATTCCTCTACATGTGTTGGTAACATTTAATTTATGTGATTGTCCATAATATAGAAAAATAATTGAGATTGGCGAATCCATGTAAAGGAATAATAAACTTGTAATTTTTAATGTTTTATACAAATAAAATATATTATTACATTTACATTAGTGAGGTCACTCTGTGGGAAAAAAGTCCAAATGAATAATAAAATTTGTTAACAGTGTCACCAGTAGAAGTCATTCGTCAATCATTTGGGAACATGCAGCAAATAAAAGGCTTAGAGTCTGGGTGTCAATTTGAGAGCAATTTCTGTGGCTGGGCGTAAGACCAGTTCGGGCTTAAGGCCGATTTGGTCACGACGATGGATGCTTTTAACGCGAAAGTTGCGAAGGATCCACACGAGCATCGTTTTCTCCTCGAGAAGGGCGAAGCGTTGGCCAATGCAATTGCGACTACCGGCGGAGAAAGGCATAAAGGCGAACGGATGACGCCCTTTCATGTTCTCGCGTGAAAACCCAAAAAAGAAACAATTCATAATTCGGGGAGAGTTCAAACCCACCGATCCGGGTCAAAAACTTCCGGGTTCGGCCAATGTTCAGGGTCACGGTGGACCAAATAGATGTTCAGCAGCACTTGCGTATTCGCGGGGATTCTGTTTCCGCCGATTGTCGTATCGGTGCTAAGACAACGCGCGACGAATGGGACGCTGGGGTAGAGACGGAGGATTTCTTTGGTGCAACACTCCAAGTAGCTGAGCTTGCCCAACTGCTCAATGCTGACCTCCTCTAAAGGATCGAATCCACACACCGATTGGATCTCATCGAAGACGCGTTGCTGGATGCTCTGATGGTTTCCAAGCATGAACAATGCCCAAACAACTGCGGATGACGTGGTGTCGTGCCCCTCGAACATGAAAGTATCAACCTGCAAAAAACGAAAATAGAAAAGTCGAAAATTCTCTCTACTTCATTTTGAATGTCCTGCTCCTTCAGCTCCCCGTGTTGCTCCATTTCAAGCAATAAGTCCAAAAATGCAAGCCGTTCGTCACCATTTCCACTCGTCCCCATGCCCTCTCTCGCACGCATTTCCCTCCGCTCACCAATAACCTTTACAAGCGTTTGGACGGGTAACAGAACCAAACAAACCCCCCAAGCCTCTTCTGTAGTCTTACGTTACGGGTGAATGAGTGCAACACCTTCAGAGCCCACGAGTGTTCCTTCCCGTCGCCAAACCAATTGAATATAGTGTCCAGCCACATCAGCGGGTTGTGCTGTCGACGTTGAATGATGTCAATGATTCGAAGCATTGCTCTAACATAGTCAGAATTAGACTCGAGCTGCGCATTCACCGATTGACCCATCGAAGTCTCACAAATAATGTCCAAAGCACAGAGGCTAACCAGTGGCGAAATGTTGGCAACAAGTCCGCTAAAATGACTCTCGTGGATTAAAAAGTAATGTGTTTCTGCTGTGCTAACTTGTTTGCTTCCGTTATTTTGTGTAATTTCTGAACAAGAATGCTCGATTGATGGTTGAAAACGTGCAGGAAAATCTTCAGAATATCATAATGGAAGGTTGGAGTCAACAATTTACGTCTTGGTTTCCATTGTTCGGCATAACTGCACAAATGCAAGCGAATTCATCCGACGTAAGGAGGATCAAAAAGTAAAGTTCCACCTTGTCAACAAGCCGTTGCCAAGCCATGGTCTCAAAAATTCGTAAGAGAATCCTTTGTTGAGATGGTCCGTGTTGCTTACGATGGATTCGAGCAGCGTCGCGGAATAGACCATAACAGTCGGAGCAGGCCCAATCCAGAACGCAGTCATTCGCGGATGGGACGGGTAAAGGTACGCCATCGCCATTATCTGAGCAACAGTTTCCTGAATGTCCGGCTTGGTGATGAGCATATGACCAAGAAATGGATAGGAACGAGGCGAAGGGATCAGACTGAATTGGTGACGAAGCTTAAAGTGCCGACGAATGATCAGAATAGAGAAGACCAGCAGGGGCAAGAGGAGCAGAATCAAGGAGGCCATGGAAAGGAAGTCTAGAACAATGGCATTAATGACATGTTAAAACCGATCAAAAGATCAATTATCGATTTGTCTAAACATTTTCTAAATAAGGAAATTAATATGCTAGATAATAAGTATTATATTGTATGTAATAATGAAAAAGTGTGGAACAGGATGTGAACAAAAAGCTTTAAAAAATCGTTTGGGTAGTTTGGATTTCTTTGTGCGATTAGAGGTTGGACTTCTTGGCATGAGAGAGGAGGTTTGACGAAAAAACTTCAGACAGTTCTTCCAAATGCTGTTTATTCCCCGATTTGGAAGAAGAAAACGGTTGGCACTTCTTCTTCGCACTGAGATGGATGGGGTCGAACTGGTCCAAAATCTTATAGTTAGTGTTGGAATAGGTCGACGGCTTGTCGCTTCCCGAAAGAATCTAAAGACAAATCGTTTAGACTTCAATTCTATTGTTCACTTTAAATAAAACATATAAAAATGCTCAAATTTGACTTTTAAAAATGTAATTGGACCATAATTTTTAATTACCTCTACCGAACTGTCGCCCTCGAAGGCGAAGTTCTTAGCGGCATGCACAACCTCTCCCTTGTCATTGGGATCAGTGAACGAAAAACCGAACGATGGACGCGTCTGATATTGTGCCGAGTTCGTCGTCCCTCCCGCCCCGTCAACTTTGCGTTTCTTGCTCTTTTCATTTTCCTTGCGCAACTCCTCATTCTCTTTGCGAAGTTCCCCGACTTCCTTCTCCCTTTTGCATCTTTCCAGCCGTTCTTTCTTAATCTCACTGCCCAATTTCTTATTCTTCTTAATCTCCTCATCGCGCTGACTAAAGTCCAAGAATATTATAAAGAAGACTCGAAATGATAGCAAAGATACTTTCGCATAAGCTTGAGAAACTTTGCTTCGTCCGGTTGTCCATTAAGTTTGATGTACTTGTCAATGTCTTCGTCGTCACCACCGTTCTTCATCAAATGTGCATAGCTTAAAAGTGTAATTCTTATAAAGATTGTTGTTTCTTTTACTAAATTGGGTTAATATGGGTCCAAAGCAGTGTTCCGATTCAGGAAAAAACATTTCGGAATTTATTAATTTTGGAGTTCGGACTTTTAAAAAACCTGTACCTCAGAATAGCGGTCTGTACTTGTACAAAAGTACAGGAAAAATACAAGCTTTATACCAGGCCCGTAGCCAGAAATTTTTCGGGGGGGGGGGGGAGCGCCGTCGAGAAAATTTTGAACTTTTGACTCTATTTGTTGAGAGATTTGCAGCCAAAAATTAAAAATACGACTTTTGAAGCTTAGTCGATATTTGTTAAGAAAATTGGTCAAAAAATTACCAAGTGTCCTCTCCACATGGTTTTGGTTCTAGTCCGGTTTATGCGTCCCATGAACTTTTATGCGTCCCATAAACTTTTATGCGTCCCATAAAACTTTTGTGCGTCCCATGAACTTTTACGCGTCCCATGATGCCGTGTAAATGTTTTACTTTAGAAATTTTTTGGTAAGCCTAAAGAATGAGGGTCCCAATTTTTTAATCAAAAAATAAAAACTTTTTATAAAGTCGTTAGAAAATAGTTTCTAAGGCTTTTCTGGGACGTAGAATCCGAATCTGATATCTAAAAAGACGAAGTCCGTTTGGTTGTTTGTTTTTTGAACAAAGTAATACTCCAGTTTGTTCCCCCCTTATTGGAAAAATAAATTTTTTTGTTTTGAAGTTAAGAAAATGATTAGGGGTATTCCGGGGGCCTAGAATCCGAATCTGACCACCTCCATTTCGACCGATTTTAAACCCCGGAGGGGAACAAACTGGAGTATTACCTTTTTTTTAAAAATGGGGGGTATCAGCTTTACTATTACCAAAAATCAAGTACTTGATGAAAAAATCTTAGACATGACAAAATTGATGTAGAACTCCATGGGACGCATAAAAGTTTTATGGGACGCATAAAAGTTCATGGGACGCATAAAAGTTTATGGGACGCATAAAAGTTCATGGGACGCATAAAAGTTCATGGGACGCATAAACCGGACTAGAACCATGGTTTTTTTTGCTCAAATTTCATTTCGGGGGAGGGGGGGGGGGGGAGAGCATGCCCATCCCCTCCCTGGCTACGGGCTTGCTGTATACAAGTATGAAACTCTAATTAATTAATTTAAAAATTACAAATCGCTGGCAACAATACGTCGTTTGTACGTGTCATTCTTTTCCTTCAGTATGCTCTGATCGAAAAGCTGTGACTCCAAATGTCGGATGTGCTGTTTTTTCGTCTGAAGTTGAAGTGCATGTTGGTCACCTTTGGCCTTTTCTTGCTTCAGCTTAAAGCAAAACAAATAGAGAGAAACTCGGCCCCAAAATGTACCTTGAGGTCAAAAAAAACGAGCTTTTCCTTATGTTCTTTTACGGTGAGTTCCAATGCCATCTTCTCATCGCGTATCTTCTTCAGTTCCGCAACTAGTTCAGTCTAAAAAGATGTAGCTATTAGCTAAAGGAAAAAATTCCTGGCTTCTTTCAATTTTCACATACCAAAAATATGGAGTAAACCCAACTCATCCATGGAGCATACTCGCTTCAACTTTAACCGATTTAGAGTCTTAACGCCACTCGAAAGATCTCGAAAAGTTAAAGCTAACATTAAGTTAAAGCTTTACGATTGAACAAGTTCAAAAAAGTTATGGCGCCAAAAAACCCCCAAAAATCGTAATTTTTAAATTTTATCAAGTACTAGTATTAAGGCCATAACTTTTTTGAAACTTGTCCAATCACAAAGCTTTAACTTAATGTTAGCTTCAACCCTTCGAGATCTTTATAGCCTTAAGATTCTCTAAATTAGTTAAGGTTAAAGCAAGTTATGCTCCATTGGATGAGTTGGGTGGGACCCCAAAAAAACATATTTTTGTCAAATTTAAAATATTTACTCATTTGAACACGTTAATAAGTGATAACCAACATTGATTGGCTCTTCAGGAAATTGGCTGAATGATTTGTCGCATTCATCAAAGAAAAGTTTGGTAATGTCGCGTCTGATGTTTGTCGTCCGACAATTCGGGCACGTCTTCGAATTCTGAATTTAAAATATTTAAAGACGCAAAATATCTATCTCTACCATAATCCATTTGTCGATGCATTCGTAATGATATGTATGCCCACATTTGAGAGCCGAGATATCAGTAATGTCAAAGTTGAGTGTACAGATACTACACCGACCGAAATTCATCCGAGAGTTTTGTAAAAGGATAGTAAATAGTAAGATTCTTTTTAAAAAAAGTTGGTAAAAAATTGTAGAAATCCTCCATTTAGGTATTAGAAATTTAAACCGTCTAGAGGGCTGCTGTGTAAGTGCAGAATCTCCAATGGTACGGCCAGGCCGAAAACTTTATACAAAATGCAATTAAATATAAAATGCTTTCGAACAAAAAACTATTTTATATTTACTTTTTTTCAAAAAAAAACCAAATACGCACCCGCCCACGCACGCCATTCATTAAATTCACTGCGGTTGGTTAAAAAAGGAGCTTTGCGTTTGAACAAAAAAAAATTTTTTGAATAAAAAAAATTCGCTAAAAGTTTTCGCTCCGATAAAAAATGATTTTGAAAACAAATTGTAATTTGTGTAGTCAATTACCGTTTCCGAGGAGTGCCATTTATGCGTTTCCGTGATTGAAACCCTTAACTTGATCAAAAACCTCTCCATTCATTAGTCAAATTCTAAGAGGGACCGTACCCATCACGTTATAGCCTTTTCTAAGCAGCTGTTGCACACAAAATACGCTCCTCATAATAATCTGGGCCGAGTAGGGGTCAATCGCGTCTCGCCAGGCGGGGGGAAGTTTGGGCACCGGGAAGTTTTGGCACCACAATACAGATTTTAAAAAATTATAATTAAATTATAATGATACAATAAAGTCATATTAAAATTTTAATAAGATAAATTTTGATAATGTTTTCCGAGAATTTTCATTAAAATTTTCTTAAAACATTCGATCCGCTTTCTAAAGGTTGCACTTTTTTGTTGATCCACATCACATTGGATAAGATGTTCGTTTGGATGTTTATGGACAATCGCCTCCCGCCGGTTGTTGCCTTGTTTACAACATCTTTATGCACCAAAATAATAATCGCCGGGTGCATAGTGACAAATAGGTTGAATAACAAACAAAATAAGAAGGGTGATTCAACGCTCAACGCCGGGGGCAGGGGCTAAGCAGTGCTGTCTTCCTTACAATCTTTGCTTCTTCATTTGCTGAATTATTCCAACGTTCCTCTTCTCATATTAAACTTAATAAATAAAATTCGCGGAGAAATCCGAGAGGATTCTCCTCGTCTAAGTAGAGTGATCAGAGCAATTATGGAGGAAAACGGGATCTTCCAGACCATGGTGGAAGAATATATGGCCCCATGCAAGGAATAAGGGGTCGTGGGTTAGATCGCAGAGCTGAGAATATTCAGCAAGATGAAAATTTGTTAGCTATATTTAATATGCGTTTAGGACGTGAACCACTTGAATATTTGCGTACCATTAGCTACTATTTGCCACATTAACACGATCATTTTACATTAAACCTAATCACTTTATTATCATTATAATTTAATTATAATTTTTTAAAATCTGTATTGTGGTGCCCAAACTTCCTGATTGCCCAAACTTCTGGTGCCCAAACTTCCCGGTGCCCAAACTTCATGTCGCCTCTCGCCAGTCGCGTCTGGCCGGTCGAGTCCCAGTACAAAAAGGGCCACTCCCGTCTCATCCACAAAAAATTCTGCATTTTATCCTTGGCAAAAAAATTTTTATCAAAGAAGCGATTGTACAACAAAATAACAAATTTAACAAAACAAATTAATTCATTCGGTAATTGCTTGAAATTCCCCTAAGGGCTTCAATAATTGAATGGGGATTGATTTGGTTCTGGATGTCCTGGTGATCGGGTTGGAGTTGAGGTAGAGCGCTGTGCTGGCAGTTATGCTCCCCAACGGTCTTCAGGACGACATCGTTGAGCGATGTGTGCACGCGTCCTCGGCATTTGAAATCGCTGCGTTGGTTTTCGCAGCGCCAAAATTTGACATCTCTGTCGGCGTTGAACATATGAAAGACATACAAGCAGCCTTCATGTTGAAGTTTTTGTTGTTTTGCTTGGTTTTTATTTCTTGATTTTCCATTACGCTAAAACATGAACATTGAAGAAATAGTAGAATGAAATTGATTTTTGCGGTCCAAAAAAAATAAAAAACTTTTTTTGTTGTGGGACTTGGTCGGCCCGCTTCGATCTGGGCCACTTCGTAATAACCTTTAAAACATCCTAAAGCTAATTTACCTAGCTTCAGTCCGACAGCCTCGGCGAAGGAGGACAGCAAAAGACAAATGCACGGGACCGGGACGGGATTTCCCGGTTTTCAGGCCCCGGTCCCGGTCGGGACGGGACTTTTTGAAAACTGAAAGTCCCGGTTTACAATTCTTACAATGGGAAGGTCTTCAGGTGTTGCAAGCACTTATCGTTTTTCCTCTACTCACATAATCTTCCCCCTATAATAAAATGTTTCAATTAAATACTTGTTAAAATGCGAGCAAAACAAGAATTTTTAAATAAATTCATAACATCTTCCTGAATTTTTTGCTTCAAATTTCTTAACAAATATCAATTAAAATGTTTAAAAAATTTCCCCGGAGGCTCCGCCGGACATCCCCACTCTTATGTAATTTTTTTTTTGAAGATTTTCATCACTAGAGTAACGAGAGAAACGTGTAATACTGGAGGTGCATCTCTGCAGTAGGCAACCCATAAAACTTTTTATGCTTTCTGGGGAACGGGCGAAAATTCAGCGAAAAATATTAATAGTAATTGCATGGAAGGGATTCGAACCCTTGCCTCATTTTTGTTGAAAAGCACACAGACCACTAGGACAACTAGAGGCCTAAAATCGATCGAAAACGCTTTTCCCAGCTGATCTCCTCTACCTCGGTGCCTTTTTTGTTTTTGTTTAAATCGAATTTATCACTGTTACAAAATATGATAAATTATTTGATTATGAATTCTCAAAATATAAAGATTTAAGTAGGAGATGCTGAAGTGTGATTATGAAGGCAAAAATGATATGGGACTGGTAATTTGAAAATCTAAATTATAGGAAAACTCATCAGGGAGAAATGAATTATAAAAGACTTACAATTTGGGAATGAATGTCAATACTGGCGTTAGCCGGGAGCGGGATTTTTGGGAAAACCTGGGGCTGGATATTCCCGGTCAAAAAACTCGGACTAATAAAAAAATGATTGGTAAAAAACCGGGATCAAAATTTTAGTATCAAATTGAAGAAAATGAACATTTTAGATGCGCGTATCCATAGACCACAGTGGGGCCCTTTCATTTTGCTAATTAAATCTTCACAAAAACTCCTCCAATTCCTAAAAAGCCAAAAAGTTGCCGTATTTTTAAAAGTTTGGTTGCAAATCTCATAACATCCCGACCCGGCCAACGTTAGTCAATACACAGGAAATTGCGGAATATTGTCAAATCAGAAACAAACACTGGCATTTCAAGTACATATAAACTAATTTTGGTTTCAGGGGAAAAAGTTGAGAGCTTGGTTTGAAGCAGACCCAACCGTAAAAACGCGAAAACCGATGTTCCGCAGCTTCTCCTGGTCTACGATTCTACGCCCGTCGAACAAACAGGCCGGTTTCTTCATGTTCTGATAGATTCGACCGTAATCCAAAATCTAAAATTGTCACTGAAAAAGGTCCTTATCCGGTGGGGGCACTTGGAACTCCTCCCATTCGGTTAATATAACGACAGCATAACAACCATTAGCCGCTTCATAAGGACTCTCGTGGACAGAGACCAATTCGCGTACTAAAAACAAAATATTGGAAAATTGTGCGCTATTAAATAACCATTTTGGTTCTCGGATACATTCTCCAATTCGCGTATAATCACTGTTTCTG
This sequence comes from Globodera rostochiensis, assembly GCA_018350325.1. Classification (NCBI taxonomy): domain Eukaryota; kingdom Metazoa; phylum Nematoda; class Chromadorea; order Rhabditida; family Heteroderidae; genus Globodera; species Globodera rostochiensis. The sequence continues at coordinate 299,957 of JAEVLN010000041.1, forward strand.
ACACTTTTGGATCGTAAATGCGTAATTGCGCGTGCTCTTCAAGAAGGTCTCGTGCAATGTAAATTGCCGGAGATTCTCTTAAAAAGACAATTTACGTTATAAACATTCATTTGAAGTTTCCCTGCCTGGTATCCCCGGTGTTCTTTTTGAACGAAAATCCAAAAATTGCGATTTTTTTGTCCACCGCCGTGTTGAACAGTTCGGACACAATTTTCTCTGCGAATCGCTTTCGTTGCCAATTGTTCAGCTCGATAACTTGCATCCAATAATCGGAGACGGGTTGAAGATGCATAACCTAAAATTGAACATTCTCTTCCAGTTTTGATGGCCAAGTCCGACTTCGCACAAATAGACCAGAGAGAGTACGTCCTTCTGGAAACAGCTCCCCCCAAAGCCAACGCTCGCGTTCAGAAATTTGTCGCCAATTCGCGAGTCGCGACCAACGGCCCGCGCGACTTCGCCCACATCGGCGCCGGTTGTCTCACAAATTGCCGAAATTGAATTTATACTCGAAATTCGTTGTGCCAAAAAGGCATTGGCCGCCTGCAAAATGCGAATGTAGCAAAAGTATGCGCCGTCGCCGCCAAAAATTAGTACCAATTTCGAAAGTTCTGAGGACCACGTGTTCATTGTAATTATCCTCTCCCGTGGCACCCATCGCTCGTAAATGGACACCAATTGCCCAATGGCGGTCAGACCTTTGCCGGAATGATCGGTTCAATGAAACAGCGTAAAATCCCCCCACCTTTGGGCGACTGCTCCCCACCGATGAGAACCCGGTCAGGGTTGGCCAAATCCGTTATGGCCGTCCCCTCAGCAAGGAATTCGGGGTTTGAGAGTATCTTAAAGGGTTATACAGAAGAAATGTAAATGTACTCCGCGATCATATGATAAGACCTGAAATGCGAATCGGCCCGGGTTCAGCTTCTCCGCTTCACGCAAAATGTGCCGGATGCTCTCCGCCGCTTTAACCGGCACCGTCGACTTTTCAACCACAATTTTTGGCCCATTTGCGTATTCGGCGATTGATCTCGCGACCGATTCCATGTAACGAAGGTCGGGGGCCCGGTCCTCAAAATGGACAATAAACACAAAAAGTTGCATTCTTTGAAGGGACCAACCCTTCCGCGTCCGTATGTTTTTGTCGGAGTGTTCACCGACATAAAAATAATTTGAGCGTTTTGAATGGCCGAGGGAATGTCGTCGGAAAAGAATAAATTGCGCCCGCGGCACTCCAAAACGATTTCCTTCAGTCCGGGCTAAAAAAGGCAATTGGAAAACAATTCAAAAGTTATCCAACCACCTCAAATATTGGCAATTTGTCCGAATTCCATTGTCCAATCCTTTCTCTGTTCATGTCCACAACTGTCACAGCAATGTCCGGACATTTGTGGGCAATCATTGCACACGTTGGCCCTCCCACGTAACCGGCCCCAATGCACGAAATACGTCGAATTCGCTGTTCTTCGGCCCCAAACAAATCGAAACCGGCACATTTAATGCCGTTGAGCTGGAGAGAATCCGTCTCCGCCTTCTCTTTCTCATTAGGCGCCATGGCAATGCGCAATTTAAAGGATTAAAATCCTTCTGAAAAGTGCGCATTAAATAAGACAAAAAAATGAATTAATTTGAAATCATTTAATTGACAATTCTCGTAGTTTTTTTTTGTAAAGGTATAAAAGAAAGATTTAGTCGATGTAATTGTTTCGGTTCCAACTTAATTAATTAATTACTTATGGAGTTGTGCCGTGTCCCCCAATCCATCAAAAAGTTGGGCCTTTTTAACTTTGAATTACAAAAAGTGGAATTTTAAAATTCTTAAAAAGCGGAGATTATAAAGAAAGAATCGCAAAACGAATATGAAAAAGGGAAACTTTGGAAATAACCACAATTAAAATAAGTAGTCATTAGTCATAAACTTGTTCTCCATTAGGCTCTTTTATTAAACAAAATTTAATCGGCACGTTTTGATTGATATGAAAGTGAATTGGGGGGAACAAACAAAAGAGTGATGGCTGTGGTTGGAAAGAGTAATATGTGAATGACTGAAAAGAAATGAGCAAGCAAAAGAAAGCTTCCGAAAATTAAGGCAATTAGCAATTGTTGGCAAAACTAAAAATAAACATAAAGAAAATATTATTAACAATTAGCGGACATTTCGAAAGTCTTTTAAATTAAATAAAATTCATTGCTTTTCTGGCGAAAGTTCCGGCGACTTTTCGTAGCGCGATCTGTTCAGCTGTGCCAAGCGATTTCGAGCGTCTAAAAGCCGTCGACTTATTTATATATGGCCAATTTGTTTTTGAACCTTTCAATTCGCGTTCTTTCCTCAGAACCTCTTCATGGGCGTCCATCATTTGTGTAATGCCCGTCACAATTTCTAAATGATGAATTGACCCCGTTATTTATATTGTTGCCCGACAATCGCCTCGCCCAAATCACTTTGCGAGATGATCAGTCCACGACAGTCCTCTTGCGTAATCGCCTGTCTGGCCGCGTTCACCAAATGTTCTGTTGCCGTTTTAACCGCATGACCTCAAATTGCGGGCGTTTTGTCTCAACTTTTGCCCTACAACAAAATTCAGACCGGCACTTTGAAGTCTTTGCATTGCCCGGCTGTTCAAATCGCATTTGACTTTACACGCGACCAAAAGGTGGGCGGTGGAAGAAGCGACCTAATCCAATTAAATGGACAAGCAAATGAATGCTTTTCACCTGTTTAGCCGCAGCGATAAGCTTTTCCTCCGTCGAATGGCCCTGGACTAATCCGTTAGCCGCTTCACAAAGTTGGTTTGTGGCCGCGGCAACGAGTTTAGCGGCAGAAATGAGCCCTAAAGCAAAATAAATAAATAAATAAGCGCCGCCCACCCGCCGTCCATTGCTGCTCGTCGCTTGTGAACATTGGGCCCGGGAGGTCGGACATGCGCCCCTGGGCAACTAATTCGCGTTGTGCCGATGAAGCCGCCTGAAAGTTAACGAAAGGAAAAAACCCTTTTAAGAAAAAATCACTTTAACGAGAGTTTGGACGGCTTGCGTGATTGACTTTGCAGAAGAAAGAATCTGCTCATCGTACGTTAAGTTCTCATCGGGCTTCTGCAAAAGACGCATTTAAAAGTAAATTAAACAAAAATTGAATTAAATAATTTTTGTAATTTTGGGCGGTTGGAGTTTTGTGAAGGAATAGCGCAGGAATAAGGTCGGCGGAATATGCTTAGATCAGGCTCGGATATGTCCTGCATGATGGGTTCCTTGGAGGACGACCGACCCAAGAATACAAGACATATCAGAACCGGTCCGCATCCTCCGCAAATCGTCGGATTCGGACGGAATGTTGGCTTTATCTTTCCGATTATGGCAAAACTTGCATGAATTTCTCGCGGGCAAATTTGTGCCAATTTTTGGGAAATGGCCTCGACGGAATTCGCGGCCACAATAAGTTCATTGCCGGCAGCGATCACCGATTCTTCCGCCGTCGCGCCCATCGAAACATTCAACCGCAGCTGCTCACTGCACCGTGCCAACTCGCCGACCATCTGTTACAAAATGCCGAAATATGCCAAACAACCATTTGGCACCTTGGCGATTTCGTTTGCTGCTGTTAAAACGGCATTTTTCGTGTTTGGGTCATCCGGACGTGTCATCAAATGAAGAAGAGTCGCGAGCAAATATTTCACTTGCAATGCCACGTCCCTCCCGCTGTTCAACATCCGGTACTTCAATTCAACATTTTCGGCAGTGGCCGCCGCGGCCCGGACGGTTGACAGCAAATCGCTTACAGATTGACGAGCCAAATTAGCAGCTAAATCTTCCATTTATTTCATTCAGCAGTTTTGGCATGCCAATGCCGGGTTAAGCGCAACTTTCGTGCCAAAATCAAATATTAATTCTGAAGGTTAGCATTTCCACACCAAAAGGCAACGCAAAAGGACAGCACCTGCTATCAAATTCTCCTGGTGAAGCAATGAGCTCGCGCCCGCGGCCTTTGTAGCCGCGTGGGTCACCGATTGACTCGCCCTGACAACGTCTTCGGCGGTGGCTGTGCGGCGTCCGGTTGATTCATTGCTTTCGAACTGCTTCAACGCCACTTCGATGGAATTGATCGCCGCCTCCAGCGCCTGTGCGCCCCGTTGTGAAGTGTCGTCCACCGTTTTAATCGCCCGCAACAGACTGCCCACGTTGCTGACCATCACTTTGGCCGCCTCCTTCAGATTTCCGATTGCCGGGTCGTTCGGACTGCGGCCGGAGGCGTGGGTGGTTGCCTGGATCAGATTGGACAGAGCGGCAGCGACATCCCGAACGGCGTGGATCACCTCAACAAAGCATTAAACCACTGAGCAAATTCGGCACCACCTATCATTCTACACACTGGGATTGGTCCCCGACCCCCGAGGGGCCGGGGACCAACTGTCATTCATTATACACACCGGAATGGTCCCCGACCCCTGACATGGCCAACCCCGGTTTCCCCGACTTTCCCTCCCCCGAGGGGTCTGGGACTAACCCAAACTACACACCATCACTTGTGCCTCCGTCGAATCGGACGACAATGTCGCAGCGCCGCATTTCACCGCCTCACTGAGTTGCAAAATGGTGCGGACCGCATTCTGGGCCGCGACGGCCAACTGTTCTTGGTTTGAAGCTGCCCCACTGACGAGAGCCTTGGTGTCTTCAACGAGGGCCTAAGAAGTTTGGGTTTAAAAAGTCGTTGAAAGAATGCACACCTTCGCAGTCTTGAGAATGGTGTCTCGATGGTCAACAAGTTCGCCGGACGTTTGGAGCGGGTTCAGTGACCCGGACGTGGCGAACAAAATGGTCGTGTCCAAATCGCCGATTATGCCGGAGACGGTTTGGGCGGCATTAATGCAGGCCTGGGTGCCCTGGGATCCCTCACTAAGAACGGCCAATACTTCGCGAATTCGCTCTTGCATAAGCACCGAATGTTGCGAAAGCTGCTGATAAACGCGCTTAAATGGGACAAAAATTGAAATAAACAAATCAATAATCGCCCGAGAGGACAAATCACCTGATCAGCGGGGTAATTTCTTCGCTGAGCGCCCAATTTCACCAACTCAATGAGCACAGTGCCCAACTTTTGCACGGACATTTTGAGCTTTTGACTCAATTCCGGCGAACTCATCAAATTTTGGGCAATTTGAACTGCTTCAACTAATTCGCGGTAATTTTCCGAAAGTCGAAGCGAAAGAGTGCCGAGTTGTTGCGGCTGTGTCAATGGCGCGTTGGATGCATTTTGTGCCATTTCATTCAGAATGGAGGCAATTTGAACCTTTCATTAAATGCATAAAGTCCAATTCAAAAAAACATTTCTTAAAGGCTACTTGAATATTCGCCAACGAATCGGTCGTCGACGGTTTTCGCGTTTGATCCACGAGAGCTATTGAACGCGAAATGTTGTCGATGACACCAACGACAACTGAATTAATTGAATAATAAATAAAACATTAAACCATTCAAAAAGCTTTGATTTTACCGCCTGACTCCGAGTCGAGCAATTGCACTTGCCGTTGCAAATCATTCAAAGCCACACGTTGTTGCTCCGCACTTTCCTCCACAATTGTGTGCAATTCGACCGCCTTTGGGTTTCCGCCCGAATCTTTTGTGGCGTACATCTGAAAGCCAAACAATTCAAATGAATGAATGGATAACCCTTCGGGGGGGGAAAGCCAAACAATTCAAATGAATGAATGGATAACCCTTCGGGGGGGGAAAGCCAAACAATTCAAATGAATGAATGGATAACCCTTCGGGGGGTGGGACCATTTGAAGGGACGCTTCCAGCACAGTTTTGCACTGCTCGAAAAGGTTGCTTTGTGTGCGCGAGTCGTAGGAAAGGGAAGCGGCCTGAACAGAGGCGGCGACCAGCGTTTGAATGGAGGCAATTTGTTGGCGCACATTCCGACCGATGGCCTCGGCATGGCTTATCGCCTTCAAAATGACAATTTGCATTCCAAAACACCGCAAAATTCCAATCGTTCCCAAGAAATGTAATCGTTATCCCAAACACAATAAAAAGAGAGACCAACAAAACAGAAACATAAAATATAATTTTCAATTTTTCCCGGGATCGCTAAGACAGCGCCGTGACAATAATTAAATTAAAAACTCACAGAAATTTTCAACGGGTCAATTGAGTTCATAATTTGCTGTGCACTATGCAGAATCTGCTGGTGTGTGCTGTCCACCGACGTGTCCGCCCTGGGCAATTCCTCCCGTGCCGCGGCAATCGTTGCGTCGTCGACTTGTTGGAGCAGTTGCATGAGAATGTTAGTCGCGTTGGACAAGTCGCTTTGGCCGGGCGCCTCGTCTCGAATTGCAGCCACCAATTGTTTGATGGACTCGCTGACCACGCTGGAGCTGTTCGCGATTTGCTGCCAAGTCGTGGCATCCGACGGATTTTCATCCAATGATTTTGCCGTCGTTATCATGTCAAAACTCGCGTCCAGCATTTTCGTGGCCGACAGAACCAATGGCTGCTGGGCCCGGCGGCCGGCGGCGGATATTCGCGCGGGAAGAGCGCCAAAGTCCGGATTGTCGATGAATTTGCACAGATTCTCAGCGGCCGCGTGCAATTTCCGCGACTGCTCCGCGCACTTCGCCAAATCTGCGTCCTTTTCCGATTGATCGAATTGCTTCACCGCGGTGATCAGAGTCGCAGTAACGGACGTTATTTCTCTTGCGCAATGCACAAATTGGCTTCGGACTCCGACATTGGCCGATTGTTCGGATGCGTCCCGACAAATACTTGCCAAGACGGAAGCGTGGGAGGCGAGCATCGTCGTGTCCTAACGACAGAAGGGGTCGGACGGTTACAATGCCGCGATTTGAACTTGTACATTGATTATTTGGGGTTTATCGCCCTGTCCTTCGCAAATTTGTTCGGTGAGATGCTTAACAGACTGCAATGATTGTTCACATCGCACAACATCGTAAATGGCTGCACGTCCGGGCTCGCTCTGCGGGTCGCCCACACCGATCAAGTACGCCTTGAAGGGGTCGACCGAGTTCATCCGTCGAACAACAACAATCTGTGCCAAACTTACGGACTGCGCGGCATTCTTGGCCAACCCACAGACGGCGTTTGCGACCTGTCGCACTGCTAAGCACAACTGTTCATTGTCATTACGACGTGCATAATGAGCCAATCCGTTCATCCCTGAAGTTCAATCCGTTAATTGTTAATTGACCATCATTTGTAAAAGCAACCATCTCCCAGATTCCGTGCTTCATTCGTCACTTCCGCCAACGACTCATAATAACTATTCCCGTTTAGGGGCACGTTCAATGGCGTCATCGTTGCCCCGTCGAACAAATGGCGCACAGAGTGAATTTGTTGGATGGCATCTTCACATTCGCGCACCCACGCGCTCGTCCCATTAGCCTCGGCCAATTCGACGACCGCCGAAATTGTCGAAACGAATTGCCGTACCGACGAAGAAAGTGACTGAAAACGCTAATTATCGGACCATTAAAATGAGCCGTCTTAAATAGCCCGTCCTAAACTTAAAGTGCCAAAATTATTGAAACTTTCAAATACCTGAGAAAAAGAGGCGTTGTTTGGATCAGTTTGCGCGACGCGAAGACTAAAATTAGTCATTTGATAAAAGAAAGTCCCTCAAAAGGACCTTTCCAAAGTGAACAGCGCCGATTCCTTCGCTTCCCCGAGGAGTTTGGCCCCCACGGACTGTCCCATCGAATCCTTCGATTGAGTCGCCTTACCGGTAACCAACGAATGGAAACGGATGAAATCGCCGGTGAATTCGTTTACGCCTCGGGCATTTTGCTCGGCCGAACTATGCAAAAGAGTGGGCAAACGGTTGGCGGATTCGGTCAATGTTGTGGCGATGGCATGGAGGTCAGCAGTTGATGGGGACGGAGTTGGAGACGTTCGTGCCGTTTGGATGTTCAACGACTTCAATCTGTCCACCTGAATGGAAGTGAAACCTCAGGAAATGAATGAACACCAATCAAACGCACAGCTCTGTCCACGATAACATTGTCCGGGAGGGAAGCCAGAGTCTTTCGCAGCGACTCCGTCACTCTTCTGGCTGCTTCTTCGAGCTGTTGGGCCGTGCTTTGTTCTCTGACCTTGCCAAAAACATTTCCGGAGTTGTGGACCACCGAAAGGGCGTTCAGTATCAGACTGAAAGTGACGGAGTACAGAAGGGGTTCAATTGCAACACAAACGGACGGACCTTTCCGCCCTCTCCTCCCCTCCGGCGAAATCGCTTTCCCCCGTTGTCGCCGTCGATGCAACATCCTCCACCGAGTCGGTAAAGTCGCTGAGTGCCTGTGTCATCTCCAACATCGCGGCCCCAATTTGTCGGCTTTCGCTGGAATGGGTGGCGGAGACCATTTGGGCTATCGTCGAGTTCAGAAGACGGCACTGCTGACGGAATGCCCGGGTCGTCTGTTGCTGAATGTCCAAAGTTGCGGGTGAAGGATGAAGAGGCTGTTCATGACGAATTCGTTGGGATAATTGCTGGAGTTGGTTGTCCAGTGAACGAATCAGCTCCTCCGAGTGTTCCAGCTGAGGGCCAAAGTCCAGCTGCTGGACATTGCTCAACAGCGTACGAAGTTCCGCTACATTTACCTAATTCAAGTTGACTAATAAATTGCGTTATTAGCCAACAGAAGAAGCCGCTACCGACAGTTGTTGAGTGTTGTGGAGGAGAAGGCCGGCAGAATGTTTGTCGCCCACGTGGGAAACCGACGAACGGCTGACGTCGACCAGCCGAGTCGCGGGTTCAACCACAGCCTGCGCGTCGTGGATGAGCCCCACCTTCTGCAACCAAACAATTCATTAATAAATGGCTCCCATATCACAAAACAAAAACAAAAAACTGACTGCGCGAAACTGTGCACCCGCCTCAGTCGTCCCCTGGTGCTGCTTGATCCGCTTGATGAGGGGCGACACATATCGACTCACGTCAGCACACTCTCGAATAAGTGAATCGAGCGGCTGTTGGGTGCGTATGTGCGGACGAGCCTTGAATACGGCACAGATTGGACAATATACGATGGCGAAGGATAGGGGGGAGGAGAAGGGGG